>JAECWU010000210.1:0-81376 GCA_018150985.1 Chymomyza costata | reverse complement strand
CAACGCCCAGCGGCGCAAAACCTCTATACGAAATCAATTACGCTTGCATTACTTTGTCGACAGTAATGCTCCAAAATCGCTTACAACCTGGCATACTTTGCCATGGGCATGGCCGCTTTGTACGTGCTGTGTCCATAATTTGCATTACACGTAAACCAAATTGTATACCAGAGCCGAACAGCCTTCGGCTCTCTTACACTTGGTTTACTTTTCAATATACTGCTGAATATGTTAGTAATGCACTTTGTTTACGATTTAATATACTGCTTTTAAAATGGTATATGGGTTGGTAATGTACTTGGTTTACTTTACAATATACTGCTGAAAGTACAGCATATGCGTTAGTAATGCGCTTTGTTTACGATTCAATATACTGATTTAAAAACGGTATATGGGTTGGTAATGTACTTGGTTTACTTTTTAATATACAAATGTAAGAGTAGTATACACATTTGTAATGCACGTACATTACCGCCCATATGAACGAGTAATAAAATAGTAATACAGTAAATTTATTTTAGTTTAAGGCTAACAGGCAGTAGAGTAAAACCGCCTGAAGGAAAACGAAACTTCATATAAAAATCGCTGTCAACATTCTTAGCGTTCTTTTTATATAAAGTTTTTTTTCTTTCAGTTGGTTTTATACTACTGCCTCTTAGCCTTTACTTATTTTATTAATTTTTAATTTAACAATTGTTTTGACATGTTTACATTATTATTATTTTCTTTTAATTTCTCATCAAATTTTCTTTTTGCGATTCGCCCTTTATGGGTTCTAAACGCCTGGCGAATCAATGCTATGTACTGGCGGTGATTGAATCCGTCACATTTTAAACTATCTGTAAAGAAAAATACATTTATTTAGTTTTTTTATTGAATGAGCGTTTTGAAAATATTTATACATACCATACAGCGCATCGTTCAACGCATGGAACTGCTTAAATCCACACTTTTCATTTATACCGTCATAGTTAAAGTCCGATATTACTTTTTTTCCCAAAATTGAATCAAAATTTTTTACTATGTCTCCTTTTATAATAGCTTTAATTAGATTCACCTTTGTTTAAAAAAGAAAAAATTGAATCATTATTAATAAATTAAATTAAACAAAAATGTAGCATACTTACATATTTCTCTTTATTGGAACTTATCAAAAGTTCTAATTTTTTTAAATTTTCCATTGTACAAATAGGGAATGTATTATCCTCAACTGGAATGTCCTCTTTCGTCAATTTTCTCAAGATAGCCAATATTTCGTGTTGGTTTTTTTCTATTAATTTTTGGCTTTTGAGAACATCGATTTGGGTTTCCTTTATGTCTTTAATTTGTATTTCCAGTCTGCCAAGCCTGGCATCATGGTTGTTGCCCTCATCGAACTCCGACGATGTTGCTTTGAACTCCTTTTGATGGAACATATCTTAAAATTAAAATAGGTTTGTTAACTATTATATTATAATTTTGAATGTAAAATGGGTATAAAAACCAGATTATTATGAAAAGGTATGCAAATGTATTTATAGCTTATTTCACTAAGTGGTACCAGCTCTTCATTTGACAATGATTCACTAGTTTTAACTATACCCATTGTTTTGGAATTTAAAGGCTCCGTGTAAAATGGCTGAGGATCCATAAAACGTCGACACTGCGCAAACTTTTCCTCTTGTGCATTTTTCACAAATTTTAAAATTATTGCTGGAATACATGGTCTAATGCAACAGTAATTGTTTGGAGAGGTTGTTGTTAGAATGTATTTTTCATTGACCCACTTAGTAATCAACCCCTTTTTGTTTTCAACAAACTCAGTTTTATGTTGCTCGATTTTGGATTGATTACTGTAATAAATATTATGAATCTGCTCCAAAATTTTTGTTGGGCTTTTGATGGATTTTTTCAGTTTCTGCAGAAAGTTTTCAAATTTATATGCTGTTGGATATAGCCGGTTTCTTGGACAGACTCGCACATATGAAGTAAATTGTGAACATTAAAAGACACATTTTGTTGTCCATATAACACAGCAAAAGTGTTTACAAAATATTCAAAAATACTTTGAATTTCGTCAAGATTTTCTTTATAATCAGATTTGGACAGTAACAGCCTGTATCCCGAATGGAGCAAAAGTATGTTATAATAGAAGTCATCAGGTATCAGATCTTTCAGGAGCACAATTGAAGTGTATAAGATGAAAAGTCTAAACTCTGTGGCTTTCCACATGTTCACCTCGTCAAAGCTTCGTGGTTTTCTATGAAATTCTATTGGGATGAAGGCTGAAATGGCCAAACTCTAGGGATGGGCGATACAGCATCGATATATCGGAATATCGATATTATTTCTTTGGCAGTCGACTATTTTGCATCGATATCCATGTTCTACGATGTATCCGATATCGATACTTTCCTCCGATACTAACGATATTTACGAATTCGGCGCCAAAACGAAGCGTGCAAGGTGGAATGGCCACTTGACAAGTGTCACTTGTGTGTTTATGTTAAAAACTTTATTTGCGACTGTCATCAATCATTACCACACCAAGCTTCTTTCCGCTTAATTTTTATGCACCATTTACAGAATTGTATTATTGATGTAAATAAAGACTGTAAGTACAAATGTCAAATATGTATAATTATTAATTAAGCACCGATGAGTACGTTTTGACAATTGGCTTACGCGAATTGGAATTTATTATTGGCATTGATTGCAGATAATGGCTCCGAAAAGTGTCGTGTGGAAATATTTTATAAAAAAGGGTGAAAAATCAGCTGAATGCAAATATTGCAGTATGAAATGCGCAACTTCGGGGAACACTTCGAATTTGTGGCTGCATCTAAAAAGATGCAAATCGCGTCCAAACTTGGAAACAATTAAAAATAAGCCATCGTCATCTACAACACCGACGCCATCGACAAGTGGCCTTGGAAATAAGGTTAGATATGCTAAACAGTACTGAAATATGACTTGACATTTGTTTTGTTTATTTTTCTATGGTCAATGTACAAAAATGCTATGAAATGAATCTATGGAATTTAATAGACGCATTTTTTGCAGAATGCAATAAATGGTTCGGAAACAGATGCGAGTGACATAAGTAGACCATCGACGTCAACGTCCAATTGCGGTGAAAGCAGCAGTGCTGTTCTTCAAGGAGTGGAATCATCCAACCAACTCTTGGAGAGCTTCTATCTCGACAAGAATGTTTTAAAGGTAAAATTTCATGCATTTCCTTAAATATAATGTCATAAATAAATGTGTTGTTCCAGCAGAATTTACTTTTTTTCATTCCGATTTTTCCATATAACATAATTGTCTTTTTTTTGTAGATGGAGGTGCACGATCTGCTCAATTAGAAGACGACACTTTGTACATGCTCATGAAGGACAATCTTTCCTTGTCTGAGTCGGAAAATCCTGGCTTTTGTAGACTGCTCAAACGAGTAGTTCCGTTGTGGAAGCCCCCTTCTCGTGCGACAATGACAAGGAAGATGGAGCAAAAATATCTGCTTCTGTCCGAAGAGGTGAAAAAGCAATTATCAAATGCTGTAAGGAAGTTCTGGTGCTGGGGTATAACTCAGCCTAAACCAGGGCCGACTTACAAGTAATTTGTAGTCTGCTGAGACACTGGGCTGCGTAGGGGCCTAGAAACTGTCTTCGCCCTGCATACATACATACATACCATGATTCTTTCCCATATACGCGCTGAAACTGTAGTTTGCGTGTGTATTGGGCTGTTGCTGTGGCTGGCGCGCTCTCAGCTCGTTTACCAAAAGCACGATCGTTGCGGAGAATGGCAGGAGGGCGTCGTGGTGGCGGGCGAGGCTCACGCGTACCTACGACAGTGCCAGCGTATGCACAACACCAGAGAGGCGAAGCCTGCTCGGTTTCTTATACACACGCGGCAGGAAAGGGGGAAAAGCGAAAGGCGCTTATACGCGCAACCACGGCGACACTCTGTTAATATCATGCGTCTCACACATGACATTAAATATTTAATTAAATGAAGACGTTTATTACTTCTATTCACGTTATAACTTTTATTCAATGGTTTTATTCTTTGCACATAGTTTCGTTTTCTTTCTCTTAATAAATCCCGCAACCGTTTCACCTAACCTCTACTCCTTCTTTCTTTTCACCATAACCTCCTTTTACTCCCTCTTATCACTTGGCTTTCTCTATTCCCTTCGCTATTCTGTCGCGCTGTACGTCTGCACGCTATGCCGTCCAAAAACCAACTCCTCGTGTTTCATTTTGCAATCGCCGACGCCGGCTCGTACCGCAGCCCGCCGACATCCGTCTATCGTTATTGCCGATCGCCGGCTATCGGCAGCCTGGGTTGGCAGCCCGACGTGGTGATGTATAGGCGATCTTCTGCTCATCGATATCTTTAGTTTCTTCATTCTCTAACACTTAATCTAACTATATACTAAACTTACGGCTAAGGAACTAAAGAAAATACCAAATTCAACTTACAGCTAGGAAACTAAAAAGCTAAACAATTCAAACTGTAATAATAAACTAAAGATCATCTTGTTCATATTTATGCACAGGGGCTTTGCAATATTTTAGTCCTATCTGTGACGGGGCTAAATAGCTTCGTCACACCCCCCTTTCTTCCCGAGCGATGACGCTGCCTGAAATTGTGTACCCGTTACGGGATCTTTATTTTGATCTAAATATACGACTATTCTCTACTTAACGCTTCTCTCCAACTCGAAAAGGCTCGCCATCAGGATGCTCGTCTAGCTTGTGAGTGAATTATGTCGTCTTGGGGTTGAACCTCGTCGATCTCGAACACCTCTTTAAACCTTTGGGCCTTCCAATTGCGGATTACAGCTACCTCCGCCAGTTCTCCTTTGAGGGCGAACTCTTCTTTGTTTCAACACTAAGCCCAGATTTTTGCAGGCTCTGAAACACTTGCAAGTTCGTTGTAAGCCGTTGCTCTGTACCTCCTATAATATTCGTGTATTTCCTTCTTGCGGTCTGCACTACCACGCATTCGGGTTCAGCATCTGCTATTGGTGTCATCGCTGCGTTTGACAATGAAAGTGTGGCCTCGCCTGAATCACTCACCATTTCGGAACCAGTCGACGTGACTACCATGCTCGGGATCTGTACCTTCTCTAGTGCTGTGGTTGGCAATGGAAATGAGGCCTCGCCTATTCCACTTACCGCTGTTGTAGTCGTCGAGAAGACCGCCTTTGCCTGTTTCTTCTCCTCTGGCCCTGTCTGTTTTACCCGCCTTTCGGGTTTCGCATATACCTTCGACTCCGTCGCTGTATTTGGTGGCGGGGATGTGGCCTCGCCTACCTCCCTCGCCGCTTCCAGATCAGTCGACGCGATCACCTTTTTCTTGCTGCTTTGCGTTTCGGATGCGGCCATTACCTTCGCATCTCCTGAAACCACTGCTGCTGTTGGCGATGAAAGTGAGGCCTCGCCTGTTTCATCGACCAACGTCACGTTGTTCGGTTCTGCTGCCTTACCCTGGCTCCGCTTCTTCTTACTCTTATTCAGAGGCCCACTTTCTTGGGGGTCTCGTCGCTTAGTCGCTCTCTTACGTCTCTCTGCCTTCTGCAGTGCGCCTGGCCCAGCCTTCAGCGCGGTTGCCTGCAGTCGAGAGTCCTTATACTCCTCTTTAACGAAGTTGTGTGTAGGCCTCGAGTCGGTCGTTGCGGCCATCATGTGCGATCCAATCTGCACCATGACGCCGACACGCTGCTCCTCCATCATCAACACTTCGTCTTGTTTCGGGGGTCTGATCATTACGCCGCTGCCGGTACGTTGGCAACACTCATGCGTCTTAATCCCCTGTCGTCCACATGCACGGCAGAATACCACCAAGGCGTTGGTGCATTCCCGGGCCATGTGACCGGGCTGTGCGCATCTAAAGAAGGCGCTCCTAGAATCAATCTCCCGGCCAATTGCGTTTTGGAAACTGTCATAAGCCACTTCATGCTGTTCGGCTGGGGGTGTGCGCCTATTGCTGCAAATCCAATCATAGCTCTGTTGCTTGACCACCTCGTATTCGGACGCGAGCTGTATGAGCTGTGCCAAGTCAGCAAACTCGTGTCGGCGAATATAGAGCCTGTAGTCAGGAGCAGCGTTTTCGTACAACCTGTATAGTTGCTGGCTCTTAGAGTACCCGGCTCGATACATCATGGTGCCAAGCGCAATGGTAAATGACTTAAAACTTTCATTTTCTAGCTGGTGGCGTGCCCGTATTTCGTCTTCTAACCTCTCGAAGTAGTGTGGTGGCAGGAAGAATTCTAGGAATTTTTGCCGGAAAGTAGCCCACGGCGCCTCGCGCTGTTGGCTCATTCTAAACCATTGTGCCGCTTCTCCAGTCAGCACCTCGATCATGGCACCCGGTAGGTCGTTTACGTCGATGTGGTACGCGACGGCTCTATCCTCTAGCTCCTCTATTAGAGCAAGTGCATCCGTACGGCCGTCGAACTGCGTACCCCATTTACGGACCTGGTCCGGCACGACGTCATCACGTCTAGTTGCTACCATGGGCGCTGAGTGCCGCCCTGGCTCTGGCAAGTAGGCTCTGCTTACCATTCTTTTATTGTTCTTTTTTTTTAATATTTTTATTTAAACTCATATCTATTTCCTTTTTATTTTTAACACTTTACTTTCTCTTTCTTATTAATTTATTTCATTGTTGGTTTTATATCTTTACTTTTATTTCCATTTGTTAACTTATTTGTTCACTCCTTTTTTTTTTTTTTTTATTTCATACTTTTATAAGACTCACTTATTTCTTTTTAATTTTCTCTCTTTTTTCGTAACTTAATTTTGCGCTTTTCATTTATCTCTTTTTCCTCTTATTTCGTTTTAATTTTTCTTCAAATTTATTCCATTTTGATTTACTTTGTTTTAATTCGTTTTATTTTCATATAATTCTTTTGCACCGCTCACTGTTCATTTTATTCGTCACACATTACTCTCGTAACTGATCTTCTTTTAAATATTTTCTCTTATTCACTGCCACGGCTTATTTAATTTTCTTTTCTTGCTTTTATTCCAAATAATTTTTTTTCTCCAAATTTCCTTTCATTTTATTAACTTTATTTTCCATTCTTGTCATATAATTTTAATTTCACTTTTTATTTATTTAAACTGTTCTTTAATGTTATTTATTATACTTTTCGCTTGAACCTCCGAGTTTAGTTGCACAGCATTAAATTTATTTTCAAATTTGGTTTGAGCTTTATTCTCTTTGATTTCAGTTTTAATTTTTTTCCGAAACACGTGTTTTCGACCCATTGTCGATTCTTAACTTTTGTCACGTGCGCACTGTCACTAGCCCACTGTCTTCATGTGTTTCGCCGTTACTTGCGATCCGTTACGAGCGATCCGTTATGCGCGCGCAAAAACTCGGTAAAGCCACGACGCCGCTGCACTCATACTTGTACATATACACCGTTTTCGCGCTACTGTACTTTTTACTGCGGTCCACGTGGTACTTGTTGACTCCGATTTTTACTACTTTTTTACTTTTGTCGTCTCCGTCTTGTCCCCATATTTGTTTACGACTTTTGCTATAACTATGTATGTTGTAACTGTACGCGTGTCGCCCACATGTTGCCGAGTCTCTGCTTATCACTTTTGTCCCTTTTTTCCACTCTTTCAACCACTGTCACCTTTCGTTCACTCTCTCTTTTTAACTTTCGTTCAACCTCTTAATTTTCTTTTTCACTTCGCCCCCATTCACCCCGTTGGCTTTCGCACTGTTTTTCTTCCTTGGTTATTTATCAAAACCGTTTTCCATTTTTTTTTCCACTTGAAATTAAATTTTTATTTAATTCTTTATTTAGTTCACTTTAATTTTGTTCAGTTATGATCGGACTTTATTTCGTTTTATAAACTTTATTTGCTCTTATTTTTATATTTTATGCTCTTTAATTTCACTCGACTTAATTTAGTTTTACTTTCGTTACACTGTCATGTCACTTGATAGCTGTTTAACTCTCTTTATCTTTCAATTTCTTTTTTTTTGTTAACACGTGGCTTTCGCCCACTGTCACTTTTTAGTTTTGTTTCGGATACACCGTCGCTGGCCCACTGTACTTTTGTCTACGGCCGTTACTCGCGATCCGTTATGCGCAGCCCGTTATGTGTGCAAGGCAAAGACACAAAACCACGCTGCTTGGCACACACATGTACATTTTTCGCACTCGACTGTACTTTACACGCGGTTACCGCGACGCGCCGTTCTTAAGCCGTTTTACTTTTTGTCTTTTCTGTCTCTTCTTTATGTTCGTTTACAACCTAACTTTTGCTTTGATTTTGCTTGTCTTTTAAATTTCTGCTGCTCCGTTTTTTTTTTCCCGAAATTAAACCGCTGCTGCACCTATTGCTTTTGGCGAAACTAAACTGCTACTGTACCTCTTTTTGCATGTATGTATGTATGCGGCTGGACTATATATGTACGCCCTAACGGGGCTTTAATCCGCTATATACATATGCAGAGGTGGGCACTGAAAAATAACGGAAAGAGCACTACAACAACATCAAGAAAAAGGTCGAAAAAAGGATGCTCGAGTAGGGCCATAAAAATCGCACACTGTGTGTATTTTGTTTTTGTAACATTCTGCGAGTCGAGCGAAGGCACACATTGTGTGTATTTTGTTTTTGTAATATTCTGCGAGTCGAGCGAAGGCACACATTGTGTGTATTTTGTTTTTGTAAACTCGGCGCGTCGCCGGCAATCTGCTTGTGCGTGAAACACTGAACGAAATTTTGCAACACATTCAAAGAAACAGAAAAGTCATATGAGTTTATATGACAATTTTAATTTACCAAAAAATTACTGGGTCTTACAGTTGCCAAATTAACTATATTTCTGTGCTCAGTGTACTTGTGCGAATTTTTCGTCCGCGAGCACCAATAAAAACTACCGTTACGGTCTAAAAGGGATGCTCGAGTAGGGCCATAAAACTCGCACACTGTGTGTATTTTGTTTTTGTAATATTCTGCGAGTCGAGCGAAGGCACACATTGTGTGTATTTTGTTTTTGTAAGTTGCTCGAGTCGAGCGAAGGCACACATTGTGTGTATTTTGTTTTTGTAAACTCGGCGCGTCGCCGACGATCTGCTTGTGCGTGAAACACTGAACGAAATTTTGCAACACATTCAAAGAAACAGAAAAGTCATATGAGTTTATATGACAATTTTAATTTACCAAAAAAATTACTGGGTCTTACAGTTGCCAAATTAACTATATTTCTGTGCTCAGTGTACTTGTGCGAATTTTTCGTCGCGAGCACCAATAAAAACTACCGTTACGGTCTAAAAAGGTCGAAAAAAGGATGCTCGAGTAGGGCCATAAAAGCGCACACTGTGTGTATTTTGTTTTTGTAACATTCTCGGATTTTTGCGTGTGCGTCTGGCAGGCGCCACTTACAAGACCTAACGGAAAGAGCACTCGGTGCAAAAATGTCCAAGGCGTTTTTTGTACTGAGTGCTCTTTCCGTTGTGTCTTTCTGTGGCGAAAGATAGGCGCACAAGCAAAAAGTGCTCTTTCCGTTATTTTTCGTGCCCACCTCTGTACATATGTTACAAAAGATGTTAATATATGTACATATGTATGACTACTTATGCCTCAGCGTCCCTGCTCGGGCGCCATTTGTAAGGAAGTTCTGGTGCTGGGGTATAACTCAGCCTAAACCAGGGCCGACTTACAAGTAATTTGTAGTCTGCTGAGACACTGGGCTGCGTAGGGGGCCTAGAAACTGTCTTCGCCCTGCATACATACATACATACCATGATTCTTTCCCATATACGCGCTGAAACTGTAGTTTGCGTGTGTATTGGGCTGTTGCTGTGGCTGGCGCGCTCTCAGCTCGTTTACCAAAAGCACGATCGTTGCGGAGAATGGCAGGAGGGCGTCGTGGTGGCGGGCGAGGCTCACGCGTACCTACGACAGTGCCAGCGTATGCACAACACCAGAGAGGCGAAGCCTGCTCGGTTTCTTATACACACGCGGCAGGAAAGGGGAGAAAAGCGAAAGGCGCTTATACGCGCAGCCACGGCGACACTCTGTTAATATCATGCGTCTCACACATGACATTAAATATTTAATTAAATGAAGACGTTTATTACTTCTATTCACGTTATAACTTTTATTCAATGGTTTTATTCTTTACACTTAGTTTCGTTTTCTTTCTCTTAATAAATCCCGCAACCGTTTCACCTAACCTCTACTCTTCTTTCTTTTCACCATAACCTCCTTTTACTCCCTCTTATCACTTGGCTTTCTCTATTCCCTTCACTATTCTGTCGCGCTGTACGTCTACACGCTATGCCGTCCAAAAACCAACTCCTCCTGTTTCATTTTGCAATCGCCGACGCCGGCTCGTACCGCAGCCCGCCGACATCCGTCTATCGTTATTGCCGATCGCCGGCTATCGGCAGCCTGGGTTGGCAGCCCGACGTGGCGATGTATAGGCGATCTTCTGCTCATCGATATCTTTAGTTTCTTCATTCTCTAACACTTAATCTAACTATATACTAAACTTACGGCTAAGGAACTAAAGAAAATACCAAATTCAACTTACATCTAGGAAACTAAAAAGCAAAACAATTCAAACTGTAATAATAAACTAAAGATCATCTTGTTCATATTTATGCACAGGGGCTTTGCAATATTTTAGTCCTATCTGTGACGGGGCTAAATAGCTTCGTCACAATGCTTCATCTTTATGTTTGACAATCGACTGCTGGACGGAGTCCCATAACACTACAAGTTTTTTGGGAGTAACGGTCCACTACGCCATCAAAGAAAGGATGACTTCAATTGTGGCAGGGATTGAGCAACTCACGCACTCCCATACAAACGAGTATCTTTCTGCTCAAATTTTGAAGTTTTGTGACAAGTGGGAAATCAAACCAGCTACAGTGTCTCATGTCGTCACTGACAACGCGGCAAACGCCGTTGGATCCGCTAAATTAGCTTTTGGAGACAACAGACACTTAAGTTGCTTTTCGCATACCCTCAACTTAATTCCATCAGCTGCGCTCGGGTATTACGCAAAAGATAAAGTAAACACTGTCCGTGATCTTCTGCATCCATTCTATGGACTAACAGTTGACATATCTGCGGAAAAAACTACCACTGCTAGTAAAGTGATCCCAGCAATCCAAATTTTAACACAGGTAAATTTAAATTTTAAAATAAATATGGAAATAAAATAAATCTAACAATTAAATAACATGATCGTACCATTTTCAGGAACTAGCGAGTATTGAGGTGCCGGCTAATGACGATTTAGCAAAAAAATTCAAAAAGTTCCTCGAAGGGGAAATTGATCGTCGCTTTAAAGATGTGGAGTACAACATGTTGCTAGGGCTTGCAACATTGCTAGATCCACGATTTATGAAAATGTACTTCTCCAAACCAATGGCTGTCTCGAAGGCACTGACTTTAATGGAGCGAGAAATAGAAAAAGATTTGACAGCGTCAAGGAAAATATTGGAGACGTCAGGAAACAACGTTCTGGCTGAGCCGTTGCCGACTAACATTTCATCACAGCAATCATTTTGGAGAAAGCATATTGTTGCCGTGAGCAATCCTTTATTGCAATTAGATCGGGAGGACCCGAAAAGTATTGCAAGAACAGAAATGAAAGCATTTTTTTCCCGCCAACAATCTCCGCTGGACTCCAACCCACTTAGCATATGGGAGTCCCTGATGAATCAATACCCAAATCTTTATAAACTTGCAAGGATATTTGTTCCGGCTGTTGCGACGAGTGTTCCATCGGAACGACTATTTTCCCTTGCAGGGAGAATTATGACAGACGAGAGGAACCGGCTATCACCGGAACATTTATCCCAAAGGGTATTTTTAGCAAGTGTCGACGATGCTTTGTGGCCATTTTAATTTAATTATAATTATTATATGAAGCTTTAATTGAACTTAAAATACGTTATAGCAACTAGCATCAAAGGCTGTATTGAATACTACATTACTTTAAACAGTTTATTTTATTTGTAATACTATTATTAAATTAAGTGGCTAAGATAAGCTGTTTTAAGAAATTTAATGAGTGTTGTTTTATTGTTGTCTGTAGGGTTTGTTAATATTGTGATTTGGTCAATTTTCAGCTTGTAAAGTAACAACACACATGAATATACACATGTAAACACATATGTGCATATGTAAACATATGTGTACTTATATGTATAAATTTTAGGAGTGTACCTGGAAGCACAAGTCGATACGAAAATTGGAAATTTATGCAATTAACGGTTAAAAAAAGTTATGTCTTGCCGCACCCTTGTGCACAACGGAGGGTTAAACTAAAAAATAATTGTAAGAAATCCAATTAAACTGATTATTTCTGTCTGATTTTATTTATGACTCATTATTTTAAAATTGATATTATTCATACTAATTTTTGCCGCGATATATCGCGATATCGATATTTTTGGTCGATATATCGATGTTCCGCATCGCTTTAATTCGATACACATCGATACAGAATATCGATATTCGAGTGCGCGATGCCCATCCCTACCAAACTGCGTCTGTTAATCTCTTGCTTATGTGCACTAGTAAATCTAAATCTGTCGGACTCATTATTAAAAATCATTTTAATTATTTTTTTGGTGATCCCTAGGATCAAGAGGAAATTGGGTGATCATGCCAATGCCAAGTTTTTCTAAAATCATTTGATTTTGCAGAAAATAATTTTGGTGGTGATCAACATATCTTCTAGAAGCATAGTCACTGTCACTGACTTTTTGGCCACGGCTGGTCGAAAATGCTGTAAAGTTTCCTATACGAGTGCCCACCTGAGTGCATTTCATGCATCCATTAAACGATGTGTGTCCTTTCAAGCCGCAAATAAAGGATTTGGCAGGGGCGTCACATACAAATGCTTTGCAGTTAATTTTTATATTACCAATACCTTTAACGCCATCTAACTCTATGCGCTGCAGCTCTTGCACAAAATCGTTTAAAAATGTGTTTGGATTTGTTGGTTTCTGTTTCCCCAAAAATGTACCAATAAGGAATACCTGACTATCTTTTACGTCACGAAAGTGACCCATTATAGGCCAAAGACCTGTACGTGAACTTTTAAATAGTGGCAAGCCATCTATCCCCACATCCATGGACAGATCTGTATAATTTTTTAAAATGTGTCTATTGTTTAATACGTAATTTTCGATGCCCAGGTGTAAATAACTGCCAGGAGCTACTGTTCTCGTAACAATTTTGCTCCCAAAATCTACCAGGGATTCTACCGAGGCAGGAACATCGATTCCAGAATCTAATAATATTTTTAAAAGTGCACGAACACAGGATCTGGCTGGTCTATACTCTAAATACCAATCTCGAAGATTGTCTGGAAGGGTTGGGGAACTACTTTCATTAAAATTGATTTCTTGGCTCTTTTCGTTTTCATGTAGGAATTCAGAATTTCGGTTTGGGAGATCAGTTGCATTACTTTCACTGATAAACTCAGTATTATCATTGTCACTTATTGATGTCGACGATTCCGACACTACGCCATTTTTATATTTTTCAATTGCAGCCAGACGGCGCAAATTCCGTTTGCTAAACCCCTTTCTTGCACTCATATTTTTATGTATATATACATATATGTATGCACGTAAATAAATGTATGTATATTTATATGTACATATGTATGTATATGTATGTTATTACGTACGAATTATACGTTTTATTATTAATGTTACTTACCATAAACTCTTTTTATTTTATTGAAAATTTAATAACTTTACACCCGCGTAGGTCCGTAGCTCACTGGAAATGAAAAGCAAGTGACGCGACGCTCTAACAAACAAATCAAGGGTTTTTTTTTTGCAAAACAAAAGGAATAAGCAACAGAAAAATAACGGCTTGACAGAAGAAATGCCGAAAAATGCTTGTTAGTATGCAAACAAAATAACAAAATTTTGTGTTGCTAGGGGCAGTGCGACTTGCTATTTGTGCATTACTTTTTCCGCAGTTGTAATGCAGATTTTCGGCAGATCACATTCGGCACCGCTTCACTTGCTTGATGAGGGGGAGGCAACAAAGAGAAGGTAAGACGGACTCGTCTTTTCTATTTGCCTCCGCTTACAATCTCTCAAACGAAAAGCAGCGCTTGTAATCAATTACGTTTTCTGGGGAGGTAATGCAGTATTTCGGCACACCACATTCAGCTCTGCGCCGCTGGGCGTCGCAATGCGAAAGAGAAATTCAAAAGCAGCTAACGTTTTTTTCGTTTAACTAAATATCAAAGTTACTCCAATAGAAATTCACATTCATTCGTTCACGCATTATTCATTCACGCATTGATTCATGCCCAAAAATACACAATGCCCAACAATGCCCAAAAACGCATAATGCCACCTAAAAAGTTTTACTTAAAAAAAAACATACAAAATGCACAGCAAGACAGATAAAAAAATTGTTTTTGCCCACCCGTATGCTTTCTCGCTCTCGCTACAGTAGCAAAGGGATGTTTTCTCTTGCTCAGATGCACACATTTTCTTATGGATGCGTATAATATATTTTGATTATTTAAAATTTTGTATGTACACTTTTTTTTACATTAGCCTGTAAAAGGAAATGGAAAATAAAATTTATTTTATTTAGAGCCAAACGATGTTTTCACTTCGAGCTTCCAGCAGAGAATGAACTAAAAAATTATTTTTCTCAGCTTAACACATTTTGAAACAAATTTGAAGGGAATACTTATTTTTCACAGATTACTTTGTTTCAAAAATTGTGTATTCGATTTTTATAAAGCAGTTTTACAAGCAAACCACCCCTGTTCACGTAATTGTTTGGTAACACCATATGGCATTAAGCTATCGATGCCTTTTAAAACATAGCAACGAATTATTCTTCTTCTTAGCTTCACAGTCCGGGGTGGACCATAGCTTCATCAACAATCATCCTCCAGTTCGCTCTCTCTCTCGCTTCATCTTTCCAATTGCGAATGTTCATCGTCTTCAGGTCTGCTTCGACGTCATCAAGCCATCTCCTTCTTGGTCGGCCCCTTTTTCTTCATCCGATTGGACGTAGAGTAAACACCTTCTTTTGGATTCTTTCGTTTGGCATTCGTGTAATGTGGCCAATCCATCTAATCCGCTGTGCTTTTATAAAACGTATCACATTCGCACCACCAATAATATTTTCAATTTCGTTGTTGTAACGAATACGATATGTGCCGTCTTCAAGTCGAACAGGACCGAAAATTTTTCTCATGATGCAACGAATTATATAAAGTTAAATATATTTTCCTTTATATATAAATTAATGTAGTTTATTAATATTAAAACAAAAATTTCTGATAGCATGTAGTAATATATTATACCCTATACTAAAAAGTACAAATTAATATTTGCTTAAAAGTGAACACCGGAACAGACCCAATAATTTTCTGGGTATACGCGAAAGTTACTATGACATTAAAAAATTTTTTGTTTTGCTATGAAATTTAAAAAATCTTTATTCGGTGCTATAATATAAATTTAAATACTATTACTTTTAATCCTTCCAGCGAATCAAGAATAATTAATAAAATTATTATTTATTTATATATATATTCATTTAAATATATTTTACAATAATATATTCAATAACTAGAGTACTAACAATGCCCACGCGCAGCAAAATATATAAATAGTCCAATAGTGAATTAAAATTAAAACTGTGTAAATCTCATGTAGCATGGAAAATAAACTCCTTAAAGAAATGTATTATATGCATATTATTTAATATCCATTGTTAGCTAGTGTTTTAAATGTATGTATATCTTATAAAATTTAATAATCGCAAAGAAAATTGATTACAGTCGCTCGTGCATTTCTTCCTTCTTCTAAAAAATCATTCAATAAAAAATTGTATTTTCTTCCAATCCAATTTGCACAACTGTAATAAGTGGGAGCACGCAATGATTTTTTTTTCATAAAGTGCTTATAATTCACAAGCAGTTTAAGCATTACATACTGTAAATATTATTATTAAGTAGTCTGGACTTTTTTGATATTGTACGTATTTTCAAGTTTGTATGTATATTAATTTTTTTGTATTTTGCGTAATTTTGGCGACGATGGCTGTAGAGCTGAGCTCGATCTTCGATTTTGGAGTCGATTTTTTCGATCGATTCTCAAAAAGAAATCGATTAATCGCACTAAAACGGTAGGCGCTAGCAAGTTTAAGCCGCACATAATTACAGACACGAAAACCTATATACAAAAAGAATATTTATACAAAGTTCACTCAAATTAATTACCATATTTCATAATAACGGAAACAAAAATTCAAAACTTAAAAGAAAACGAATAATTCATTTGATTCAAAATTTAATAAAAGAAAACATAATGATTAAGAAACAATTCATTTGATTTAAGACTCAAAACTTAATTAGAGAAACATAAAAAATAAGTAACAATTCTTTTGATTTCTTTGAGATCTGAAAATAAAACTAGTTTTTAGCAAAATGTATCCTCGACATTTTTTACTCGTATCCATAGTAAAATGGCAAGCTAAAACCCAAAATTCTTTTTTTGTTTTGTTTTCTCTTCATATCTGTTTATTAGACAATAAGTAAATTTATTAAATATTAAAACCCAAAATGAGCTCCACAAATTTTTTAATGCAATAAAAAATAATAAAAAAAAATTAATAAAAAAATTTTTTAAATTGAACAACTGAGTATTTTAATTATTAAAGAAATCAAGTCCATGTACAAATTCCAGCGACAAACGATCAAAATTTCAGCAACCCATACAAGCAGCAATAGCAAAAATTCACGTGCAGTACAAGCACGCGTTAGAAGTTAAACTTTTTTACCCAACTTATTTTTCTACGCTGTTTTTATTTTCTTTAGTTTAGCCGTCTTAACATTACTTTGGAGTTCAAACGGTGTCTTAACAATCAATTATATATTATAATAATAATGAAAGTGAAGGAATTCTCGTTCCAGAGAGATATCTGACATATGGGCATTTCCCAGGTTGCGTACGTTACATTCGTACGCATATTTTTTAATACCATCGGCGCTGTGAATGAGATATATCCATACAACTTTCAGCAAAAAAAGGTCTTTGAGAGTTTTTTCAAATGACGTTTAAACCTTTACTTAACTATTTTAATAAAAGGAGTTATTCGTGTCTAAAGTGCCGTTGCGTACGTTACAAAAAACGGAAGTAGTTTTGGAGATTAACGTGCATTTGTGCCATTTTCAGCGAATTTTGCGGAGTAACTAAAAAAATCAAATTACGAAAAAGAACGAAGAATAATTGAGAATTTCAAATTGGTTCAGTTGAAGACTATATGTGTTCAGGTTTATCCAAAATTGCAGAATTCATCGTTGCGCACGTTACGTTGCGTACGTTACATTTTTTTCCTGCTATTATAAAACAAATATGGAGTACGTTTAAGTCGGGCGGGGACGACTTTAAAATAACGTGTTCAATCACATTGCAATCAAATCCGGTTCATTGCTTAGTTACTCAAAAAAAAATTTTGATTGCCAAGTTGGTTATGATATCTTTATAAGCAAAATCAAAAAATTAATTTTGTACCAAACACGTTTTGTTTTACTTATCATTCCTAGCGATTTTGGTATAATTTGGTACAGTGCTTATACACTGTAAAAAACTACCAAACGCCAAATTTGGTGACGATATCTTCGTAAACAAATGAAATACATTGAATTTTGCACCAAAAATATTTTTTATACCGATCGTTTCTATGCATTGGGGGTTTTATTGGCCACTTTTTTGGGATAAACCTTAAAATATTGAGATAATTGCACCAAATTTAGTGCTTATGCATATTTTGAGCCCTCAAGACGATCTATCAAGCTTCGCCCGCCTCGGCCCAATATTTCTTATAGCTGTCCGATTTGGACCAACTTTGTTGTTTTTTATGCTATTGAGTTGAAAATCGATTTGTATCGATTTTGAGCTCTTTAAAAGACTTGCGAAATTTGCTTTTGCTTGGAGCACTCTATTGTAAAGGTGTTATAAAATCGATCCAGCTGCCTTGGACCTACTATTTTTTTTTTTCTGATATGGTATGTTTGTAAAACTAAAAACTTTTCACCGATTTTTCGTTTGATTATTAAGATATCGTATTCAAATTGAATGCCAAGTTTTTTTTAGTTCCCAAACACTGTACCAAATTTAATCAAAATTGGTTGAGTATATCATATATGATATGAAGATACCGCAACCAAATTTGGCAATCAAACATTTTTTTTTTAGTATTTAAGCAGTAAACCGAATTTGATTGCAACATGAATGGTACATGTTATCTCAAATTCTTCCGAACCCAAATTTAACGTAGGCCTTTTTTTTGAGAAATTTCATGCCGTTGCGTACGTTACATGCTTTATGATACTTTTTCTTTTAAACTACTGTACAAACACATACTTTTTTTTATTTTCTTAAAGTGCACAACAAACTTGCTTTATGAAGCTAGTTCGATCAAAAAAAAAAAAAATCCAAGCAGCTAAATTAAAAAAACCTTGTTTTCCGTTGCGTACGTTACGTGACGTATGCCTAACTTTACTTAACAATTTTTATTTTTTTGAATATTCATTTAAAGTTTTTTTTTATTTATTAATAAATAATTAGATTGATTTTATGTTCCAATCAAAATAGATCACATATTTTGATTTTTTTCCTTTTTTATGATTATCTACAAAAGATACTTTTTTGGAACAAAAAACAAAATTTTGAGGTTATAATAGGTGATTACCTACTATTCAGAAATACATCACCGAAAATCCTTACTCTTTATATATTTTCAAGGTTCAATATATAGCCGATAATTCCATTAACAAATATATACAGTTTTTACAACTTTAAATTTGTTCCCCTTGGTAACGATTTTCTGGGAAATGCCCATATGTGATGTCAATTTTTGTTAAATGTATAGCAAAAAGATAGAACACGTCAAATTATAATTTCTATGCATATTTTATTTTTTCTGATGTAGCATTTTCACAGTTTTATATTAAAGGTGTTGGATTAACTAATATTTTTTAGTTAATTGTTTTTATACAAACGAAATGAACGAATTTTTTCGGCGTTCTCAACAAGAGCCGAAGTCATGACCACCAACACAACGTCAGCGTCAATTCATCAATGCGAAAAAGAAAATCAAAACAAACGCACCAAGGCACAGCATTGCCGTGAGAGTAACAAAAAGTGAGAGAGGAGAGAGAAACAAATAAAAATACGAGCTGGCACACAAGCTAATGGCGTGCTTGCTTTTTGGCTTTGGTGCCTGTTTGGCAGAAAACACAAAATCAGTCTATGTTTAGTTGGCTACAAGCTTAGATCGCGCCGCTCATTTTTCCATTCCTCTTTGATCATTTGTTCCTTTTTAAAATCAATAATTTGCGTAGCGCGTTCTTAGCTTGTAGCAAATTAAACATAAACTGATTCAAGGAAACAAACAAAAATTGTATCTGTTGCTCGCACCCGATGCGCGTAAACAACCCTCTTCACGTGCAGTCGCAACGAACCTAAAAATTGGTAATATTTGTTAGAGCCTTCGGCGGGAGTATGCTACCTGTAGTAAATATACCTTGAAACTGATTCTGTGTTTTTTGCCACACAGCACCAAAGCCACGGCATACTAATGCTGGAGTTCATTAGCATTGTGAGAGCAAGCACGCGCTCTAAGCAAGAGCCGAAGTCATGCACAAGCAACTTCGTGTCTGTTGCTTTGCAACCATGGTAGAATAAACAAGGTAAGCTATTCCCGAAAAATTTTCGCAACTCAAACCTTATTTTAGTTTCGTTGATATTTTACACGAGAAAGGTTGTTTCTGCGCATAGTTTTTCAGCATTTACCGTAATTTTGTGCAGTGGTAAAAAATAAGCCACTCTAGTTGCAACCATCAGCACAAAATAAAATTTTAAATATGCTTGCCTACGCACAACAACAGCAATGGGGGTGGTTTCACTCTCTCACTTTTTCGCTCAGACTAAAAATAAGGTTTCAGTGCAGTGAATAGCTTACCTGTATAATTCTACCATGCTTTGCAACAAGAGCATAGCAACGCCAGAGAATTTGCTGAGAGTAGTTCAGTACAAAAATCACGCACACATGCATGTGTTTTGTGTACAACACAGTACGTGTAAACTCCAATCCCATGGGATTGGGCCCCCTCTGCCGCCTAAAATGTGAACTTTTGGGTATACCTCCGAATACAAAATAAAATTTTAAATTCAATTTTAAACTTTTTCTGCCTTGAAAATTTTTATGTACGGCTTATAGATTTCGAGATAAATGGGCTCAAACATATCTCAAAATAACGGAAAACCCTACGGGGGAGGAGGTCTCCAAATTGGTTTTAGACTTTTTGGATGGTCCTTAATACATTAAGCAAGAGAAATTCCAGTGTGCAATTTTTTCCGGGTCAAAACCTATTTTTACTGTACTATAAGTAGTGCGAATAGAACTAAATCAATAGTAATTCCTCTACGCTGAGCGCGTAAGAAAGCAGCATAAAAAGAAATAGAGAAAGAAAAGAATTAGATAATGTAACTGTCATGCAATGCTGCTTGACTTTGTTGTTCGTGCAACTCTCACCTTCCCCGCGCCTACTTCTAAATCGTTCTTTGCGCAGCGCGATCTTATTTTGTAGCCAACCACTAAACAACACCAAGGCCACGGCATTGCTGTGAGAGTAACAAAAAGTGAGAGAGAGGGAAGCAAGCAAAAATACGAGCTGGCACACAAGCTAATGGCAAGCACTGGCACTTGTATGTATGTATGTCGCTGTGTTGTGTTCACGCAATGCATACAAAAACAATTCTTTCGTTTACACACATACACATGTGCTGCGTGCTTTAGCTGACCAGCCGCGGCCGCTTTACTCCCTTCTTTTTACCATGACCACAGTTGGCTCTCTCAACAAGAAGCGAAGCCATGACTCATGACCACCAACACAACGTCAACGTCGCAATGCGAAAGAGAAAATCAAAAGCAGCTAACGTTTTTTTCGTTTAACTAAATATCAAAGTTACTCCCATAGAAATTCACATTCATTCGTTCACGCATTATTCATTCACGCATTGATTCATGCCCAAAAATACACAATGCCCAACAATGCCCAAAAACGCATAATGCCACCTAAAAAGTTTTACTTCAAAAAAAACATACAAAATGCACAGCAAGACAGATAAAAAAAAATTGTTTTTGCCCACCCGTATGCTTTCTCGCTCTTGCTACAGTAGCAAAGGGATGTTTTCTCTTGCTCAGATGCACACATTTTCTTATGGATGCGTATAATATATTTTGATTATTTAAAATTTTGTATGTACACTTTTTTTTACTTACATTAGCCTGTAAAAGGAAATGGAAAATAAAATTTATTTTATTTAGAGCCAAACGATGTTTTCACTTCGAGCTTCCAGCAGAGAATGAACTAAAAAATTATTTTTCTCAGCTTAACACATTTTGAAACAAATTTGAAGGGAATACTTATTTTTCACAGATTACTTTGTTTCAAAAATTGTGTATTCGATTTTTATAAAGCAGTTTTACAAGCAAACCACCCCTGTTCACGTAATTGTTTGGTAACACCATATGGCATTAAGCTATCGATGCCTTTTAAAACATAGCAACGAATTATATAAAGTTAAATATATTTTCCTTTATATATAAATTAATGTAGTTTATTAATATTAAAACAAAAATTCCTGATAGCATGTAGTAATATATTATACCCTATACTAAAAAGTACAAATTAATATTTGCTTAAAAGTGAACACCGGAACAGGCCCAATAATTTTCTGGGTATACGCGAAAGTTACTATGACATTAAAAAATTTTTTGTTTTGCTATGAAATTTAAAAAATACTTTATTCGGTGCTATAATATAAATTTAAATACTATTACTTTTAATCCTTCCAGCGAATCAAGAATAATTAATAAAATTATTATTTATTTATATATATATTCATTTAAATATATTTTACAATAATATATTCAATAACTGCAGTACTAGCAATGCCCACGCACAGCAAAATATATAAATAGTCCAATAGTGTATTAAAATTAAAACTGTGTAAATCTCATGTAGCATGGAAAACAAACTCCTTAAAGAAATGTATTATATATTATTTAATATCCATTGTTAGCTAGTGTTTTAAATGTATGTATATCTAATAAAATTTAATAATCACAAAGAAAATTGATTACAGTCGCTCGTGCATTTCTTCCTTCTTCTAAAAAATCATTCAATAAAAAATTGTATTTTCTTCCAATCCAATTTGCACAACTGTAATAAGTGGGAGCACGCAATGAATTTTTTTTTCATAAAGTGATTATAATTCACAAGCAGTTTAAGCATTACATACTGTAAATATTATTATTAAGTAGTCTGGACTTTTTTGATATTGTACGTATTTTCAAGTTTGTATGTATTATTAATTTTTTTGTATTTTGCGTAATTTTGGCGACGTTGGCTGTAAAGCTGAGCTCGATATTCGATTTTGGAGTCGATTTTTTCGATCGATTCTCAAAAAGAAATCGATTAATCGCACTAAAACGGTAGGCGCTAGCAATTTTAAGCCGCACATAATTACAGACATGAAAACCTATATACAAAAAAGAATATTTATACAAAATTCACTCAAATTCATTTCCATATTTCATAATAACGGAAACAAAAATTCAAAACTTAAAAGAAAACGAATAATTCATTTGATTCAAAATTTAATAAAAGAAAACATAATGATTAAGAAACAATTCATTTGATTTAAGACTCAAAACTTAATTAGAGAAACATAAAAAATAAGTAACAATTCTTTTGATTTCTTTGAGATCTGAAAATAAAACTAGTTTTTAGCAAAATGTATCCTCGACATTTTTTACTCGTATCCATAGTAAAATGGCAAGCTAAAACCCAAAATTCTTTTTTTGGTTTTGTTTCCTCTTCATATCTGTTTATTAGACAATAAGTAAATTTATTAAATATTAAAACCCAAAATGAGCTCCACAAATTTTTTAATGCAATAAAAAATAATAAAAAAAATTTATTTTTAAATTTAACAACCGAATATTTTAATTATTAAAGAAAACAAGTCCATGTACAAATTCCAGCGACAAACGATCAAAATTTCAGCAACCCATACAAGCAGCAATAGCAAAAATTCACGTGCAGTACAAGCACGCGTTAGAAGTTAAACTTTTTTCACCCAACTTATTTTTCTACGCTGTTTTTATTTTCTTTAGTTTAGCCGTCTTAACATTACTTTGGAGTTCAAACGGTGTCTTAACAATCAATTATAAATAATAATAATGAAAGTGAAGGAATTCTCGTTCCAGAGAGATATCTGACATATGTGATGTCAATTTTTGTTAAATGTATAGCAAAAAGATAGAACACGTCAAATTATAATTTCTATGCATATTTTATTTTTTCTGATGTAGCATTTTCACAGTTTTATATTAAAGGTGTTGGATTAACTAATGATTTTTTAGTTAATTGTTTTTATACAAACGAAATGAAACGAACGTTTTTCGGCGTTCTCAACAAGAGCCGAAGTCATGACCACCAACACAACGTCAGCGTCAATTCATCAATGCGAAAAAGAAAATCAAAACAAACGCACCAAGGCACAGCATTGCCGTGAGAGTAACAAAAAGTGAGAGAGGAGAGAGAAACAAATAAAAATACGAGCTGGCACACAAGCTAATGGCGTGCTTGCTTTTTGGCTTTGGTGCCTGTTTGGCAGAAAACACAAAATCAGTCTATGTTTAGTTGGCTACAAGCTTAGATCGCGCCGCTCATTTTTCCATTCCTCTTTGATCATTTGTTCCTTTTTAAAATCAATAATTTGCGTAGCGCGTTCTTAGCTTGTAGCAAATTAAACATAAACTGATTCAAGGAAACAAACAAAAATTGTATCTGTTGCTCGCACCCGATGCGCGTAAACAACCCTCTTCACGTGCAGTCGCAACGAACCTAAAAATTGGTAATATTTGTTAGAGCCTTCGGCGGGAGTATGCTACCTGTAGTAAATATACCTTGAAACTGATTCTGTGTTTTTTGCCACACAGCACCAAAGCCACGGCATACTAACGCTGGAGTGCTTTAGCATTGTGAGAGCAAGCACGTGCTCTAAGCAAGAGCTGAAGTCATGCACAAGCAACTTCGTGTCTGTTGCTTTGCAACCATGGTAGAATAAACAAGGTAAGCTATTCCCGAAAAATTTTCGCAACTCAAACCTTATTTTAGTTTCGTTGATATTTTACACGAGAAAGGTTGTTTCTGCGCATAGTTTTTCAGCATTTACCGTAATTTTGTGCAGTGGTAAAAAATAAGCCACTCTAGTTGCAACCATCAGCACAAAATAAAATTTTAAATATGCTTGCCTACGCACAACAACAGCAATGGGGGTGGTTTCACTCTCTCACTTTTTCGCTCAGACTAAAAATAAGGTTTCAGTGCAGTGAATAGCTTACCTGTATAATTCTACCATGCTTTGCAACAAGAGCATAGCAACGCCAGAGAATTTGCTGAGAGTAGTTCAGTACAAAAATCACGCACACATGCATGTGTTTTGTGTACAAAACACGTGTACGTGTAAACTCCAATCCCATGGGATTGGGCCCCCTCTGCCGCCTAAAATGTGAACTTTTGGGTATACCTCCGAATACAAAATAAAATTTTAAATTCAATTTTAAACTTTTTCTGCCTTGAAAATTTTTATGTACGGCTTATAGATTTCGAGATAAATGGGCTCAAACATATCTCAAAATAACGGAAAACCCTACGGGGGAGGAGGTCTCCAAATTGGTTTTAGACTTTTTGGATGGTCCTTAATACATTAAGCAAGAGAAATTCCAGTGTGCAATTTTTTCCGGGTCAAAACCTATTTTTACTGTACTATAAGTAGTGCGAATAGAACTAAATCAATAGTAATTCCTCTACGCTGAGCGCGTAAGAAAGCAGCATAAAAAGAAATAGAGAAAGAAAAGAATTAGATAATGTAACTGTCGTGCAATGCAGCTTGGCTTCGTTGTTCGGCAACTCTCACCCCCCCGCGCCAACTTCTACATCGTTCTTAGCGCAGCGCGATCTTATTTTGTAGCCAACCACCAAACAACACCAAGGCCACGGCATTGCTGTGAGAGTAACAAAAAGTGAGAGAGAGGGAAGCAAGCAAAAAAACGAGCTGGCACACAAGCTAATGCATGCACACTGGGATTGTGTTTCATGACTGGCGTCGCCTAAGTTTGTGTTTTCATTGAAATTAATTAATTAATTTCACTCACTTTTTATATATTCATATATTGCTTCCATTTCGAAATCCATTAAAAGAGTAATTACCTAATTTTTTTTCGACGGGATCTTCCTCGTTGAAACGTTCTTTGCTTTGGTCCCGCATTTATTTTATATTATGCACAACACCTTGATAACAAAAACGCGTCTGCACTTGTCGGTGTCAGCATAAAAAGAAATAGAGAGAGAATTAGACAATGTAACTGTCATGCAATGCTGCTTGACTTTGTTGTTCGTGCAACTCTCACCTTCCCCGCGCCTACTTCTAAATCGTTCTTTGCGCAGCGCGATCTTATTTTGTAGCCAACCACTAAACAACACCAAGGCCACGGCATTGCTGTGAGAGTAACAAAAAGTGAGAGAGAGGGAAGCAAGCAAAAATACGAGCTGGCACACAAGCTAATGGCAAGCACTGGCACTTGTATGTATGTATGTATGTCGCTGTGTTGTGTTCACGCAATGCATACAAAAACAATTCTTTCGTTTACACACATACACATATGCTGCGTACTTTAGCTGACCAGCCGCGGCCGCTTTACTCCCTCTTTTTACCATGACCACAGTTGGCTCTCTCAACAAGAAGCGAAGCCATGACTCATGACCAGAGGTGGGCACGAAAAATAACGGAAAGAGCACTACAACAACATCAAGAAAAAGGTCGAAAAAGGATGCTCGAGTAGGGCCATAAAAATCGCACACTGTGTGTATTTTGTTTTTGTAATATTCTGCGAGTCGAGCGAAGGCACACATTGTGTGTATTTTGTTTTTGTAAGTTGCTGCGAGTCGAGCGAAGGCACACATTGTGTGTATTTTGTTTTTGTAAACTCGGCGCGTCGCCGACGATCTGCTTGTGCGTGTACACTGACAAAATTTTGCAACACATTCAAAGAAACAGAAAAGTCATATGAGTTTATATGACAATTTTAATTTACCAAAAAAATTACTGGGTCTTACAGTTGCCAAATTAACTATATTTCTGTGCTCAGTGTACTTGTGCGAATTTTTTCGTCGCGAGCACCAATAAAAACTACCGTTACGGTCTAAAAAGGGATGCTCGAGTAGGGCCATAAAACTCGCACACTGTGTGTATTTTGTTTTTGTAATATTCTGCGAGTCGAGCGAAGGCACACATTGTGTGTATTTTGTTTTTGTAAGTTGCTGCGAGTCGAGCGAAGGCACACATTGTGTGTATTTTGTTTTTGTAAACTCGGCGCGTCGCCGACGATCTGCTTGTGCGTGTACACTGACAAAATTTTGCAACACATTCAAAGAAACAGAAAAGTCATATGAGTTTATATGACAATTTTAATTTACCAAAAAAATTACTGGGTCTTACAGTTGCCAAATTAACTATATTTCTGTGCTCAGTGTACTTGTGCGAATTTTTCGTCGCGAGCACCAATAAAAACTACCGTTACGGTCTAAAAAGGTCGAAAAAAGGATGCTCGAGTAGGGCCATAAAAGCGCACACTGTGTGTATTTTGTTTTTGTAACATTCTCGGTTTTTTGCGTGTGCGTCTGGCAGGCGCCACTTACAAGACCTAACGGAAAGAGCACTCGGTGCAAAAATGTCCAAGGCGTTTTTTGTACTGAGTGCTCTTTCCGTTATGTCTTTTCTGTGGCGAAAGATAGGCGCACAAGCAAAAAGTGCTCTTTCCGTTATTTTTCGTGCCCACCTCTGCTCATGACCACCAACAAAACGTCGGCGTCGCAATGCGAAAGAGAAAATCAAAAGCAGCTAACGTTTATTTCGTTTAACAAAATTTCAAAGTTACTCCCATAGAAAATCACATTCATTCGTTCACGCATTATTCATTCACGCATTGATTCATGCCCAAAAATACACAAGGCCCAAAAACGCATTATGCCACCTAAAAAGTTTTACTTCAAAAAAAACATACAAAATGCACAGCAAGACAGATAAAAAAAATTGTTTTTGCCCACCCGTATGCTTTCTCGCTCTCGCTACAGTAGCAAAGGGATGTTTTCTCTTGCTCAGATGCACACATTTTCTTATGGATGCGTATAATATATTTTGATTATTTAAAATTTTGTATGTACACTTTTTTTACTTACATTAGCCTGTAAAGGAAATGGAAAATAAAATTTATTTTATTTTGAGCCAAACGATGTTTTCACTTCGAGCTTCCAGCAGAGAATGAACTAAACAATTATTTTTCTCAGCTTAACACATTCTTAAACAAATTTAAAGGGAATACTTATTTTTCACAGATTACTTTGTTTCAAAAATTGTGTATTCGATTTTTATAAAGCAGTTTTACAAGCAAACCACCCCTGTTCACGTAATTGTTTGGTAACACTATATGGCATTAAGCTATCGATGCCTTTTAAAACATAGCAACGAATTATATAAAGTTAAATATATTTTCCTTTATATATAAATTAATGTAGTTTATTTATATTAAAACAAAAATTCCTGATAGCATGTAGTAATATATTATACCCTATACTAAAAAGTACAAATTAATATTTGCTTAAAAGTGAACACCGGAACAGGCCCAATAATTTTCTGGGTATACGCGAAAGTTACTATGACATTAAAAAATTTTTTGTTTTGCTATGAAATTTAAAAATACTTTATTCGGTGCTATAATATAAATTTAAATACTATTACTTTTAATCCTTCCAGCGAATCAAGAATAATTAATAAAATTATTATTCATTTAAATATATTTTACAATAATATATTCAATAACTAGAGTACCACGCGCAGCAAAATATATAAATAGTCCAATAGTGAATTAAAATTAAAACTGTGTAAATCTCATGTAGCATGGAAAACAAACTCCTTAAAGAAATGTATTATATATTATTTAATATCCATTGTTAGCTAGTGTTTTAAATGTATGTATATCTTATAAAATTTAATAATCACAAAGAAAATTGATTACAGTCGCTCGTGCATTTCTTCCTTCTTCTAAAAAATCATTCAATAAAAAATTGTATTTTCTTCCAATCCAATGGCACAACTGTAATAAGTGGGAGCACGCAATGAATTTTTTTTCATAAAGTGCTTATAATTCACAAGCAGTTTAAGCATTACATACTGTAAATATTATTATTAAGTAGTCTGGACTTTTTTGATATTGTACGTACTTTCAAGTTTGTATGTATATTAATTTTTTTGTATTTTGCGTAATTTTGGCGACGTTGGCTGTAGAGCTGAGCTCGATCTTCGATTTTGGAGTCGATTTTTTCGATCGATTCTCAAAAAGAAATCGATTAATCGCACTAAAACGGTAGGCGCTAGCAAGTTTAAGCCGCACATAATTACAGACATGAAAACCTATATACAAAAAGAATATTTATACAAAGTTCACTCAAATTCATTTCCATATTTCATAATAACGGAAACAAAAATTCAAAACTTAAAAGAAAACGAATAATTCATTTGATTCAAAATTTAATAAAAGAAAACATAATGATTAAGAAACAATTCATTTGATTTAAGACTCAAAACTATTGAGAGGTAGAGGAAGGTTGTGCAGGGAGTGAGAGAGAACGAAGAAAACTAATAACAACCGCCGTGCGTGTTAACAGTGTGAAGTTTATTTGTGACTGAACTTAAAATAGTTGACATTCATTTGCGGTTGATCTTCACCTTTTGTACACTTGTGGTGAAAGGTGAATTTCACTTACGTTATAGTTTAAATGCAAGCATTGCCAATTTTCAACACTCTTCCTCAATGCTAGCATTTTACAAATTATTTTGTTCATAACATAATCATAATTCCATTTCATTAATTTCATTAAACATATTAATACATAATTTTCAATTCAAACTTAAACATTTCATTAACTTAACATGATTTTGCTTTGCAAGATTCTTTGTCAAAATATCTGCTATCATTTCGCTTGTTGATACATACTTAATTATAATTTGACCTTCATTAACTGTCTGTCTTACAAAGTGATATCTTATATCAATATGTTTTGTTCTCGAATGATTAACTGGATTTTTGGCTAACTGTTGTGCTCCTATATTATCGCCATACAAAACTGTCGATATGCTCACGTCGCCGCAGCCAATCTCAATTATAAGTCGACGTAGTAATATGGTTTCTTTACACGCTGCCGATAACGCCATATACTCAGCTTCAGTGCTGCTAAGCGCCACGCTTTTCTGCTTTTCAGATTTCCAGGATATAGCACCTCCAGCCAAAAAATAGACATATCCAGTAAAAGACTTCCGGTCGGTTCTGTCACCTCCCCAGTCAGCATCCACATAACCAACAAGTGGCTGCCCGCACTGCTTGTAGTGCAACTTCAAATCAATTGTTGATGCCAAATAACGCAAAATGTGCTTAACGCCCACCAAGTGCTCGCCGTGCGGATCTTGATTTCTCTGCGCCAATTTAGACACCGAATGCAGGATGTCTGGCCGTGTTGTCAGCGCAAGCCACATCAGCTCTCCAATTATTGATTGATATTCTGCAGGATCAACCTTTTGACACTGCTCGCCGGTACATACTGTCTGATAACCAGCATCTAGTGGTGTGCTAGCTGGCCTACAATTTTCGCAGCCTTGTGCTCGTAGCAGCTCCTTTATATATTGCGAATGACCCAATGTTATTTCGCCTAGTTCACCATCACGTTGTATTTCCATGCCAAGAAATAAGTTTAACTGACCCTTGTCAGTACACTCGAACGATCTTGCAATAGCGGCTTTTATGTCAATCAAATCCGTCTTTGATTCGCATGCTATAATTAAATCATCGACATAAACCAATATTAGCGATAAAGTACCTACGCCTTGTTGCTTATATAGACATGGCTCATTGTCACAAGCAGTAAATCCAATACTTTTAAGTAGACTGTCGAGCTTGGCATTCCATTCTCTTCCTGACTGCTTCAATCCATATATTGCCTTCTTCAGCAATAAAGCCTTGTCTGGGTAATTCTGGTCTGTGTATCCTTGTGGCTGCTTCATATATACCGTATCGCTCAAATCGCTGTTGAGGTATGCCGTGCATACATCCATTTGATGCAGATACAATTTCAGCTCTGCTGCTAGAGCCAAAATAAATCGCACAGTCTCCAGTCTGCATACTGGTGAAAAAGTTTCAGCGTAATTAACGCCATACTGCTGCGAACATCCTTTTGCAACCAATCGCGCCTTGAAACGTTCAATTTTGCCCTCAGAATTTCGTTTCAGGCTATAGACCCATTTGCATCCAATCGCACGCTGCTTCTGCGGTAAGTCTACCATCTGCCATGTTTTATTTTTCAGTAAAGCCTCATACTCGCTTTGCATAGCCTCACACCATTGTGCCGCAAACTCGCTGTTCATGGCTTCTCCATAAGACAATGGTATCTTGACGCCACTGGTACCCAACGCACCAAGTACGTTGTACTGCTTTCTCGGACGACCAGGCTTGCCAGTCCGAATTAACTTTGGACGACCAGGACCAACCTTGACATCAGTTTCCTCTAAACTGACTGGATCTTCATTTGCGCTTTTATATCCGTCATTGTCATCTGATGTAGAACTGTCGCCATCACTGCCAGAGTTATCGTTGCTCTCTTTGCCTGTCTTATTGCCTGCACCATTATCGACCTCATCTGGTTTATCATCAATTGGAAAATTGATCGTAGCGCTGCCTTGCCTATCGCTAGTCTCATCAAAAAGGACATCTCGTTTTTCGACCACCAGATTCGCTACCGGGTCGTATAGTCGATAACCTTTGGCTGCAACCGAATACCCGACCATGCGGTATTCTTTGCCCTTCGGTTGAAACTTGCCTTTGCCATGACCCTTGTCAAGTGCAACTGCAACGGAACCAAAAACTTTTAAATGGCTTATAGAGGGTTTCTTACCAGTCCACATTTCCATGGGCGTCATGTCGGTCAAAGCACTAGTAGGCAATCGGTTTCGCAAATACACCGATGTATTAACAGCTTCAGCCCACAAACTATTGCCAAGACCCGACTGTATCAGCAAACATCTAGCCATTTCTACCAGAGTACGGTTTGCTCTCTCAGCCACACCATTTTGTTGAGGAGTGTACGCCACAGTGAGTTGCCTTGCAATCCCACTTTTCTTCAGAAAGTCATCAAAAATGTTGTTAACAAATTCGCCTCCATTATCGCTGCGAATACATTTCAGCTTTCTGTTCGTTTGCCGCTCAACCAGGTTTTTAAATTCAACGAACTTTGAGAACACCTCGTCCTTTTTGCGCAAATAGTACACAAATATGCGCCGTGATTTGTCGTCAATAAAAGTCAGAAAGTACCTTGATCCTGCAAGCGACTGTGTGTCAAACGGACCACACACATCTGCATGTACAAGCTCCAGCAGCTCTTGAGCTCTGTTTTCTGTCGCACTTGGAAACGGTTGCACATGGATCTTGCCCAGCATACAAGTCTTGCACTTCAAATTCTCTGGCATATTGATCTTTTCCAGTCCACGCACCAACCTTTTGTTTACCATTTCTTTTAAACTGGTAAAGTTAACATGGCCGCATCGCCTATGCCACAAAGTACCATCACTTTCAGCAGCAGAATAGCATTTATTATATTTTGCACGAAACAAATAAAGGTGCCCAAACTTTTTAGCCTTTATTATGCATTTTCCTTTTTGCATAACTTCTGCAAAATATTGTCCAAAAAACACATTGCATTTATTCTCAGAGGCACGGCTCACTGACATAAAATTGCCTCTCATACTAGGTACATACAGCACATTTCGCAACAACAATGTACATAAGTCAGTCTGCAGCCTCACTTCGCCTTTTCCCTCTGCTTGTAAATAGCCGTCGTCAGCCAAAACGACCATTTCGCTATGCTTCTCAAACTTTGTAAATAACTGCTTGTCGCAACACATATGGCTTGTCGCGCCACTGTCCAAGCACCACATAGAATGATCGACGCTGCTCGCGTCTAACGCGTTCAATAAGCTGCAATTTGCTGTCTCGCTCTTCCTTGTTCTAGCGCTCTCTTCTTTTGCCACGCGTTTGCACTGTGCCTTGACGTGCCCCCGCTCACCGCAGTTGTAGCAAACGATGTTATTGCGACGCCTTGTGAAATTCGGCTTGTGGCTTCGTTTTTGCGTCGCAGTAAATGCCTTTGCACTGTCGCTGCTTTCCTCTGCATTTCCCCTGCGTTCACCTTCTTCATTAAGCTTGATACATAGCGTTTCAAATAACGGCAACTTGTCGCGCGTCTCAATAGCGACTACAAAACTCTCAAACTGTTCCGGCAGGCTTGCAAGCAATATAATTGTGCGCATTTCATCAGCAATATCAATTCCTACTGTAGCCATCTCGTCCAGAATTTCCTTAAATTCTTTTATGTACACATTTGCGTTTTGCCCTTGGCTCATACGCTTAAACATTAGCTTCTTGTATAACGACACCTTGCGCATAGGTCCGCTTGGCTGATGTACACTTTTCAATTTTTCCCACGCCTCCAAAGACGTTTTACAGCTCTTTATGTATCCAATCTGAGACGCCTTTATGCTCAGCATAATAGTAGCCAATGCTTTCTCATCTTTTTGCTGCCAATTCACACCTTCTGGCACATTGGGTCCCTGAAGCTCCCCTGACACCACACTCCAAAGCCCTGAGTGTATCAGCACGCTTCTCATCTGTACGCTCCATGAGTCGTAATTTTGATCCTCCAGTTTATCTATTTGGTACAGCGAGCTCATTTTACGTTTTACATTAAACGGAGTCACACACGAAACATTTACTTTTTACTTCACTTTAATTGTCAACTACATACATATCATATACGTATACATACAGCTCTCTTGCACGCTTCCTGGGCCCATAACCTATTGAGAGGTAGAGGAAGGTTGTGCAGGGAGTGAGAGAGAACGAAGAAAACTAATAACAACCGCCGTGCGTGTTAACAGTGTGAAGTTTATTTGTGACTGAACTTAAAATAGTTGACATTCATTTGCGGTTGATCTTCACCTTTTGTACACTTGTGGTGAAAGGTGAATTTCACTTACGTTATAGTTTAAATGCAAGCATTGCCAATTTTCAACAAAAACTTAATTAGAGAAACATAAAAAATAAGTAACAATTCTTTTGATTTCTTTGAGATCTAAAAATAAAACTAGTTTTTAGCAAAATGTATCCTCGACATTTTATACTCGTATCCATAGTAAAATGGCAAGCTAAAACCCAAAATTCTTTTTTTGTTTTGTTTTCTCTTCATATCTGTTTATTAGACAATAAATAAATTTATTAAATATTAAAACCCAAAATGAGCTCCACAAATTTTTTAATGCAATAAAAAATAATAAAAAAAAATTAATAAAAAAAAATTTTTAAATTGAACAACCGAGTATTTTAATTATTAAAGAAAACAAGTCCATGTACAAATTCCATCGACAAACGATCAAAATTTCAGCAACCCATACAAGCAGCAATAGCAAAAACTCACGTGCAGTACAAGCACGCGTTAGAAGTTAAACTTTATTCACCCAACTTATTTTTCTACGCTGTTTTTTTTTTCTTTAGTTTAGCCGTCTTAACATTACTTTGGAGTTAAAACGGTGTCTTAACAATCAATTATATATTATAATAATAATGAAAGTGAAGGAATTCTCGTTCCAGAGAGATATCTGACATATGTGATGTCAAGTTTTGTTAAATGTATAGCAAAAAGATAGAACACGTCAAATTATAATTTCTATGCATATTTTATTTTTTCTGATGTAGCATTTTCACAGTTTTATAGTAAAGGTGTTGGATTAACTAATATCAAAGAATATAGAACTACATAGAATGCGCATCTCGCCCAAATTCATTTTAGCGCTTGTTGGTACGGGCGGGCGGCAGCAAACGAAACGAAATGTTGGTTCTATTTTTAGAACAGTCACCGCTTGTTGGTACGGGCGGGCCGCACCAAACGAAGCGATATGTTTCTTCTATTTTTAGAACATGCAGACTCCGTTAATTTGCAAAGTTGTTGTCCTTCCAAAATGTACAAGAGACTTATTTTAACATAGGTTGCAAGTTGGTGTTGATGGGTCAGTGGTATGCGTGCGTGAATGGCGTGGGATTATTTTTAGTTCAACTCCAGGGTTCGCATTTGTTAATATTTTTTGGTTTTATTTTTAATATTTTTTTGATCGGTTTCACATTTTTAATTTTTGATTTTATAGGCTTTATTTTTTATTACGTAGAAGAAATTTTTATTTTGCGTTGGCTGGTGCTGTAAAAATTATATTTTATTTTTGTGGTCTCTACAATCAACAAAGAACAATTTGGGAATCGTAGTGTGGCAAAGGTGAACGATGATATGTATGTATGTTGATTTATTTGTTATTCCTCTGGTTATTTCTTAAAGCAATTGTGAAAAATAATAATATGTCTTTTTAATGCTTCGAGTAAAGAATAGGAAGTTGGAAAGTGCCTACCGAAATCAGATTTAGAGCAATCATTTTTATAAAATAAATTGACCTATGCTTACTCTCTCTATCATTAACTGCATCAGTTGTGCACACACAAGAATACATGTAAATTCAAGTATTAGCGTTTGTGTATGCATGCGGTAAAACCCTTGAACAAATTGAAAGTCGATAGCAAAATACCCTTTTGCGCATTTTTCTCATTTTTCACATGCATTTGTGAGTGTGAAGCCAAACGTGGTAAGGAAGTGTCATAGCAGACACATTCCCCGAAAGGGCATGGATACTTAGAAAGCAAAAATTTAAATTTTTTGCTGAGGCTGAAAATATGAACATTGCCGACAGAAAAAACGAAGTTCAGCGCCGAGATCAATTGCCAGCGCTCGTGAAATGCCTGTGCTATTTTTAGATTTTCGCGTTTGCTCTGCCAGCCAGTGTGTGTACGCCGAAAACCCGTTCAACAGTATGAGAATCGATAGCAAAATACTCTTTTTCGCATTTTTCTCCTTTTTCACATGCGTTTGTTAGTGTGAAGCCAAACTTGGTAAGAAAGTGTCATAGCAGACACATTCCCCGAAAGGGCATGGATACTTAGAAAGTAAAAATTTACATTTTTTGCTGAGGCTGAAAATATGAACATTGCCGACAGCCAAAAACGAAGTTCAGAGCCGAGATCAATTGCCAGCGCTCGTGAAATGCCTGTGCTATTTTTAGATTTTCGCGTTTGCTCTGCCTGCCGGGGTAAACAAGAGCTGTAAAAATTTTGCGCACGGAAATGGGAATGCAGTTTGTGTGTATACGCCGAAAAACTGTTCAACAGAGAATCGATAGCAAAATACTCTTTTCCAATTTTTCTCCTTTTTTACATGCATTTGTAAGGGTGAAGGCAAACGTGAATAAGAAGTGTCATACCAGTCACATGCTTCGAAAGGGTATGAAGTAGGGATGTAAAAATACATCGATATATCGATTTATACCGATACATTTGGCTAGAAAATATCGACTTGGGCGATATTTTTAAGCTCTTGATATATCGTAGATGCATCGATATTTTTTTAAAATATCGCTTTATAAATATCCCGCAAACACAAGTGTCCGTCTTCTTATGCTTATATTCTTAAAGTGCATTTTATGAAATTTATTGGCATGGGCTTCAGCTATCCAGAAGCTGAAAATGTTTATATGTCCAACTATGTACCAATACAGATGTCGTCGAAGAATTTGTAGAACATGTGCATGAGAAGCCGGATTCGTTTTGGAGCCATCATTTGCAGCTAGCCCGACAGCATAAGCCTCACGATGATGTCCAGGAAAAAATCGCCAGTTACCTTAGAACAGCGGTGGGCAAAACTACTAATGCAATTTTTTTGTGCCTGTGTGCGTGACCAAAAAAGAGCTTTCGAAAATGCCGGCGTACAATGGGCCAAGACTGTTTTTTTTTTTTTGGCATAGCTGAGATCTATTTTCTGTTACCACTAAATTCTTTAATATAATTGTCTTTTATTTCGGATGACCAACATTTTATTCGATTTAAATTGTTCAATTGTCATCTGTAAGTGCATTTGAGCAGTGCAATTTAGCCTAAAATTTAAAAAAAAAAAATATCTCTTGCTCATACCATATTATTACTCTTTGCAAGTGACGCCTGCTAGACGCTTACATTTTAATGACTAACAAAAACCAAAAACTCGCAGTGTACGTATTGTTTCGTGTTTGCCATGTGACTTTGCTTTGCGTTCCATTGTAAATCTAGCTAGATTCTAGCTCACACGTACGAGGCGAGCTTTACGGTAAAAAGCTCTTTTCTCGTACGTGTGAAAGCTCTTTGGCACGCGTGCCGTCTGAGTGCCCACCGCTGCCTTAGAATGAAGTTGGCTGCCTTCGGTGACAATCCTTTAAAGGTATGGGAAACCATAAAAGGATCTTTTACACATTTGTATCCTATTGCACAACAGTTTTTGCCTGTGGTGGCAACATCCGTTCCATGCGAACGGCTGTTTTCGGTAGCTGGACAAACATTGACCAAACAACGAAACAGAATAAAGCCCGAGCGGCTTTCAAAATTATTGTTTTTACGTAGCCTAGATAAAAAACATTTTCAGTAACGGTAACTTAGAGATAAACACATAGTAAACAGCAGTAATAAATACAAAAAAAGTGTTATATATGTATAATAATAGAAATTCTTGATTTTAAGGGATATATCGATATATCGAAGTCTTGGGACGATATATCAAATTTATATCGATATGGCTTAACGATATATTTTCCGATATAAATATCGATATATTTCTACCGATTTACAACCCTAGTATGAAGGCTCAAAAACTAAAAATTTACAAATTTGGCTGAGGCTGAAAATATGAACATTGCTGGCAGACGTTTGTTCTCTGCCTGCCCTAAAAATTTTGCATACACACCTTAGTATGTATACTGTCATTGGGAAAATAGTTGCAAGAAATACACACTCATTTCGTCTTGTCGCTACCTCTTATTATACCTCACAAAAGTGCGTATTTTACTATGAAATTAAATGCATAGAAAGCGTACTGTACCTGCGAGGATATAAAAATACGAAAATGAAACATTAATTTTCTTACGACAATAAAAAAAAAATAAAAATAATTAATAGAAAAAGAACAGAAATTATGGAAATTTAACAAAAAAAACAAGTTGAATCTAACATCTTCTTGCGAATCGAACCTCGACACACTAGACTGTGAGTCGAACACGCATTCGACTAGGCCATAGCCACTGCGCGCGTTTCGTTTTCAAAATTTCATATTCAAGCAAATGTACAAATGCAAGCAATATTTTCTGTGGGGTACTAATATCAGTACCCCACATAGTAAAATTTTTTTGTATGAGATGCGCATTCTATCTAGTTATATATTCTTTGCTAAAATTTTTTAGTTAATTGTTTTTATACAAACGAAATGAAACGAACGTTTTTCGGCGTTCTCAACAAGAGCCGAAGTCATGACCACCAACACAACGTCAGCGTCAATTCATCAATGCGAAAAAGAAAATCAAAACAAACGCACCAAGGCACGGCATTGCCGTGAGAGTAACAAAAAGTGAGAGAGGAGAGAGAAGCAAATAAAAATACGAGCTGGCACACAAGCTAATGGCAAACACTGGCACTTGTATGTATGTATGTATGTCGCTGTGTTGTATTCACGCAAAGCATACAAAAACAACTCTTTTTTTCATGGTACGGGATGACTTTAAAGCAGTGGTCGGCAAAATATACATATGCATTTTTTTTGCGCTTGTATTGAACATTTTCTGCCGCTGTGACGTGTTTCGACGCTGACGTCGCAAAGCAACAGATACGAAGTTGCTTGTGCATGACTTCGGCTCTTGCTTAAAGAGCGTGCTTGCTTTTTGGCTTTGGTGCCTGTTTGGCAGAAAACACAAAATCAGTCTATGTTTAGTTGGCTACAAGCTTAGATCGCGCCGCTCATTTTTCCATTCCTCTTTGATCATTTGTTTCTTTTTAAAATCAATAATTTGCGTAGCGCGATCTTAGCTTGTAGCAAATTAAACATAAACTGATTCAAGGAAACAAACAAAAATTGTATCTGTTGCTCGCACCCGATGCGCGTAAACAACCCACCTCACGTGCAGTCGCAACAAACCTAAAAATTGGTAATATTTGTTAGAGCCTTCGGCAGGAGTATGCTACCTGTAGTAAATATACCTTGAAACTGATTTTGTGTTTTTTGCCACACAGCACCAAAGCCACGGCATACTAATGCTGGAGTGCATTAGCATTGTGAGAGCAAGCACGCGCTCTAAGCAAGAGCCGAAGTCATGCACAAGCAACTTCGTGTCTGTTGCTTTGCAACCATGGTAGAATAAACAAGGTAAGCTATTCCCGAAAAATTTTCGCAATTCAAACCTTATTTTAGTTTCGTTGAAATTTTACACAAGAAAGGTTGTTTCTGCGCATAGTTTTACAGCATTTACCGTAATTTTGTGCAGTGGTAAAAAATAAGCCACTCTAGTTGCAACCATCAGCACAAAATAAAATTTTAAATATGCTTGCCTACGCACAACAACAGCAATGGGGGTGGTTTCACTCTCTCACTTTTTCGCTCAGACTAAAAATAAGGTTTCAGTGCAGTGAATAGCTTACCTGTATAATTCTACCATGCTTTGCAACAAGAGCATAGCAACGCCAGAGAATTTGCTGAGAGTAGTTCAGTACAAAAATCACGCACACATGCATGTGTTTTGTGTACAACACAGTACGTGTAAACTCCAATCCCATGGGATTGGGCCCCCTCTGCCGCCTAAAATGTGAACTTTTGGGTATACCTCCCAATACAAAAAAATTTAAATTCAATTTTAATTTTTTCTGCCTTGGAAATTTTTATGTACGGCTTATAGATTTCGAGATAAATGGGCTCAAACATATATCAAAATAATGGAAAACTCTACGGGGGAGGAGGTCTCCAAATTGGTTTTAGACTTTTTGGATGGTCCTTAATACATTAAGCAAGAGAAATTCCAGTGTGCAATTTTTTCCGGGTCAAAACCTATTTTTACTGTACTATAAGTAGTGCGAATAGAACTAAATCAATAGTAATTCCTCCACGCTGAGCGCGTAAGAAAGCAGCATAAAAAGAAATAGAGAAAGAAAAGAATTAGATAATGTAACTGTCGTGCAATGCAGCTTGGCTTCGTTGTTCGTGCAACTCTCACCTCCCCCGCGCCAACTTCTACATCGTTCTTAGCGCAGCGCGATCTGATTTTGTAGCCAACCACCAAACAACACCAAGGCCACGGCATTGCTGTGAGAGTAACAAAAAGTGAGAGAGAGGGAAGCAAGCAAAAAAACGAGCTGGCACACAAGCTAATGCATGCACACTGGGACTTGTGTTTCATGACTGGCGTCGCCTAAGTTTGTGTTTTCATTGAAATTAATTAATTAATTTCACTCACTTTTTATATATTCATATATTGCTTCCATTTGGAAATCCATTAAAAGAGTAATTACCTAATTTTTTTTCGACGGGATCTTCCTCGTTGAAACTTTCTTTGCTTTGGTCCCGCATTTATTTTATATTATGCACAACACCTTGATAACAAAAACGCGTCTGCACTTGTCGGTGTCAGCATAAAAAGAAATAGAGAGAGAATTAGACAATGTAACTGTCATGCAATGCTGCTTGACTTTGTTGTTCGTGCAACTCTCACCTTCCCCGCGCCTACTTCTAAATCGTTCTTTGCGCAGCGCGATCTTATTTTGTAGCCAACCACTAAACAACACCATTGCTGTGTGAGTAACAAAAAGTGATAGAGAGGGAAGCAATAGGGTGGAGTGATAGTGTATGAAACAAATTTTTTTAATGGAATAGCAATACAAAGTTGCCTTTTAATGAGTAAATTCAGCATACAAAAGATTGTTTACTTATCTTAATGTTATGAGGTGCCCCAACCCAATTTTAAATTAGAAAAATACTAAATTTTTACAAACATTGATCTAATTTTGAATGATAGTATTTTTCTAGATTTCCTGTCCCTTATAAAACAAACTACATTGTGATACGTTAAATAAAAGCCTGGTTAGTAGTATTAATGTTTTTAATCAAGAAAAATTTAAAAATATACATTATCAAGAAATGAAAAAAATCAGAAATAAGTAGATTATTTGGTATTAAATTGTTTTTTTGTTTCAAAATTATGTGTTTGCTGCCGTGATAATAGTCTTGCCCTTATGAAACCGTCTCGTTTTTTTTCTCCACAAACTGCACTTAAAGCTTCAGTCACCAATTTGAACAGCGCTCTACGGCTTGGGTATGGCACGGAAAATCTTTAATATTCTGACATGTAGTCAAACCGTTTTTGACAATCTCTTTCAAGGCTTCATCAGATAAATTGGAAGTCAGAGGTGGCTCAGTTATCTTACAGTCTTTCCACGTAATTAAGTCGGTATAATCTTTAGCATCGAAATTTAAAGCAGGCACTTTAAATGTTCGAAGCCCTAGAGTATTCTCTGCTTTTGCTTTTAAAATTCGCTGATATGCTAGTTTACGTATGATTTCTCTGTCGTCTCCAAGCATAGCAATTAGAATATTTTCTGGGTGACCAAAATATCCATTTCGTTGGATTACCTTATCAAGGATTTTCTTCAAAGGCGCATTCAAATATCGAGTTAGGGTAATTGTTTGCCACAGGTGCTTAGCTCCGTTTGTACTTGAAGGATAACATTTTATTGTGAAAGTGGCTAAAATCACTAAATTTTCTTCGGGGTCTGTTTTAGTAGCATATAATCTTAAGATTCTATTCGCTGCAGTGAGCCATCTATATTGGTTAAGTGGTCCAGTAATATTAGATAGATTGGGAGAAAAAATGCCAGTGCTGATAGCTGTCATCACATCATAAAGATATTTTTGGTCGGTGCTCAAGTAATTTCTAGCGACTTCAGTAATATGCAGGGAATGGTGGTAAAATGAACAAGTGGCATTGATTCACATTTTTGTAATTCAGATCCAATAAGGCCTGAAAAGCATTTAAGCCCTATAGTTTTTCCATCCAAATGCAATAAAAGATGTCGCAGTGGTAACTCATTCGAATGTAACTGGCAGACAAACCATTGTAATGGTTTGTTAAGTTCTTCTTCCATAAAACGAATAACACCTCCTTTGAAACCTGTATTCACGACTGTACCATCGCAACCAAAAACAACTATTTCATCCAATTCCACCGATTTTGTTCTCAAATAATTTATTATGGTACTTTCAATGCCTTTAGCAGTTCCCAACACACACGTAACATGCCCGAAATGATCACTTCCTGGCTCTGATAAAATCAAATAATGGTCTTCTGTTACTCTTTTTCTATAAAATTTGCCTTCCTTCTGAATACTAACCAAAGTCTTTTTTGCCATCAAAATAAATTCCGCGTATACCTTTATTGAGATCTGCATCGTGTAATGCTGATCTGACTTTCGTTCTTTCTCGGCGCTATTATTGCTTGAACTGGTGCTTTCGGTTTTTAAGTCATCAGGCAAAGAACGAGAACAAGACGGTTGGTTAGGATCCATTATCTCTTTGTTACGCAGTTATTCTTTTTCTTGTCTTTTTAATTTTTTCATATTTTTTACAATCGCAACCAAATCTACAGCGCCTATCATTATTTTTCTTTTAGTTCTTTGATCAAGTAAAAAATATACTTCTTCCTTGGCAACACGACTGTCTTTTGAGCAATTACACTCTGAGATTACTTTGCATTTGCAACAGCAAACATCAAATAACCGTTGGGACTCAGTAACAAATTCATTTTTTTCTCTTGATATTTCTTGTTCGTTTGACGGCCTTGATAAGGTTTTAGTAAGCTTCTATATTTGTCATGGTAAGATCGAATAAGTTGTAGTACTCTCATAAAGCTGACATTAGGAAGCGACGCTTTTCGCCAGATATCTAAAATTTCCGTAGCCATCTTTGGGATATATCATGAACCGTCGGCTTATGTTCTGCTCCCGACAATTAGACGTTGGTGTTTTTTGACAAAATTTTGCGAATTTCTCTAAAGTTCATGATGTTGGGGGCACCTCTAAATTTATCATGTGCAAAATAAAATTTTGTATGTATATTTGTGAACAATAACAGCAACTTTTCATAGGTATTCCGAAACGAATATGAAAAAAAATTTTTCACTCCACCCTAGGAAGCAAGCAAAAATACGAGCTGGCACACAAGCTAATCCCTGCAGGAAAAAAAACTAGTCCCGAACTGGTTCCGAACCACCCCGACGGTGAAACTGTGTGTCCCAAACCTAGTATGATTGCATGCGGCTAACTAGTATATTTAACAGGGGCTTGTCATAGGAAGCAACCAGAATTTTTGGGTAGGATGTTCAACTGGTAGCAAACTGGTTTGCCTGCATATGGAACAAAACTAGTTGCTTCCGTACTAGAATATAATAATTCGTTTGGGTATGCTCTCGTTCTAGTACATTTAACCCAAATATTGAATTAGTTAATATTGTTGTATTAGTTTATTTTATTTAATTTGTAAACATTTTATTCACTTATAAGTAACTTATTATCAAACATTTACAATTCTTAAATTATAGGCTTAGATTGAAAATGTACAATTTTTTTAATTATATACATGTGCTTAACTTAAATGTTCATTAAAAAGTACATTTTTTATTTATTTTTATAAAAATAAATGACAACTAATTTTTTATATTTAAGAAGCTGAAAAAAGGCTAGTTTTGAGTTACATGTACTTATAGAACTAAAAAAAAATAAAAACAATTATTTGTTATAAGTACATATTAAGCTGAAAAAAAAAGGTTATTTAGCGTACATACATATGTACATACATAAAATGGAAAACAAAAAAAAACAAGTTATTTGTTTTATATATAAGCTGAAAGTAAAAAATCATAGGTAACTTTCTAATATTAAATTACTCCTACAAAATATTGTTTTAAATATACTAAATAACATAATATTTATCACTTACCAAATTCGCGCTTGCTTACACATGTCAGTGCAAAACAAAAAACTATTTTGTGCAGCAGCATTTTCGTTGTTATACATTTTTATGTATACCCAAAATTCATCTCTTTTCACAAAAAACAACAGAATCACTCTCTGAGAGAGCGTGAGCATTAAGCGGTACAAATTTGACAGAGAGAGCGCTCTCTTTTACCATTTTATCCTATACCGCGGCAGTTCTTTTTTTAACCATTCAAAAACTAGTTACGTTCAGAGTAGTTGAAGCCACTTATATGACACCGAATTCTTGCAGGGATGGCACTTGTATGTATGTATATCGCTGTGTTGTGTTCACTCAATGCATACAAACACAATTCTTTCGTTTACACACATACACATGGGCTGCGTGCTTTAGCTGACCAGCCGCGGCCGCTTTACTCCCTTCTCTTTACCATGACCACAGTTGGCTCTCTCAACAAGAAGCGAAGCCATGACTCATGACCACCAACACAACGTCAACGTCGCAATGCGAAAGAGAAAATCAAAAGCAGCTAACGTTTTTTTCATTTAACTAAATTTCAAAGTTACTCCCATTCACGCATTGATTCATGCCCAAAAATACACAATGCCCAACAATGCCCAAAAATGCATAATGCCACCTAAAAAGTTTTACTTCAAAAAAAACATACAAAATGCACAGCAAGACGGATAAAAAAAATTGTTTTTGCCCACCCGTATGCTTTCTCGCTCTCGCTACAGTAGCAAAGGGATGTTTTCTCTTGCTCAGATGCACACATTTTCTTATGGATGCGTATAATATATTTTGATTATTTAAAATTTTGTATGTACACTTTTTTTACTTACATTAGCCTGTAAAAGGAAATGGAAAATAAAATTTATTTTATTTAGAGCCAAACGATGTTTTCACTTCGAGCTTCCAGCAGAGAATGAACTAAAAAATTATTTTTCTCAGCTTAACACATTCTGAAACAAATTTAAAGGGAATACTTATTTTTCACAGATTACTTTGTTTCAAAAATTGTGTATTCGATTTTTATAAAGCAGTTTTACAAGCAAACCACCCCTGTTCACGTAATTGTTTGGTAACACCATATGGCATTAAGCTATCGATGCCTTTTAAAACATAGCAACGAATTATATAAAGTTAAATATATTTTCCTTTATATATAAATTAATGTAGTTTATTAATATTAAAACAAAAATTCCTGATAGCATGTAGTAATATATTATACCCTATACTAAAAAGTACAAATTAATATTTGCTTAAAAGTGAACACCGGAAAAACCATAAGAGTGTTTTTTAATAAAAAAAGTATTGGAACGCGTTTAAGTGAAATTGTTATAATATATTGCAAACAGAAACAAACGATAGCGAAAAATGTGTGGACGGTCGCATGTAATGGTAATCGACAACTAACTTATGCTAAATCCAAACTTTATCTCTTAAGTCTAGCTTAAACTACCACGGCGAAGCGGGGCGAACTCGCAAAGAGCGACGAAAGCTTTATTGGCACCCGCTCCGCCCTACTCTCACTTACACTAGACTTCATAAAAATTACAATATCTGATTACTTAAAACAAAACAAGCGATTTGCGCCAACACCGGCCCCGTTGAAAGGCTGAAGATGCCTTTAAATAATTGCAATGGCGCAAAAAATGGGGATATCGAAATGAGCGTTTCCTAGTCATGAAGATGCTGAATATGTTATGACCGGTTGCAACTGTCCTGGAATTACTGCCTTTGCACGTGATCCTGTGGCCATTTTCGTCAACAATGTTTTGAAGTTGGTGATGTAGGTCAGCAATGCCTCAAGCAATTCATACTCTTCTGGTCCGGAGTACAAATTGCAAGAGGTGCAATCCGAGAATCTTGGAAAAGTCATTAGAAGAGTGTTAGTAAAATCGATATTGTGTTCCAAATGAACCGCTTTGGACGCAAACATTTTATCTTGTGCAATCGATTTGAATAGAGGCTGGCCAATAACTCTAAAAACCTTTTTGATGAGGCCAACCCCATAAACGCCCCATGTTGAGAATGGGCGGAGCGCTCGGAGCTGTTTTGCTGGCAAATTTTCCATCATTTGCGGCAGCAGGCGAGGTTTGCATGTATAGCAACGGATGCAATATCGCGCTGTCCGATGACAGACCTCTTGAGAGTTGCAAAAGAATAAGCGCTCTCCGAAAATGCTCACGAGGGCTCTAAGGCCAGAATTAGAATTTCTTTTGTGAAGGTATTTGACGTAGCTTCGACCAAATTGGGAGCATTTTGTCAGTGATGAAAGACGTTACTCATCATTTGTAATAGGAGCGTTGAAAAGTCTGCACCTTACTCGCAACAACGAAAATAAAATATGCATATTTATGTATTGTGTTAGAGACTGCAAACTCAGACCCGTTAGTAAAGCGCTCTTACGAACCCTCTCAATTTTTTCTCGAAATTATAAAGCTTGAAACATTCTAACGATTCTTTCAAATGCTTTCTTGCGCTCTAATGCCGTAGAATAAACGTTAAGATTGAAAGATTTGTCTGCAAGAAGATGAGCGACACACATCTCAAGCCTGGAAAATGTGTTCATCTTGAAGGGCGCTACTTTTGATTTCGATATGAGCAACGAAATACGAAAACCTTCTGCAGTGCTGGTTGAATCTGACTCTGAACTCGTTATCGGCTTGACTGTGCTTTTGGATGCGGAGATGTCAGAACTGTTCAAGTGCCACTTTGCTAACTCGAACTCTGCATTCAGCAAAGTCTGATTCGCTTCAGACTTAATTGTCTTCAGCTTCTCGACGCACTCAGCACCTGTCGACGTAGTATCCAAGTTAAAACTATGCCGGATAACGTCAGTAGGTTTTGGGTGGGATGCCTTAAGAATAGCACTCAGCTTTGTTAAACACCGTGAAGCGAGAAATGGAATAGGCGCAGTGCCGTAAGTTTTGGTGTTTATTCTTAAATTCTTCGCAGAGTCAGATGAATGTCTGTAAAATCTTCCTAACGGCAATTCTTGCATATTCTCAGAGGAATTTTTCTCACATATCTGTTGTTCTACAGCAGCCAACTTAGTTGGAGGTGGCAAGTCTTTAACTGGGCAAAACTTCTGCAATAGCTTATCAATCGAGGTCAAGTGTTTTTTATGACGACTCTGATTGATAGCAATATCTTTACTGGGAGTTCTACTTTGCATACACGACACCGGCTACCATGGCATTTGGTAACTGTGTGACCCGTCCGAAGGCAATTGATGCACAGGGGAGCTGTTTTTGCGAACTCGAACCGCTGTTGCACAGTTACTGCAGAAAATGCGTCACATCTATTAATAATGTGCTCTTCGGAATTACAATATTGACATCTCTGGGTCTTTCTGTCGGTATAAGGCTGAGGCGCAGAACACGAAAATCAGCTTTGGAGTTAAATCTAACGACATCACTTGTCGCTTTTGCCGATTCAGCAGCCGATAAATGTTGGTATCGGCGATTTAACGCTGTTTCACAATCTGTCTACAATGGAATGCGGGAATAATCGAGCTGTTCTTCCCATTTTTGCTTAGTTATGGGGTCAACTTTGCTCATGACTAGGTGGATTAATATGGCGTTTGAGATTTTTCGATCGTCAGCAATCGAAAGTAACGACCCATAAATACCAGAGGTCGTATCAATCAGGCACCTCAACGAAGCTGCTGAGGGCTGAGAAATTTTGGGCAGGCTAAAAAGGGCGGAAATATTTTCCGTGAAAATGAGACAATCATTGTCATAAACTCTTTTTAGAGCGGCAAGAGCTTTGCTATAATTTTCTCCTGTTACTTGGAATGCTCTTACGGTTCCTAGGGCTTCACCGGAGAGACACGATTTCAAATAATCAAACTTCTCGATGCTGGGTATAGATTTGTCATTATCAACAAGAGTCTCAAACAAGCCAATAAAATTCTTAAGCTCTGAGTATTTACCACTGAACTGTGGTAGAGCTAACAAAGGCAGGCGAGCATGTGAGGGAGTTGCTATGGTCACTGACTGACTGTCTAACTTGGCCTTTGACTTTAAGTCAGAAATTAGGGACACAAGTTGACCTTTGGTTTCCACACATAGATCTTCCAGTTCATCTCTGTAGTCGTCATCAGCATCAATTGCTTCAATGCGATTCTGATACGCATAAGCATTATCTATGTGTGTATTTATAAGGTCTAGCCTACAATTTAATTCTCCTAGATTTTTGGAATTAAATTCTCTGTTAGTTAGAGAATTAAAGGGGGAGCGCACACACAGTTAGTGCAAACGGCTGTTAAAAATAATATGCCGGACCAACTTAGTGTAGGGGAGTGAATCTCTTATACTACAGCTAAGCTTGAGCGCGCCAACGAAAGAGATAACAACAACAACAGCACTGCAGCAGCCGTTATAAGCGACAACGAAAGAGAGGCTTATGCAGATGCTATTGCTGATGTGTATGTATGTTTGTACGTATGTACGAATAGGCGAAAGTTTAGTGGGCGACAAAGTAAACGAGCAGCTGACTAAAATTTTGCAATTAGCAATTAATTGTAAATTATAAGTCAGTGCTGCCGAAGAGAAATGCAACTTTAAATGTTTAAGTGCAGCACGCAAATATTAAAAAAAACAAATGAAACCAATGTAATGCAATATTACAGTATATTATGCTGATGTTTTGCTAATGTAAATTTATTTATTTAATTAAGCAAAAATCACACAATTGCGAAAAAGGCGGTTCAAATGGTTAGTAAATACTTGTATGCAATTAATAATTTCAAACGCTCTACTGTTACATATGTGCCAAGAATTGACAGCGTTGTGCTCATAATTAATAGCACCAACTATACCAAATGTTTTATTAAAATTTGGGCTTTCAATTTTAGCACAGTACCTTATGTTCTCGGTGTGGATATTGTGTTCCAGCTACTACTTTCCTTTTGCATCCGAGTAGGGCATCCATCAGTGGTAGCAGTGAAAAGGCGGCAACATTAGGCGTTATTTTTTATTTTAGCGCGGCAGACGCGAGTTATTTATTTATTTTTATTTTGAATTTAAATAATTCGCGAGCACGATCAAATATTGCACAAAATTCTAATTTGTTAACAAATTTTAATAAAATCGTGTATTAAAATTATTAATTTGGTGGTTGCTTTTAGATTTTGTAGTTGTAAATTTTTGCACTTTGTCACTTTGTATTTTTGTTGTATGTATTGTAAATTGTATATATAAATTATAAAACAAACACTTAAACTTGTCCCTGCTCGGGCGCCATGAAAAACCATAAGAGTTTTTATGATTATTTGTTTTTTAATAAGAAAGTATTGGAATTTAAGTGAAATTGTTATAATATATTGCAAACAGAAAAAAACGATAGCGAAAAATGTGTGGACGCTCGCATGTAATAGTAATCGACAACTAACTTATGCTAAATCCAAACTTTATCTCTTAAGTCTAGCTTAAACTACCACGGCGAAGCGGGGCGAACTCGCAAAGAGCGACGAAAGCTTTATTGGCACCCGCTCCGCCCTACTCTCACTTACACTAGACTTCATAAAAATTACAATATCTGATTACTTAAAACAAAACAAGCGATTTGCGCCAACACCGGCCCCGTTGAAAGGCTGAAGATGCCTTTAAATAATTGCAATGGCGCAAAAAGTGGGGACATCGAAATGAGCGTTTCCTAGTCATGAAGATGCTGAATATGTTATGACCGGTTGCAACTGTCCTGGAATTACTGCCTTTGCACGTGATCCTGTGGCCATTTTCGTCAACAATGTTTTGAAGTTGGTGATGTAGGTCAGCAATGCCTCAAGCAATTCATACTCTTCTGGTCCGGAGTACAAATTGCAAGAGGTGCAATCCGAGAATCTTGGAAAAGTCATTAGAAGAGTGTTAGTAAAATCGATATTGTGTTCCAAATGAACCGCTTTGGACGCAAACATTTTATCTTGTGCAATCGATTTGAATAGAGGCTGGCCAATAACTCTAAAAACCTTTTTGATGAGGCCAACCCCATAAACGCCCCATGTTGAGAATGGGCGGAGCGCTCGGAGCTGTTTTGCTGGCAAATTTTCCATCATTTGCGGCAGCAGGCGAGGTTTGCATGTATAGCAACGGATGCAATATCGCGCTGTCCGATGACAGACCTCTTGAGAGTTGCAAAAAAATAAGCGCTCTCCGAAAATGCTCACGAGGGCTCTAAGGCCAGAATTAGAATTTCTTTTGTGAAGGTATTTGACGTAGCTTCGACCAAATTGGGAGCATTTTGTCAGTGATGAAATACGTTTCTCATCATTTGTAATAGGAGCGTTGAAAAGTCTGCACCTTACTCGCAACAACGAAAATAAAATATGCATAGTTATGTATTGTGTTAGAGACTGCAAACTCAGACCCGTTAGCAAGGCGCTCTTACGAACCCTCTCAATTTTTTCTCGAAATTTTAAAGCTTGAAACATTCTAACGATTCTTTCAAATGCTTTCTTGCGCTCTAATGCCGTAGAATAAACGTTAAGATTGAAAGATTTGTCTGCAAGAAGATAAGCTACACACATATCAAGCCTGGAAAATGTGTTCATCTTGAGGGGCGCTACTTTTGATTTCGATATGAGCAACGAAATACGAAAACCTTCTGCAGTGCTGGTTGAATCTGACTCTGAACTCGTTATCGGCTTGATTGTGCTTTTGGATGCGGAGATGTCAGAACTGTTCAAGTGCCACTTTGCTAACTCGAACTCTGCATTCAGCAAAGTCTGATTCGCTTCAGACTTAATTGTCTTCAGCTTCTCGACGCATTCAGCACCAGTCGACGTAGTATCCAAGTTAAAACTATGCCGGATAACGTCAGTAGGTTTTGGGTGGGATGCCTTAAGAATAGCACTCAGCTTTGTTAAACACCGTGAAGCGAGAAATGGAATAGGCGCAGTGCCGTAAGTGTTGGTGTTTAACCTTAAATTCTTCGCAGAGTCAGATGAATGTCTGTAAAATCTTCCTAACGGCAATTCTTGCATATTCTCAGAGGAATTTTTCTCACATATCTGTTGTTCTACAGCAGCCAACTTAGTTGGAGGTGGCAACTCTTTAACTGGGCAAAACTTCTGCAATAGCTTATCAATCGAGGTCAAGTGTTTTTTATGACGACTCTGATTGATAGCATTATCTTTACTGGGAGTTCTACTTGAATCGTATCTTCCAGATACAATCCAACCAAGACAAGTGTTTTGCAGGATTGGACAGTTGGGGCCTTGCTTAATTTGCCCAACAGATAGGAGTTCAAAAAAGTTTTCGGCACCTATGAGCATGTGAATTTTCTGCGGCTTATAAAAATATGGGTCAGCCAATTGCAAATTCTGGGGTATGTTCCAGCCAGTTACATTAACTGGTTCATTCGGCTGGTATCCAGAAATAGAGTCGAGAATGCATAAATCGATAGTAAACTCACTGCAATTGACTTGCGACTTCACCACTGTTTTTATCTGTTTCTTAACTTGGACATTGGATTCACCAATTCCAAGTAAGCTGATGGACGACTCATCTCTACGCAGTTGCAACTTTTGAGCAAGTTCTTCCGTTACAAGGTTAATTTGTGAATCGGAATCGAGACGTGCTCGAGCCAAAACATATTCACCAGATATTGTTTTGACACTTACGATGGATGTTGCCAGGATCACTTTATCCGAAGCAGTCGCATGCATAACATGTGATGTCGATGGTTGATCCTGAGCGGAGTGAATCGGTGGTGGTAACGCTCGACTTCCATTTACGACAGAGTAAACATGTAGCAATGAATGGTGAGAATGATTGCATACACGACACCGGCTACCATGGCATTTGGTAACTGTGTGACCCGTCCGAAGGCAATAGATGCACAGGGGAGCTGTTTTTGCGAACTCGAACCGCTGTTGCACAGTTAGTGCAGAAAATGCGTCACATCTATTAATAATGTGCTCTTCGGAATTACAATATTGACATCTCTGGGTCTTTCTGTCGGTATAAGGCTGAGGCGCAGAACACGAAAATCAGCTTTGGAGTTAAATCTAACGACATCACTTGTCGCTTTTGCCGATTCAGCAGCCGATAAATGTTGGTATCGGCGATTTAACGCTGTTTCACAATCTGTCCACAATGGAATGCGGGAATAATCGAGCTGTTTTTCCCATTTTTGCTTAGTTATGGGGTCAACTTTGCTCATGACTAGGTGGATTAATATGGCGTATGAGATTTTTCGATCGTCAGCAATCGAAAGTAACGACCCATAAATAGCAGAGGTCGTATCAATCAGGCACCTCAACGAAGCTGCTGAGGGCTGAGAAATTTTGGGCAGGCTAAAAAGAGCGGAAATATTTTCCGTGAAAATGAGACAATCATTGTCATAAACTCTTTTTAGAGCGGCAAGGGCTTTGCTATAATTTTCTCCTGTTACTTGGAATGCTCTTACGGTTCCTAGGGCTTCACCGGAGAGACACGATTTCAAATAATCAAACTTCTCGATGCTGGGTATAGATTTGTCATTATCAACAAGAGTCTCAAACAAGCCAATAAAATTCTTAAACTCTGAGTATTTACCACTGAACTGTGGTAGAGCTAACAAAGGCAGGCGAGCATGTGAGGGAGTTGCTATGGTCACTGACTGACTGTCTAACTTGGCCTTTGACTTTAAGTCAGAAATTAGGGACACAAGTTGACCTTTGGTTTCCACACATAGATCTTCCAGTTCATCTCTGTAGTCGTCATCAGCATCAATTGCTTCAATGCGACTCTGATACGCATAAGCATTATCTATGTGTGTATTTATAAGCTCTAGCCTACAATTTAATTCTCCTAGATTTTTTGGAATTAAATTCTCTGTTAGTTAGAGAATTAAAGGGGAGCGCACACACAGTTAGTGCAAACGGCTGTTAAAAATAATATGCCGGACCAACTTAGTGTAGGGGAGTGAATCTCTTATACTACAGCTAAGCTTGAGCGCGTCAACGAAAGAGATAACAACAACAACAGCACTGCAGCAGCCGTTATAAGCGACAACGAAAGAGAGGCTTATGCAGATGCTATTGCTGATGTGTATGTATGTTTGTACGTATGTACGAATAGGCGAAAGTTTAGTGGGCGACAAAGTAAACGAGCAGCTGACTAAAATTTTGCAATTAGCAATTAATTGTAAATTATAAGTCAGTGCTGCCGAAGAGAAATGCAACTTTAAATGTTTAAGTGCAGCACGCAAATATTAAAAAAAACAAATGAAACCAATGTAATGCAATATTACAGTATATTATGCTGATGTTTTGCTAATGTAAATTTATTTATTTAATTAAACAAAAATCGCACAATTGCAAAAAAGGCGGTTCAAATGGTTAGTAAATACTTGTATGCAATTAATAATTTCAAACGCTCTACTGTTACATATGTGCCAAGAATTGACAGCGTTGTGCTCATAAGTAATAGCACCAACTATACCAAATGTTTTATTAAAATTTGGGCTTTCAATTTTTAGCACAGTACCTTATGTTCTCGGTGTGGATATTGTGTTCCAGCTACTACTTTCCTTTTGCATCCGAGTAGGGCATCCATCAGTGGTAGCAGTGAAAAGGCGGCAACATTAGGCGTTATTTTTTATTTTAGCGCGGCAGACGCGAGTTATTTATTTATTTTTATTTTGAATTTAAATAATTCGCGAGCACGATCAAATATTGCACAAAATTTTAATTTGTTAACAAATTTTAATAAAATCGTGTATTAAAATTATTAATTTGGTGGTTGCTTTTAGATTTTGTAGTTGTAAATTTTTGCACTTTGTCACTTTGTATTTTTGTTGTATGTATTGTAAATTGTATATATAAATTATAAAACAAACACTTAAACTTGTCCCTGCTCGGGCGCCATGAAAAACCATAAGAGTTTTTATGATTATTTGTTTTTTAATAAGAAAGTATTGGAATTTAAGTGAAATTGTTATAATATATTGCAAACAGAAACAAACGATAGCGAAAAATGTGTGGACGCTCGCATGTTATGGTAATCGACAACTAACTTATGCTAAATCCAAACTTTATCTCTTAAGTCTAGCTTAAACTACCACGGCGAAGCGGGGCGAACTCGCAAAGAGCGACGAAAGCTTCATTGGCACCCGCTCCGCCCTACTCTCACTTACACTAGACTTCATAAAAATTACAATATCTGATTACTTAAAACAAAACAAGCGATTTGCGCCAACACCGGCCCCGTTGAAAGGCTGAAGATGCCTTTAAATAATTGCAATGGCGCAAAAAATGGGGACATCGAAATGAGTGTTTCCTAGTCATGAAGATGCTGAATATGTTATGACCGGTTGCAACTGTCCTGGAATTACTGCCTTTGCACGTGATCCTGTGGCCATTTTCGTCAACAATGTTTTGAAGTTGGTGATGAACCGCTTTGGACGCAAACATTTTATCTTGTGCAATCGATTTGAATAGAGGTTGGCCAATAACTCTAAAAACCTTTTTGATGAGGCCAACCCCATAAACGCCCCATGTTGAGAATGGGCGGAGCGCTCGGAGCTGTTTTGCTGGCAAATTTTCCATCATTTGCGGCAGCAGGCGAGGTTTGCATGTATAGCAACGGATGCAATATCGCGCTGTCCGATGACAGACCTCTTGAGAGTTGCAAAAGAATAAGCGCTCTCCGAAAATGCTCACGAGGGCTCTAAGGCCAGAATTAGAATTTCTTTTGTGAAGGTATTTGACGTAGCTTCGACCAAATTGGGAGCATTTTGTCGGTGATGAAAGACGTTTCTCATCATTTGTAATAGGAGAGTTGAAAAGTCTGCACCTTACTCGCAACAACGAAAATAAAATATGCATAGTTATGTATTGTGTTGGAGACTGCAAACTCAGACCCGTTAGTAAGGCGCTCTTACGAACCCTCTCAATTTTTTCTCGAAATTTTAAAGCTTGAAACATTCTAACGATTCTTTTAAATGCTTTCTTGCGCTCTAATGCCGTAGAATAAACGTTAAGATTGAAAGATTTGTCTGCAAGAAGATGAGCGACACACATCTCAAGCCTGGAAAATGTGTTCATCTTGAGGGGCGCTACTTTTGATTTCGATATGAGCAACGAAATACGAAAACCTTCTGCAGTGCTGGTTGAATCTGACTCTGAACTCGTTATCGGCTTGACTGTGCTTTTGGATGCGGAGATGTCAGAACTCGAACTCTGCATTCAGCAAAGTCTGATTCGCTTCAGACTTAATTGTCTTCAGCTTCTCGACGCACTCAGCACCAGTCGACGTAGTATCCAAGTTAAAACTATGCCGGATAACGTCAGTAGGTTTTGGGTGGGATGCCTTAAGAATAGCACTCAGCTTTGTTAAACACCGTGAAGCGAGAAATGGAATAGGCGCAGTGCCGTAAGTGTTGGTGTTTAACCTTAAATTATTCTCAGAGTCAGATGAATGTCTGTAAAATCTTCCTAACGGCAATTCTTGCATATTCTCAGAGGAATTTTTCTCACATACCTGTTGTTCTACAGCAGCCAACTTAGTTGGAGGTGGCAAGTCTTTAACTGGGCAAAACTTCTGCAATAGCTTATCAATCGAGGTCAAGTGCTTTTTATGACGACTCTGATTGATAGCAATATCTTTACTGGGAGTTCTACTTGAATCGTATCTTCCAGATACAATCCAACCAAGACAAGTGTTTTGCAGGATTGGACAGTTGGGGCCTTGCTTAATTTGCCCAACAGATAGGAGTTCAAAAAAGGTTTCGGCACCTATGAGCATGTCAATTTTCTGCGGCTTATAAAAATATGGGTCAGCCAATTGCAAATTCTGGGGTATGTTCCAGCCAGTTACATTAACTGGTTCATTCGGCTGGTATCCAGAAATAGAGTCGAGAATGCATAAATCGATAGTAAACTCACTGCAATTGACTTGCGACTTCACCACTGTTTTTATCTTTTTCTTAACTTGGACATTGGATTCACCAATTCCAAGTAAGCTGATGGACGACTCATCTCTACGCAGTTGCAACTTTTGAGCAAGTTCTTCCGTTACAAGGTTAATTTGTGAACCGAAATCGAGAAGTGCTCGAGCCAAAACATATTCACTAGATATTGTTTTGACACTTACGATGGATGTTGCCAGGATCACTTTATCCGAAGCAGTCGCATGCATAACATGTGATGTCGATGGTTGATCCTGAGCGGAGTGAATCGGTGGTGGTAACGCTCGACTTCCATTTACGACAGAGTAAACATGTAGCAATGAATGGTGAGAATGATTGCATACACGACACCGGCTACCATGGCATTTGGTAACTGTGTGACCCGTCCGAAGGCAATTGATGCACAGGGGAGCTGTTTTTGCGAACTCGAACCGCTGTTGCACAGTTAGTGCAGAAAATGCGTCACATCTATTAATAATGTGCTCTTCGGAATTACAATATTGACATCTCTGGGTCTTTCTGTCGGTATAAGGCTGAGGCGCAGAACACGAAAATCAGCTACGATTATGTTGGGTTACAGCTTTGGAGTTAAATCTAACGACATCACTTGTCGGTTTTGCCGATTCAGCAGCCGATAAATGTTGGTATCGGCGATTTAATGCTGTTTCACAATCTGTCCACAATGGAATGCGGGAATAATCGAGCTGTTCTTCCCATTTTTGCTTAGTTATGGGGTCAACTTTGCTCATGACTAGGTGGATTAATATGGCGTATGAGATTTTTCGATCGTCAGCAATCGAAAGTAACGACCCATAAATAGCAGAGGTCGTATCAATCAGGCACCTCAACGAAGCTGCTGAGGGCTGAGAAATTTTGGGCAGGCTAAAAAGAGCGGAAATATTTTCCGTGAAAATGAGACAATCATTGTCATAAACTCTTTTTAGAGCGGCAAGGGCTTTGCTATAATTTTCTCCTGTTACTTGGAATGCTCTTACGGTTCCTAGGGCTTCACCGGAGAGACACGATTTCAAATAATCAAACTTCTCGATGCTGGGTATAGATTTGTCATTATCAACAAGAGTCTCAAACAAGCCAATAAAATTCTTAAACTTTGAGTATTTACCACTGAACTGTGGTAGAGCTAACAAAGGCAGGCGAGCATGTGAGGGAGTTGCTATGGTCACTGACTGACTGTCTAACTTGGCCTTTGACTTTAAGTCAGAAATTAGGGACACAAGTTGACCTTTGGTTTCCACACATAGATCTTCCAGTTCATCTCTGTAGTCGTCATCAGCATCAATTGCTTCAATGCGACTCAGATACGCATAAGCATTATCTATGTGTGTATTTATAAGCTCTAGCCTACAATTTAATTCTCCTAGATTTTTTGGAATTAAATTCTCTGTTAGTTAGAGAATTAAAGGGAGCGCACACACAGTTAGTGCAAACGGCTGTTAAAAATAATATGCCGGACCAACTTAGTGTAAGGGAGTGAATCTCTTATACTACAGCTAAGCTTAAGCGCGCCAACGAAAGAGATAACAACAACAACAGCACTGCAGCAGCCGTTATAAGCGACAACGAAAGAGAGGCTTATGCAGATGCTATTGCTGATGTGTATGTATGTTTGTACGTATGTACGAATAGGCGAAAGTTTAGTGGGCGACAAAGTAAACGAGCAGCTGACTAAAATTTTGCAATTAGCAATTAATTGTAAATTATAAGTCAGTGCTGCCGAAGAGAAATGCAACTTTAAATGTTTAAGTGCAGCACGCAAATATTAAAAAAAACAAATGAAACTAATGTAATGCAATATTACAGTATATTATGCTGATGTTTTGCTAATGTAAATTTATTTATTTAATTAAACAAAAATCGCACAATTGCGAAAAAGGCGGTTCAAATGGTTAGTAAATACTTGTATGCAATTAATAATTTCAAACGCTCTACTGTTACATATGTGCCAAGAATTGACAGCGTTGTGCTCATAAGTAATAGCACCAACTATACCAAATGTTTTATTAAAATTTGGGCTTTCAATTTTTAGCACAGTACCTTATGTTCTCGGTGTGGATATTGTGTTCCAGCTACTACTTTCCTTTTGCATCCGAGTAGGGCATCCATCAGTGGTAGCAGTGAAAAGGCGGCAACTTTTTTTTTTTTTCCCGATTTTTTTGATCAAATATTGCACAAAATTTTAATTTGTTAACAAATTTTAATAAAATCGTGTATTAAAATTATTAATTTGGTGGTTGCTTTTAGATTATGTAGTTGTAAATTTTTGCACTTTGTCACTTTGTATTTTTGTTGTATGTATTGTAAATTGTATATATAAATTATAAAACAAACACTTAAACTTGTCCCTGCTCGGGCGCCATGAAAAACCATAAGAGTTTTTATGATTATTTGTTTTTTAATAAGAAAGTATTGGAATTTAAGTGAAATTGTTATAATATATTGCAAACAGAAACAAACGATAGCGAAAAATGTGTGGACGCTCGCATGTAATGGTAATCGACAACTAACTTATGCTAAATCCAAACTTTATCTCTTAAGTCTAGCTTAAACTACCACGGCGAAGCGGGGCGAACTCGCAAAGAGCGACGAAAGCTTCATTGGCACCCGCTCCGCCCTACTCTCACTTACACTAGACTTCATAAAAATTACAATATCTGATTACTTAAAACAAAACAAGCGATTTGCGCCAACAGGCCCAATAATTTTCTGGGTATACGCGAAACAAGTTACTATGACATTAAAAAATTTTTTGTTTTGCTATGAAATTTAAAAAATCTTTATTCGGTGCTATGATATAAATTTAAATACTATTACTTTTAATCCTTCCAGCGAATCAAGAATAATTAATAAAATTATTATTTATTTATATATATATTCATTTAAATATATTTCACAATAATATATTCAATAGCTACAGTACTAGCAATGCCCACGCACAGCAAAATATATAAATAGTCCAATAGTGTATTAAAATTAAAACTGTGTAAATCTCATGTAGCATGGAAAACAAACTCCTTAAAGAAATGTATTATATATTATTTAATATCCATTGTTAGCTAGTGTTTTAAATGTATGTATATATAATAAAATTAAATAATCACAAAGAAAATTGATTACAGTCGCTCGTGCATTTCTTCCTTCTTCTAAAAAATCATTCAATAAAAAATTGTATTTTCTTCCAATCCAATTTGCACAACTGTAATAAGTGGGAGCACGCAATGAATTTTTTTTTCATAAAGTGCTTATAATTCACAAGCAGTTTAAGCATTACATACTGTAAATATTATTATTAAGTAGTCTGGACTTTTTTGATATTGTACGTATTTTCAAGTTTGTATGTATTATTAATTTTTTTGTATTTTGCGTAATTTTGGCGACGTTGGCTGTAAAGCTGAGCTCGATATTCGATTTTGGAGTCGATTTTTTCGATCGATTCTCAAAAAGAAATCGATTAATCGCACTAAAACGGTAGGCGCTAGCAAGTTTAAGCCGCACATAATTACAGACATGAAAACCTATATACAAAAAAGAATATTTATACAAAATTCACTCAAATACATTTCCATATTTCATAATAAGGGAAACAAAAATTCAAAACTTAAAAGAAAACGAATAATTCATTTGATTAAAAATTTAATAAAAGAAAACATAATGATTAAGAAACAATTCATTTGATTTAAGACTCAAAACTTAATTAGAGAAACATATAAAATAAGTCACAATTCTTTTGATTTCTTTGAGATCTAAAAATAAAACTAGTTTTTAGCAAAATGTATCCTCAACATTTTTTACTCGTATCCATAGTAAAATGGCAAGCTAAAACCCAAAATTCTTTTTTTCTTCTTCATATCTGTTTATTAGACAATAAGTAAATTTATTAAATATTAAAACCCAAAATGAGCTCCACAAATTTTTATAATGCAATAAAAAATAATAAAAAAAAATTAATAAAAAAAATTTTTAAATTGAACAACCGAGTATTTTAATTATTAAAGAAAACAAGTCCATGTACAAATTCCAGCGACAAACGATCAAAATTTCAGCAACCCATACAAGCAGCAATAGCAAAAATTCACGTGCAGTACAAGCACGCGTTAGAAGTAAAACTTTTTCACCCAACTTATTTTTCTACGCTGTTTTTTTTTTCTTTAGTTTAGCCGTCTTAACATTACTTTGGAGTTCAAACGGTGTCTTAACAATCAATTATATATTATAATAATAATGAAAGTGAAGGAATTCTCGTTCCAGAGAGATATCTGACATATGTGATGTCAATTTTTGTTAAATGTATAGCAAAAATATAGAACACGTCAAATTATAATTTCTATGCATATTTTATTTTTTCTGATGTAGCATTTTCACAGTTTTATATTAAAGGTGTTGGATTAACTAATATTTTGTAGTTAATTGTTTTTATACAAACGAAATGAAACGAACGTTTTTCGGCGTTCTCAACAAGAGCCGAAGTCATGACCACCAACACAACGTCAGCGTCAATTCATCAATGCGAAAAAGAAAATCAAAACAAACGCACGGGGGGTTCCCGGGGGGAGAAAAAAAAGTGAGAGAGGAGAGAGAAGCAAATAAAAATACGAGCTGGCACACAAGCTAATGGCAGACACTGGCACTTGTATGTACCCTGCAGTACTGCGCACTAGTTCGGAAGTGCTGAAATGGGCACCCACCAGCAGACCACCACTACCCACCTTACAACCCCCCACCAATGTAATGCTTCATTTCGTTTTTTGCACAGAATGTCCTAGGACATGGGGACCGGCGACACCACATCGTTTACCTCATGGGTAGTCCAAATGGGTACCCATGTGGTGGGTAGTGCAAATGGGGACCCATTTGGTGCCTAAAGCAAAGGTTACCCAATTGTTTAATTCGCTCCCTATGCTGCTGAGCCACACAAAATAAAAACAATTTGAAATTCTTTTAATTTTTTTGAATAATAATTTATTTTATAAATAACTTAAATCATAAATTATTTATTACTATGGGTGCTACATTTTTTACGCCGGTTTTTGATTTTACAGATCCAGTGCATCTAGAAAGATAATATTTAAATATATTAAAGCAAATGTTGATAAATACAAAACTAAAAAAAAATTAAACTTACCAAGTGATTCAACATTAAAATGTATTAAATTTTTACAAGTGCTTTTAGGTGCTGGAGTATAAAACATGAACTATTATTATTAAATATATTTATTGTTTTAAAGAAACCTTATCTGATACTTACAGCTGATAGGTAATGCAGCACGCTTAGTTTTTTGTGTATTCATCTTACGAACATGCCTTTTGCTATTAATTTTCATATATGGACATTATATTATTAACTTGGTTTTTATTTTATTTATTTGGTATTTCACAATTTAGTTTTATACCTTTGCTAACACAATTTTAAATATGTGCACTTTATATTTTGTCTGCTTTTTAATTGTAAGTTGTTGCAATTTTCGCCGCGGCGTTACCAGCAGTTGTCACTTACAAGAGTCAGAACCAAAACTAAAGAATATTCCAGCAATACAAAACACGCGAGCTTGCTGGACAAGACAAAACATGTTCTCCTTTTTCTTCCCAGCCGAAAAACAACAAAAATCTATTTTACTTCGGTCTTTCTCTCTAACAAAAGTAAGCGGAGCAAATCTATTTTTGTCTGGTGGTTCGGCGTTCGCTTACCTGCGAGCTAGTACATTGGGTGGTGGGCATAGGGTTACAAAAGTAGACGGGACTAAGTTAATTTTTTCTGTTTTGCTATCTCGACGTTCGTTCTTCGAAGGACTAGTTCGTTGGATACCCATATGCGGACCATCCAAGTAGGTAGTTCGAACCTTGCAATCGCCACCATCAGTACTGCAGGGTATGTATGTCGCTGTGTTGTGTTCACGCAATGCATACAAAAACAATTCTTTTTTTCATGGTACGGGATGACTTTAAAGCAGTGGTCGGCGAAATACACATATGCATTTTTTTTGCGCTTGTATTGAACATTTTCTGCCGCTGTGACGTGTTTCGACGCTGACGTCGCAAAGCAACAGATACGAAGTTGCTTGTGCATGACTTCGGCTCTTGCTTAGAGAGCGTGCTTGCTTTTTGGCTTTGGTGCCTGTTGGGCAGAAAACACAAAATCATTCTATGTTTAGTTGGCTACAAGCTTAGATCGCGCCGCTCATTTTTACATTCCTCTTTGAACATTTGTTCCTTGTTAAAATCAATAATTTGCGTAGCGCGATCTTAGCTTGTAGCAAATTAAACATAAACTGATTTTGTGTTTTCTGCCACACAGCACCAAAGCCACGGCATACTAATGCTGGAGCGCTTTAGCGTTGAGAGAGCAAGCACGCTCTCTAAGCAAGAGCCGAAGTCATGCACAAGCAACTTCGTGTCTGTTGCTTTGCAACAAGAGCATGGCAACGCCAGAGAATTTGCTGAGAGTAGTTCAGTACAAAAATCACGCACACATGGATACATACATACTTTACACTTTTAGAATTAGTTAGCTAAAGGCCCTGGTAGCCATGGCTTTCTTTCGTTATTGTTAGTTTATATCTTTTAAGTGTAAACTAGCTTTATCTAAATAAATAAATAAATTTTGTTGAACCAACGAGCTTTTTCATTGGCCGTAAAAAATTAAACGATAAGATTTAATTTAAACTATTAACAATGTTTATTAAGTTATTAAATATTTCGGCGGCTTAGCGTGCGTAAGGCCGATTATTACGCGCTGGGCGAGATTGAGCTGGCTCGAACTAGATGCACCGGGCAATCAGTGAGAACTAATTCCAGCTTAAGACAAAGTGAGAGCCGATAGCGGCTGCACTTAGCTTGCAGATGGCAAGCGACAAAAAAATGAGATTAACATAGTTTAGATTGAGTGATAAGCATTAAACTCTTTACAATAGTTACTCTATTTATCGCTTCGCAGAGCGATTTACATATTTATGATTTAACATGGGCGGGGAATTATTTCTGCTGCTTGGGTTCGGCGCATAGCCGAACATACTCCCCCGTTGGGAGTTACTGGCTTCCAACATCCTTTTTAGGCAGTAGACACAGCTTAGCTATAGCCCTTGTAGTGATGCCGGTAGCTGTTTTTAGGGCAGCCACTCTGGCGATGCCATCTCCTCCGACAATAAGGTCCTGTACCCTGGCTAGTGGCCACTTAAGTGGCGGCAAGTTCTCGTCCTTTACAAGAACTACGTCGCCGACGCTGATGCCAGGTTTGGAAGCTCGCCATTTCGTCCTCTGTTGCAGGAACGTTAAATACTCCTCTCGCCAGCGAGCCCAAAAGGTCTGTTGTATGTAACTGACTCGTTGCCATCGGTCGAGGCGATTGAAGTTTAAATGGCTGACATCAGGTTCGGCAAACGATGATAGAGTAGCAGTACCTAAGAAATGAGCAGGTGTAAGGACATCAAGATCATCTGGATGCTCTGTAATGGGAAATAGTGGGCGTGAGTTTATGATTGCAGTGATATGACAAACAAGAGTGCGCAATTCATCAAGAGTAAGAACGACGTTGACAGTGGATCGGTAAAAATGATATTTTGCAGTTTTAACTTCTGCCTCCCAAAGACCAACAAAATGCGACGAACGAGAAGGAATAAAACGCCAATCGATGTGGTCAGTGGTGGCGTTGAAGGCTTGTGTTGAGGTAGCAGCAGTAACAGGATGACGTTTTGGCAGGATGATTGGATGACGGGCGTTGATATCCAGGAACGAATTCTGGAGTCTTCCGCCAACGCGTAGAAGTCCGAATTCTTTTATAAATGAAGCAAGCCAGGCCAACGAATTTGAAGATGGTACTTGCTTGCGTTCTAAAAGGATTTTGTAGTCGCTCCATAAGTGCGATCTTTGTATTGAACACAATAGTATTCGTGTGCCACCAAGGGTGTCAGGCACGGTTAATCCAGGGGATATAATGCGTTGAATGAATTTGAATGCGTATCCAAAAACACGCTGTAATTTTGAGAACGAATTTGAGAATATGCTGCTAGTAGAGACATCGACGAATTGACAAACTGAAATAAGCACTCGTATACGAAGCTCTGGTAATATCTTTTCTGGCAGGCATGACTTTGGCCATACATCTTTGCTCTCGCATAGAAACGATGGCCCGTGAGACCATAAGTGTGAATGCGCTAGCTCATCTGGCAACGCGCCTCTGGACAGAATGTCTGCAGGGCTTAATGTTGCTGGAACATAGCGCCATTCCATGTTGACTGTCAGCTCCTGAATGTTAGATACTCGATGTGAGACGGAAACGTTAAATCTGGCTGGTTCGCTGCGAATCGAAGATAAGACCGTTGAGGAATCTGACCAGCAGTAGAATTGCCCAGATATTTGCAGTTGAGCTATCTCCTTCTGAACACAATGATGCGGTAGAAAATAGCGACAAAGACTCAGTGACTCAGGGCCTACCAAAGACATATGATTAAAGTCGAGGTATTCTTTGATGAAGGCTGAGTATTGAGTTTTTAGCTGTGGACGACGTTCATGTTTACGTTCCAAATAAGGGAAACGTTGATATGCTTGAGTATAAGAATCGCTCAAGAGATCCAAATTTCGCTTGACTGGCAATCGAACTGAAAATTGACCAGATGGCAAACGTGAAAAGTCTGTTGAAAATTGTTTTTCGCAGTCGATTTCCTCTTTTGTAGCCTTGACTGGGAGTTGTGTGCAGCTTTCAATTTCCCAGAAGCGCTCCAATAATTCTTCGATGTGGCTTTGCGTATTCTGCTCAATTTCAGATGAAGCATGCGCTACAAGCAACGGCGTTTTTTGTGACTGTTTTTCTCCTCCAGACACTATCCATCCTAATCGTGTATTTTGCAGCGATGGTAGTCCCCTGCCAACTTAATTTGGCCAATGCATAAAAGGTCATAAAATAGACTTGCACCTATAAGCAGGTCGATGCGCTGAGGCTTATAAAACGCTGGGTCTGCAAGACGAATATTTGAGGGTATTTTCCAATGCGTAGTTTTTAATTCACAAGAGGGCTGGCGGTCTGTGATGTTAGGAGCAACCAATGCTGTTATGTTTGCATCATAGTCTGAATTTTTGGACTTTACATTAAGGAGGACAGTAAAACCATTCGTTGCGAAGTCTGTGTTACCAAGACCTGTTACAGAAACAGATGACTTGGTTTTCCTTAATTGCAATTGATGCGCTAAGCGAGCAGTAATTAAATGAAGTTGAGATCCTGAGTCCAGAAGCGCTTGGCATGGCACAAATGATCCAGCTCGATCCTTTACCAAAATAACTGCCGTAGCTAGAAGCACTACATCACTGCGATGATCCTGGGCCACAAGAGAGCTTGATGTGGATGATGATGGTTCGATAGGCTGCGGTATGGATGGCGATGAGTGCTGTGTATTTTGATGAGGCAGCGAATGGGACTGGTGGATGTGCAACAATGAGTGGTGCTTGGCTCCACAAGTACGGCATGAGCCGGAATTGCACTTGGTAGCTTGATGGCCTTTTCTAAGGCAATTGAGGCACAGCTCCAGTTTTTTGGCTTCTTTGAGCCGAAGCATAGGCGATAAATTCTTAAAGCGGCTGCAGCTGTATATAACATGCTCAGAATTCTCGCAAAAATGACAGCTAGAGACAGAAGATTTAGTGGCAACAAACGAACTATTTAAATGTATATTTGTGCTGTTTTTTCCCACCTTGTTGCTAGGCGCGTATGTGGCCGTAGCATGCTCCATGTTTTCCAGCCTTTGGCAGCGATTCTCCAAAAATGTTAAAAATTGCTCAGACGTTGGAATTTTGTCATTTGAAGTCTGCTCCTCCCATTTCGCCTGTGTATTGCTGTCCAATTTTTGTAGAAGCATGTATACAATCATGCATCCAGCAATCTGCTCCAATGTGCCCATTGTTTGAAGCGCGCGATGTGCGCATTTAGTTTGTCCGAGAATTCTCGAAGTCTCATTGCTGATGACGCATCCACTCTCTTGAGCCCAAAGATATCGCTGATATGTGCCTGAAAAACAAGTCGCTTGTTGTTAAATCTTTTATTAAGCATATCTAGGGCGATTTTATAATTTTCATTAGAAATCTCCAGCGCACGAATTGCATCCAAGGCTTGGCCTTGTAAGCACGAACGTAGATGCTGGAGTTTCTCGATACTTGTTAAATCCGGATCCTTGTCGATTATAGATGAGAACATCGATATGAAATCTGCATATTCTGTGTAGCCACCCGTAAACGTTGGTAACTTGAGCTCAGGCAGACGTGGTCTGCTGGCCATAATTACAGTCGGCTGCTCCATTGTTGAATTATGATGTATTGTAGAACTGGCTGGTAGGCTACGATGCTGATGAATATGAGCCCGAATGCGCGTTTCCATTGTTGCTACAAGCTCGTCAAATTCATCGCGCAAGGAACTGCCAATTTCTTCATAGTCAAGCTCTTCGAGTCCATCATGTGCACTATTAAACGCGGCTTGAGCTTGTGAAATTAACTTTAAATGCACTTCTAGGTCCACGTTGCTTAATGCATTGATTTTTTCACCAGCAAATGCACTTTCGATAGTTTTTGCACGCCCGTATAGCGATATGGCTTTACGCTTATAAAAGGTTACTTTGCTTTGAAGCGATGTATTAGACACATTTTCACTTTCCATTTTTATTAGAGGTTAAAAAGTCACAGTCACCTTTTCAACTAACCGTAACCGTTAAGAATTAAAGAAAATATGCCGATAAACGCAAAATGGGTGAAATAAGAACTGTTCAATATAAAGAAAGGGCAATGAACTAAGAACTGTACTAAAACTAACTGTTTTAGCAGTTGACTTATGTTAGGCACTTTGAACTGTTTAGAGCCACCCTAATGCATGCGCATATGTACGTACATATGTAAATAAAACTGTACTTTATTTTTTTGGCGCTTGCACTTTGAGAGAGTTGTTTGTATGTGTATATGTTCTTATATATCTGTTCACTTTTATGTTTGTTAAACGGCGGTTTTGTTGTTTTAATAATGTAATAATTATTAGCGCTATCACGTCGGGGTCACCAAATGTTGAACCAACGAGCTTTTTCGTTGGCCGTAAAAAATTAAACGATAAGATTTAATTTAAACTATTAACAATGTTTATTAAGTTATTAAATATTTCGGCGGCTTAGCGTGCGTAAGGCCGATTATTACGCGCTGGGCGAGATTGAGCTGGCTCGAACTAGATGCACCGGGCAATCAGTGAGAACTAATTCTAGCTTAAGACAAAGTGAGAGCCGATAGCGGCTGCGCTTAGCTTGCAGATGGCAAGCGACAAAGCGACAAATGAGATTAACATAGTTTAGATTGAGTGATAAGCATTAAACTCTTTACAATAGTTACTCTAGTTATCGCTGCGCAGAGCGATTTACATATTTATGATTTAACATGGGCGGGGAATTATTTCTGCTGCTTGGGTTCGGCGCATAGCCGAACAGTTTCTCTAATTAAGTTTTGAGTCTTAAATCAAATGAATTGTTTCTTAATCATTATGTTTTCTTTTATTAAATTTTGAATCAAATGAATTATTCGTTTTCTTTTAAGTTTTGAATTTTTGTTTCCGTTATTATGAAATATGGAAATGAATTTGAGTGAACTTTGTATAAATATTCTTTTTGTATATAGGTTTTCATGTCTGTAATTATGTGCGGCTTAAACTTGCTAGCGCCTACCGTTTTAGTGCGATTAATCGATTTCTTTTTGAGAATCGATCGAAAAAATCGACTCCAAAATCGAAGATCGAGCTCAGCTCTACAGCCAACGTCGCCAAAATTACGCAAAATACAAAAAAATTAATAATACATACAAACTTGAAAATACGTACAATATCAAAAAAGTCCAGACTACTTAATAATAATATTTACAGTATGTAATGCTTAAACTGCTTGTGAATTATAAGCACTTTATGAAAAAAAATTCATTGCGTGCTCCCACTTATTACAGTTGTGCAAATTGGATTGGAAGAAAATACAATTTTTTATTGAATGATTTTTTAGAAGAAGGAAGAAATGCACGAGCGACTGTAATCAATTTTCTTTGTGATTATTAAATTTTATAAGATATACATACATTTAAAACACTAGCTAACAATGGATATTAAATAATATATAATACATTTCTTTAAGGAGTTTGTTTTCCATGCTACATGAGATTTACACAGTTTTAATTTTAATTCACTATTGGACTATTTATATATTTTGCTGCGCGTGGGCATTGTTAGTACTCTAGTTATTGAATATATTATTGTAAAATATATTTAAATGAATATATATATAAATAAATAATAATTTTATTAATTATTCTTGATTCGCTGGAAGGATTAAAAGTAATAGTATTTAAATTTATATTATAGCACCGAATAAAGATTTTTTAAATTTCATAGCAAAACAAAAAATTTTTTAATGTCATAGTAACTTGTTTCGCGTATACCCAGAAAATTATTGGGCCTGTTCCGGTGTTCACTTTTAAGCAAATATTAAATTGTACTTTTTAGTATAGGGTATAATATATTACTACATGCTATCAGGAATTTTTGTTTTAATATTAATAAACTACATTAATTTATATATAAAGGAAAATATATTTAACTTTATATAATTCGTTGCTAAGTTTTAAAAGGCATCGATAGCTTAATGCCATATGGTGTTACCAAACAATTACGTGAACAGGGGTGGTTTGCTTGTAAAACTGCTTTATAAAAATCGAATACACAATTTTTGAAACAAAGTAATCTGTGAAAAATAAGTATTCCCTTCAAATTTGTTTCAGAATGTGTTAAGCTGAGAAAAATAATTTTTTAGTTCATTCTCTGCTGGAAGCTCGAAGTGAAAACATCGTTTGGCTCTAAATAAAATAAATTTTATTTTCCATTTCCTTTTACAGGCTAATGTAAGTAAAAAAAAGTGTACATACAAAATTTTAAATAATCAAAATATATTATACGCATCCATAAGAAAATGTGTGCATCTGAGCAAGAGAAAACATCCCTTTGTTACTGTAGCGAGAGCGAGAAAGCATACGGGTGGGCAAAACAATTTTTTTTTATCTGTCTTGCTGTGCATTTTGTATGTTTTTTTTTGAAGTAAAACTTTTTAGGTGGCATTATGCATTTTTGGGCATTGTTGGGCATTGTGTATTTTTGGGCATGAATCAATGCGTGAATGAATAATGCGTGAACGAATGAATGTGAATTTCTATGGGAGTAACTTTGAAATTTAGTTAAACGAAAAAAACGTTAGCTGCTTTTGATTTTCTCTTTCGCATTGCGACGTTGACGTTGTGTTGGTGGTCATGAGTCATGGCTTCGCTTCTTGTTGAGAGAGCCAACTGTGGTCATGGTAAAGAGAAGGGAGTAAAGCGGCCGCGGCTGGTCAGCTAAAGCACGCAGCCCATGTGTATGTGTGTAAACGAAAGAATTGTTTTTGTATGCATTGCGTGAACACAACACAGCGACATACATACATACAAGTGCCAGTGCTTGCCATTAGCTTGTGTGCCAGCTCGTATTTTTGCTTGCTTCCCTCTCTCTCACTTTTTGTTACTCTCACAGCAATGCCGTGGCCTTGGTGTTGTTTAGTGGTTGGCTACAAAATAAGATCGCGCTGCGCAAAGAACGATTTAGAAGTAGGCGCGGGGAAGGTGAGAGTTGCACGAACAACAAAGTCAAGCAGCATTGCATGACAGTTACATTGTCTAATTCTCTCTCTATTTCTTTTTATGCTGACACCGACAAGTGCAGACGCGTTTTTGTTATCAAGGTGTTGTGCATAATATAAAATAAATGCGGGACCAAAGCAAAGAAAGTTTCAGCGAGGAAGATCCCGTCGAAAAAAATTAGGTAATTACTCTTTTAATGGATTTCGAAATGGAAGCAATATATGAATATATAAAAAGTGAGTGAAATTAATTAATTACATTTCAATAAAAACACAAACTTAGGCGACGCCAGTCATGAAACACAAGTCCCAGTGTGCATGCATTAGCTTGTGTGCCAGCTCGTTTTTTTGCTTGCTTCCCTCTCTCTCACTTTTTGTTACTCTCACAGCAATGCCGTGGCCTTGGTGTTGTTTGGTGGTTGGCTACAAAATAAGATCGCGCTGCGCAAAGAACGATGTAGAAGTTGGCGCGGGGGAGGTGAGAGTTGCACGAACAACGAAGCCAAGCTGCATTGCACGACAGTTACATTATCTAATTCTTTTCTTTCTCTATTTCTTTTTATGCTGCTTTCTTACGCGCTCAGCGTAGAGGAATTACTATTGATTTAGTTCTATTCGCACTACTTATAGTACAGTAAAAATAGGTTTTGACCCGGAAAAAATTGCACACTGGAATTTCTCTTGCTTAATGTATTAAGGACCATCCAAAAAGTCTAAAACCAATTTGGAGACCTCCTCCCCCGTAGGGTTTTCCGTTATTTTGAGATATGTTTGAGCCCATTTATCTCGAAATCTATAAGCCGTACATAAAAATTTCCAAGGCAGAAAAAGTTTAAAATTGAATTTAAAATTTTATTTTGTATTCGGAGGTATACCCAAAAGTTCACATTTTAGGCGGCAGAGGGGGCCCAATCCCATGGGATTGGAGTTTACACGTACTGTGTTGTACACAAAACACATGCATGTGTGCGTGATTTTTGTACTGAACTACTCTCAGCAAATTCTCTGGCGTTGCTATGCTCTTGTTGCAAAGCATGGTAGAATTATACAGGTAAGCTATTCACTGCACTGAAACCTTATTTTTAGTCTGAGCGAAAAAGTGAGAGAGTGAAACCACCCCCATTGCTGTTGTTGTGCGTAGGCAAGCATATTTAAAATTTTATTTTGTGCTGATGGTTGCAACTAGAGTGGCTTATTTTTTACCACTGCACAAAATTACGGTAAATGCTGAAAAACTATGCGCAGAAACAACCTTTCTCGTGTAAAATATCAACGAAACTAAAATAAGGTTTGAGTTGCGAAAATTTTTCGGGAATAGCTTACCTTGTTTATTCTACCATGGTTGCAAAGCAACAGACACGAAGTTGCTTGTGCATGACTTCGGCTCTTGCTTAGAGCGCGTGCTTGCTCTCACAATGCTAAAGCACTCCAGCATTAGTATGCCGTGGCTTTGGTGCTGTGTGGCAAAAAACACAAAATCAGTTTCAAGGTATATTTACTACAGGTAGCATACTCCCGCCGAAGGCTCTAACAAATATTACCAATTTTTAGGTTCGTTGCGACTGCACGTGAGGAGGGTTGTTTACGCGCATCGGGTGCGAGCAACAGATACAATTTTTGTTTGTTTCCTTGAATCAGTTTATGTTTAATTTGCTACAAGCTAAGATCGCGCTACGCAAATTATTGATTTTAAAAAGGAACAAATGATCAAAGAGGAATGGAAAAATGAGCGGCGCGATCTAAGCTTGTAGCCAACTAAACATAGACTGATTTTGTGTTTTCTGCCAAACAGGCACCAAAGCCAAAAAGCAAGCACGCTCTCTAAGCAAGAGCCGAAGTCATGCACAAGCAACTTCGTATCTGTTGCTTTGCGACGTCAGCGTCGAAACACGTCACAGCGGCAGAAAATGTTCAATACAAGCGCAAAAAAAAAATGCATATGTATATTTTGCCGACCACTGCTTTAAAGTCATCCCGTACCATGAAAAAAAGAGGTTGTTTTTGTATGCATTGCGTGAATACAACACAGCGACATACATACATACATACAAGTGCCAGTGTTTGCCATTAGCTTGTGTGCCAGCTCGTATTTTTATTTGCTTCTCTCTCCTCTCTCACTTTTTGTTACTCTCACGGCAATGCCGTGCCTTGGTGCGTTTGTTTTGATTTTCTTTTTCGCATTGATGAATTGACGCTGACGTTGTGTTGGTGGTCATGACTTCGGCTCTTGTTGAGAACGCCGAAAAACGTTCGTTTCATTTCGTTTGTATAAAAACAACTAAAAAATATTAGTTAATCCAACACCTTTAAATAAAACTGTGAAAATGCTACATCAGAAAAAATAAAATATGCATAGAAATTATAATTTGACGTGTTCTATCTTTTTGCTATACATTTAACAAAAATTGACATCACATATGTCAGATATCTCTCTGGAACGAGAATTCCTTCACTTTCATTATTATTATAATATATAATTGATTGTTAAGACACCGTTTGAACTCCAAAGTAATGTTAAGACGGCTAAACTAAAGAAAAAAAAAACAGCGTAGAAAAATAAGTTGGGTGAAAAAGTTTAACTTCTAACGCGTGCTTGTACTGCACGTGAATTTTTGCTATTGCTGCTTGTATGGGTTGCTGAAATTTTGATCGTTTGTCGCTGGAATTTGTACATGGACTTGTTTTCTTTAATAATTAAAATACTCGGTTGTTCAATTTAAAAATTTTTTTTATTAATTTTTTTTTATTATTTTTTATTGCATTAAAAAATTTGTGGAGCTCATTTTGGGTTTTAATATTTAATAAATTTACTTATTGTCTAATAAACAGATATGAAGAGAAAACAAAACAAAAAAAGAATTTTGGGTTTTAGCTTGCCATTTTACTATGGATACGAGTAAAAAATGTCGAGGATACATTTTGCTAAAAACTAGTTTTATTTTCAGATCTCAAAGAAATCAAAAGAATTGTTACTTATTTTTTATGTTTCTCTAATTAAGTTTTGAGTCTTAAATCAAATGAATTGTTTCTTAATCATTATGTTTTCTTTTATTAAATTTTGAATCAAATGAATTATTCGTTTTCTTTTAAGTTTTGAATTTTTGTTTCCGTTATTATGAAATATGGAAATGAATTTGAGTGAACTTTGTATAAATATTCTTTTTGTATATAGGTTTTCATGTCTGTAATTATGTGCGGCTTAAACTTGCTAGCGCCTACCGTTTTAGTGCGATTAATCGATTTCTTTTTGAGAATCGATCGAAAAAATCGACTCCAAAATCGAAGATCGAGCTCAGCTCTACAGCCAACGTCGCCAAAATTACGCAAAATACAAAAAAATTAATAATACATACAAACTTGAAAATACGTACAATATCAAAAAAGTCCAGACTACTTAATAATAATATTTACAGTATGTAATGCTTAAACTGCTTGTGAATTATAAGCACTTTATGAAAAAAAATTCATTGCGTGCTCCCACTTATTACAGTTGTGCAAATTGGATTGGAAGAAAATACAATTTTTTATTGAATGATTTTTTAGAAGAAGGAAGAAATGCACGAGCGACTGTAATCAATTTTCTTTGTGATTATTAAATTTTATAAGATATACATACATTTAAAACACTAGCTAACAATGGATATTAAATAATATATAATACATTTCTTTAAGGAGTTTGTTTTCCATGCTACATGAGATTTACACAGTTTTAATTTTAATTCACTATTGGACTATTTATATATTTTGCTGCGCGTGGGCATTGTTAGTACTCTAGTTATTGAATATATTATTGTAAAATATATTTAAATGAATATATATATAAATAAATAATAATTTTATTAATTATTCTTGATTCGCTGGAAGGATTAAAAGTAATAGTATTTAAATTTATATTATAGCACCGAATAAAGATTTTTTAAATTTCATAGCAAAACAAAAAATTTTTTAATGTCATAGTAACTTTCGCGTATACCCAGAAAATTATTGGGCCTGTTCCGGTGTTCACTTTTAAGCAAATATTAATTTGTACTTTTTAGTATAGGGTATAATATATTACTACATGCTATCAGGAATTTTTGTTTTAATATTAATAAACTACATTAATTTATATATAAAGGAAAATATATTTAACTTTATATAATTCGTTGCTATGTTTTAAAAGGCATCGATAGCTTAATGCCATATGGTGTTACCAAACAATTACGTGAACAGGGGTGGTTTGCTTGTAAAACTGCTTTATAAAAATCGAATACACAATTTTTGAAACAAAGTAATCTGTGAAAAATAAGTATTCCCTTCAAATTTGTTTCAAAATGTGTTAAGCTGAGAAAAATAATTTTTTAGTTCATTCTCTGCTGGAAGCTCGAAGTGAAAACATCGTTTGGCTCTAAATAAAATAAATTTTATTTTCCATTTCCTTTTACAGGCTAATGTAAGTAAAAAAAGTGTACATACAAAATTTTAAATAATCAAAATATATTATACGCATCCATAAGAAAATGTGTGCATCTGAGCAAGAGAAAACATCCCTTTGTTACTGTAGCGAGAGCGAGAAAGCATACGGGTGGGCAAAACAATTTTTTTTATCTGTCTTGCTGTGCATTTTGTATGTTTTTTTTTGAAGTAAAACTTTTTAGGTGGCATTATGCATTTTTGGGCATTGTTGGGCATTGTGTATTTTTGGGCATGAATCAATGCGTGAATGAATAATGCGTGAACGAATGAATGTGAATTTCTATGGGAGTAACTTTGAAATTTAGTTAAACGAAAAAAACGTTAGCTGCTTTTGATTTTCTCTTTCGCATTGCGACGTTGACGTTGTGTTGGTGGTCATGAGTCATGGCTTCGCTTCTTGTTGAGAGAGCCAACTGTGGTCATGGTAAAGAGAAGGGAGTAAAGCGGCCGCGGCTGGTCAGCTAAAGCACGCAGCCCATGTGTATGTGTGTAAACGAAAGAATTGTTTTTGTATGCATTGCGTGAACACAACACAGCGACATACATACATACAAGTGCCAGTGCTTGCCATTAGCTTGTGTGCCAGCTCGTATTTTTGCTTGCTTCCCTCTCTCTCACTTTTTGTTACTCTCACAGCAATGCCGTGGCCTTGGTGTTGTTTAGTGGTTGGCTACAAAATAAGATCGCGCTGCGCAAAGAACGATTTAGAAGTAGGCGCGGGGAAGGTGAGAGTTGCACGAACAACAAAGTCAAGCAGCATTGCATGACAGTTACATTGTCTAATTCTCTCTCTATTTCTTTTTATGCTGACACCGACAAGTGCAGACGCGTTTTTGTTATCAAGGTGTTGTGCATAATATAAAATAAATGCGGGACCAAAGCAAAGAAAGTTTCAGCGAGGAAGATCCCGTCGAAAAAAAATTAGGTAATTACTCTTTTAATGGATTTCGAAATGGAAGCAATATATGAATATATAAAAAGTGAGTGAAATTAATTAATTCATTTCAATTAAAACACAAACTTAGGCGACGCCAGTCATGAAACACAAGTCCCAGTGTGCATGCATTAGCTTGTGTGCCAGCTCGTTTTTTTGCTTGCTTCCCTCTCTCTCACTTTTTGTTACTCTCACAGCAATGCCGTGGCCTTGGTGTTGTTTGGTGGTTGGCTACAAAATAAGATCGCGCTGCGCAAAGAACGATGTAGAAGTTGTCGCGGGGGAGGTGAGAGTTGCACGAACAACGAAGCCAAGCTGCATTGCACGACAGTTACATTATCTAATTCTTTTCTTTCTCTATTTCTTTTTATGCTGCTTTCTTACGCGCTCAGCGTAGAGGAATTACTATTGATTTAGTTCTATTCGCACTACTTATAGTACAGTAAAAATAGGTTTTGACCCGGAAAAAATTGCACACTGGAATTTCTCTTGCTTAATGTATTAAGGACCATCCAAAAAGTCTAAAACCAATTTGGAGACCTCCTCCCCCGTAGGGTTTTCCGTTATTTTGAGATATGTTTGAGCCCATTTATCTCGAAATCTATAAGCCGTACATAAAAATTTCCAAGGCAGAAAAAGTTTAAAATTGAATTTAAAATTTTATTTTGTATTCGGAGGTATACCCAAAAGTTCACATTTTAGGCGGCAGAGGGGGCCCAATCCCATGGGATTGGAGTTTACACGTACTGTGTTGTACACAAAACACATGCATGTGTGCGTGATTTTTGTACTGAACTACTCTCAGCAAATTCTCTGGCGTTGCTATGCTCTTGTTGCAAAGCATGGTAGAATTATACAGGTAAGCTATTCACTGCACTGAAACCTTATTTTTAGTCTGAGCGAAAAAGTGAGAGAGTGAAACCACCCCCATTGCTGTTGTTGTGCGTAGGCAAGCATATTTAAAATTTTATTTTGTGCTGATGGTTGCAACTAGAGTGGCTTATTTTTTACCACTGCACAAAATTACGGTAAATGCTGAAAAACTATGCGCAGAAACAACCTTTCTCGTGTAAAATATCAACGAAACTAAAATAAGGTTTGAGTTGCGAAAATTTTTCGGGAATAGCTTACCTTGTTTATTCTACCATGGTTGCAAAGCAACAGACACGAAGTTGCTTGTGCATGACTTCGGCTCTTGCTTAGAGCGCGTGCTTGCTCTCACAATGCTAAAGCACTCCAGCATTAGTATGCCGTGGCTTTGGTGCTGTGTGGCAAAAAACACAAAATCAGTTTCAAGGTATATTTACTACAGGTAGCATACTCCCGCCGAAGGCTCTAACAAATATTACCAATTTTTAGGTTCGTTGGGACTGCACGTGAGGAGGGTTGTTTACGCGCATCGGGTGCGAGCAACAGATACAATTTTTGTTTGTTTCCTTGAATCAGTTTATGTTTAATTTGCTACAAGCTAAGATCGCGCTACGCAAATTATTGATTTTAAAAAGGAACAAATGATCAAAGAGGAATGGAAAAATGAGCGGCGCGATCTAAGCTTGTAGCCAACTAAACGTAGACTGATTTTGTGTTTTCTGCCAAACAGGCACCAAAGCCAAAAAGCAAGCACGCTCTCTAAGCAAGAGCCGAAGTCATGCACAAGCAACTTCGTATCTGTTGCTTTGCGACGTCAGCGTCGAAACACGTCACAGCGGCAGAAAATGTTCAATACAAGCGCAAAAAAAAAATGCATATGTATATTTTGCCGACCACTGCCATGGTAGAATTATACAGGTAGTCTATTCCCTAAGTTCACTCTCACGAAAATTCTTAATTTTAGTCTCGTTGCGAATTTTCATGAGGAAGGTTGTGTCTGCGCATAGTTTTTAAGCATTTACCGTAATTTTGTGCAGCGGTTAATTTGGTGGTGTGTTTTTAAAGTTTTTTTTTTTGCGCATTTAAAACAGTTACAGTTGCCAGTGTTTTGTGCAACGACCATTTTTTGTGCTTGCATTAAATTGGTTTTTTGTTACTTGTGCAATCACGGCTGTGATAAGGACACGAAATGTGTGCATGTGCCTAAAAATGCAGAAAAACGAAAAATGTGGGAGAAATCTACTGGATGTGAGCTACGGGAAAAATATCTCATTTGCGAAAAACATTTCGAAGATAGTGATTTTTATTTCGCGACAAATAACAGCTGCATTAAGCGACGACGCCTGCGCGCTGATGCAATTCCTAAGTCTACAATTATCAAATACACCAATCACCTGCCATCGTTATTGAATTGTACCAAAAAAGATTTTAACTCTCAAACTGAGTAAGTTTAAGTACACTCTTCGTTTGTTTAAAGTTTGCATATATATTTAAATGTATGTATGTACATTTAACATTTTTTAAAACGTTATGTATATATTTCTTAAATACACAGAAGACAATGTATAGAAAGTGCCATTGCATTTGAAAACTTGGAAGTAAAAACCAAAATAAAGGATTTAGAAAGAGAAAATGCTCGGCTGAAGGAACAACTGGATGGAGAGAGGCGCTTACATAGTTCGCTTGACAAGATCTTTACGCCATCCCAAATTCAGCAAATGCGAAGTGGGAAAAGAGTGCAATGGAAAGAGGACGATATATCTGCTGCCATCTGTTTGCACGCTGCCGGACCGCGAGCATATCGACACCTTTACAAAAAAGGGTTTCCTCTTCCTTGCGTGTCAACCTTGCAAAAATGGTGTCAAGCAATTGACGTTTCGCCAGGTCCATTAAATGCAAGCATCAATCTTATGCAAAATGCTGTTGACATGGCCGACGAAGATAAGATTTGCTTGCTAATGTTTGACGAAATGAAGGTTACTGCGTCGTATGAGTGGGATCCCACTGAAAAAACTGTTTGGCCCCCACGGGATTATGTGCAAGTAGCGATGGTTCAGGGTCTGCGGAAGTCATGGAAGCAGCCCATATATTTTGATTTCGACCAGCCCATGACTGTGACAATTCTACACTGCCTGATTAAAAAGCTGTATAGTGCAGGTTACCATGTCGTGGCAATGGTGTCGGACATGGGATTAAGTAACTGCAAATTATGGAAACAGTTAGGAATTTCTGTTGGTAAGAGCGCGTGTGGTAAATTTGAGTGTATTTGTTAATAGTTTTTAAATTTTTTTAGAGAAAACATGGTTTGAACATCCAGTAAATTCAGAGTTAAAAATATTTGTTTTTGCGGATGTTCCACATCTTATTAAACTGTTAAGGAACCACTATCTCGACTCGGGATTAGTGATAGATGGACACTTCTTAACTGTGGATACAATTAGACAAGCCATGGTTCATTGTTCTTCCTCTGACCTTTCCATAATGTGGAAATTGACTGAGGAGCATGTGAACGTGCAGAGTTCCGGAAGACAGCGCGTTAAGTTGGCCACACAGCTTTTATCGAATTCAACTGCCAAAGCTGTCTTGCGATGCTACACATTGGGGTTGGATATAAAAGATGCTGTAGAAACAGCAAATTTCATTAAATTGGCCAATGACTGGTTTGATGTTTTTAATTCAAAATTGTCAACATCAAATATTATACCGTCAAAACAGCCATTTGGCCAAAACATCGAAAAGCAGCTCGAAATACTACAGCGGATGACCGCTGTGATGTCAGCTCCATTGGTAGTGAACAGCAAGAATTTGCCCAAACCCCAAGAAGTTAACGTGGAAGAACTCTTAATAAAAAAATTTGTACCCTTTCAAAAGGGAATTATTGTAAGCAACAACTCCCTGGTGCAACTACATTCATATTTGAAAGAGCGGTACCAAATGCGATTCATTATTACAAGCAGGCTTTCACAGGATCAATTGGAACATTTTTTTGGTACCATGCGAGCGCAGGGCGGGCTCCACGACCATCCCACTCCTATGCAATTTAAATTCAGATTGCGCAAGTACCTTCTTGGTAATATTTTTGCACATGTTTAATCTTTTATGTTAATTGTTTAATATAGAGTGTGTTCGTTTATTGTTGTAGCAATGTGCTGTTTTTTCCTGTATTATGTGATTGGTGAAGTACTACGGTTTGGGTACAATGTAGCATTTGAATAAATTAAAAATAATTATAATAATTTTTACTGCAGCCCGCAACACAGAGCTGTTGCATTGTACCGGTTGTTTTGAGGTTGAAAATGTTCCGTGGATGAATATAAGCATACCCTCTAGATCTAATTCAAATGTACCTCAAATTGACGTGGCAAGCGGGGTCTTACATGGTACCTTTTCAAATTCTTCTGCCGCAACCGCGGCATCCAAGACTTTTGAGTTGGATGAGCTAAATGAAGATGCAGTAGAATATATTGCCGGATTTATTATAAAAAAACTAAATCTTCAAAATATGGATGATACAGAAAATAGAAGCTTTTCTTATGTTGACCTAATTTCGGAAGGGGGACTCATAAAACCTTCGCTTGATTTTAAAAATCGAATTTATGAGCTGGAGAAAATTTTTATCTTGTATAACGAAAACCGAATTTCATTAAAAGCAAAAATAATAGATCGATTGGTCGAAATTGCCGACGTGATAAATTTAGAAAATAAGATTAAAACTTTTTTTTTTTAAATGCGGGTTCACTTTAGGCTTAAGCACCTTAACAAAAGGCTAAAACAACAGCAAATAAAACAAAAATTAGTAGGCAATAAAAAACTTATTAAAATGATATTGTAGTTTTATAATACTTTTTTGTTATTTTATTTTTTTGAATTTATTTATTTTGTTGAATTTTACTTTTAGTTTTATAGAATAGAAAATATGCTAAGCAAATTTTTATATGAAGTAAAAAAAAAAAAATACTATAAAGTATGTATATATGAAATATATTTTTAAATTAACGAAGCTATTAAATAAAATAAAAAGAGTCAAAATATTCAGTGTTTTACTTAACTATATAAAATTAAAAAAAAAGTAATTAACTATTTAAATTTTTCAAGTAAATAACACCAAACATTTGCACTGCATAAAACAAGCCGCAGTAGTTGCAAGCATCAGCAACAAAAAAACATTTTTTATACATATGTATGTATGTACCTATGTATGTATGTTTGCTTATGCACAACAACAGCAACGAGGGTGGTTTTCTTTTCGCTCTCCCTCTTTTTCGCTGTTTTTCGCTAGCACAAAAAATAAGAATTCAGTGAGCCGGAATAGACTACCTGTATAGTTATACCATGACCACTGCTTTAAAGTCATCCCGTACCATGAAAAAAAAGAGTTGTTCTTGTATGCATTGCGTGAATACAACACAGCGACATACATACATACATACAAGTGCCAGTGTTTGTCATTAGCTTGTGTGCCAGCTCGTATTTTTATTTGCTTCTCTCTCCTCTCTCACTTTTTGTTACTCTCACGGCAATGCCGTGCCTTGGTGCGTTTGATTGATTTTCTTTTTCGCATTGATGAATTGACGCTGACGTTGTGTTGGTGGTCATGACTTCGGCTCTTGTTGAGAACGCCGAAAAACGTTCGTTTCATTTCGTTTGTATAAAAACAACTAAAAAATATTAGTTAATCCAACACCTTTAAATAAAACTGTGAAAATGCTACATCAGAAAAAATAAAATATGCATAGAAATTATAATTTGACGTGTTCTATCTTTTTGCTATACATTTAACAAAAATTGACATCACATATGTCAGACATCTCTCTGGAATGAGAATTCCTTCACTTTCATTATTATTATAATATATAATTGATTGTTAAGACACCGTTTGAACTCCAAAGTAATGTTAAGACGGCTAAACTAAAGAAAATAAAAACAGCGTAGAAAAATAAGTTGGGTAAAAAGTTTAACTTCTAACGCGTGCTTGTACTGCACGTGAATTTTTGCTATTGCTGCTTGTATGGGTTGCTGAAATTTTGATCGTTTGTCGCTGGAATTTGTACATGGACTTGATTTCTTTAATAATTAAAATACTCAGTTGTTCAATTTAAAAATTTTTTTTATTAATTTTTTTTTTATTATTTTTTATTGCATTAAAAAATTTGTGGAGCTCATTTTGGGTTTTAATATTTAATATATTTACTTATTGTCTAATAAACAGATATGAAGAGAAAACAAAACAAAAAAAGAATTTTGGGTTTTAGCTTGCCATTTTACTATGGATACGAGTAAAAATGTCGAGGATACATTTTGCTAAAAACTAGTTTTATTTTCAGATCTCAAAGAAATCAAAAGAATTGTTACTTATTTTTTATGTTTCTCTAATTAAGTTTTGAGTCTTAAATCAAATGAATTGTTTCTTAATCATTATGTTTTCTTTTATTAAATTTTGAATCAAATGAATTATTCGTTTTCTTTTAAGTTTTGAATTTTTGTTTCCGTTATTATGAAATATTGAAATGAATTTGAGTGAACTTTGTATAAATATTCTTTTTTGTATATAGGTTTTCATGTCTGTAATTATGTGCGGCTTAAACTTGCTAGCGCCTACCGTTTTAGTGCGATTAATCGATTTCTTTTTGAGAATCGATCGAAAAAATCGACTCAAAAATCGAAGATCGAGCTCAGCTCTACAGCCAACGTCGCCAAAATTACGCAAAATACAAAAAAATTAATAATACATACAAACTTGAAAATACGTACAATATCAAAAAAGTCCAGACTACTTAATAATAATATTTACAGTATGTAATGCATAAACTGCTTGTGAATTATAAGAACTTTATGAAAAAAAAATTCATTGCGTGCTCCCACTTATTACAGTTGTGCAAATTGGATTGGAAGAAAATACAATTTTTTATTGAATGATTTTTTAGAAGAAGGAAGAAATGTACGAGCGACTGTAATCAATTTTCTTTGTGATTATTAAATTTTATAAGATATACATACATTTAAAACACTAGCTAACAATGGATATTAAATAATATATAATACATTTCTTTAAGGAGTTTGTTTTCCATGCTACATGACATTTACACAGTTTTAATTTTAATTCACTATTGGACTATTTATATATTTTGAATTGTTTTTGTATGCATTGCGTGAACACAACACAGCGACATACATACATACAAGTGCCAGTGCTTGCCGTTAGCTTGTGTGCCAGCTCGTATTTTTGCTTGCTTCCCTCTCTCTCACTTTTTGTTACTCTCACAGCAATGCCGTGGCCTTGGTGTTGTTTAGTGGTTGGCTACAAAATAAGATCGCGCTGCGCAAAGAACGATTTAGAAGTAGGCGCGGGGAAGGTGAGAGTTGCACGAACAACAAAGTCAAGCAGCATTGCATGACAGTTACATTGTCTATT
>JAECWU010000021.1:0-286941 GCA_018150985.1 Chymomyza costata | reverse complement strand
CACTACCTTAAATGTTCCATCAATATTAAGAATCTGCCAAAATAAAAATTATTCTTAATTCTTAATCAAGAGCGCAATTGTTTCTTTGATGCACTCAACGAATTTGGCAAAGACTTTGAGGCTGTGGCCAATTGCATAAACGCCAAGCTGAAGCGGCGCAATACCACCAGCAGTGGCAGCGATTACTCGTTTAAGAGCAAGGAGCAAGTGCGTCAACATTATTATCAGACTTATCACAAGATATGCAAATATGTGCGCTTCACCGATGAGCTAAAGAAGCCCGCCCAGGAGCTGTACACGCTCATCAATTATGGTGAAATGCGACGCAAACTGCAGTTCCTTAGTGAAAAACACTTTATGAAACTAAAACAGCTAATCTATCAGGGACAGATTACTGTGCGCCACAAGGGCAAGAATACGCGCATTAAGACGCCACCCTGCAAGGCCTTGCGGCGTCTTAATCAGCTAGATGACTCCTTTGAGGACATACGCTTGCCCAACAAAATTGAGGTACTACTTAGCCCTGCCAACATGGAGACATTTGGTCGTGTGCAGGCCTTGGCGCAAAATCCGCGTACACGCGCTGTAGTGCCACTGCACAAAAAACTCATCACATTCATCAAGACATTTCAATACAAATGGCGCAGCACCGTAGCCAGATTAAACGAAGAGAAACTCTTTCCCCAAAATAATGAAGCCGGCGAATCCACCATTAGCAACTATGCCGATGCTGAGCTATGTTTTCAGCCAAAACCCGGCGTGCCTATACATCGCCCACTGCTTAGTATTACAGCTTATGTGAGCAGCCTAAATATATGCCTGCAGCACTGCTGCAGCTACTTCGACGCCTGTTGCCACAGTCACAGGCCTGCCATATAATCCCAACGACTGTGATAGCGCGGAACGCGTTAAGGCCGTAACCACGGCCACGGTTAGCAACAAGCTGAAGCATCTGCTGCTGGTCGCCAATCTTAGCGAGCGTGTGCGCAAGCGTCAATGCAACTGTGGTCACAGCTGTGAACGCGTGGCGGCCAAATGCAAGCGGGATCTGATAACCAAGGCACAGTGGCTGCAAAATCAGCCTGCGGGTGCTGCCGCAGCCACTGCAGATAGTGCAGTTAGCGCAGAGCCGGTCTTTCGCACACCCATGCCGCCCCTGCGCCGACCAATTGTGACCATCGATCCAGTGCGTCAGCTGCAAATGCGCCAGAAGATGTCGCGCCAGGTGCTCGTGAAAAGGCGCATTTTACCACCGCCCATTTCCGCTGCCACGCAGCCATTTGATCTGGTTGAAGTGCGCAACATGCAAAACAATCTATTCGAGCCCATCGAAAGCGCAAATTCAAATAATAACAGAACTGGCGATATAAATCACACAGCCGCCATAAGCGTTAATACACCCATAAACATTAATCCGTCTTCCAAAACTACCTCGACGAATACTTCTTCCACCGTCTCCTATACATGCGATAATGCCTTGTTGCAAGAAGCACAAGTGGATTATAGCGGTTTTAATGCTACAATTGACATGCCAACGCTGGACTATGCTGAGAGCAATACGTTACCTGAAGCTGCGCAGGACGAGAGCACAACGGGAAACTTTTACAATGGCAGCGTTAGTCCAATGCATCTATTACGGGAGTCCACATCCAATGCACGCTGGCTGGAGGACAATATCAATGACTTTTCTTTAACCAGCTTGCTGGGCCACTTGGATGAAATTGATACCACACGAGATATTGTGGATCCCTCTTCCACTTTGTCAGTCATAAGCGAGAGCAGCGTAGATTTTCGTCACAAATTCCAAGAGATTTCGGCTTTACTTCAAAGCGAGGAGAAAGATTAGCGCTGGCATTGGCCACATTTCATTTGTCAGCTAAATATTAAATGTATTATAAGTAGAGGGCCTTATTATTTAACTGAAGTAAAGCCCTTTTAATATGTTTTGAAAGTATTTAAGGCTGCCCCGCACATTGTTACACACTCATGCTTATATACTTTTAGTTTTCGAGAAGGAAAAAAAATTTACTTTCAAAAACTGATATTATTACATTAAGAATTTCTAGTTTGCACTCATTTTCCTTTTTTTTTTTTTACGCAAACATATTTTATGTTTAACCCTTTTAACTTTTAATTTTTTTTTTAACCCATAGACCCTGTGATGTTGGAATTTGTAGTTGTATTTAATATACTCGCATACGAAATTTATGTTATTTTAAAACGACATCCAATGTATTTATTGCTTTTTTTTCTGTTAAGTATTAAAAACGACTCAGATCTGTAGTTTGTGTTAAACCTAAGCTAATTAAACATATTCAATTTAATATATTAAGTACATGTAATCATAGCCTAAGTTTGAAATGAATAAGTGCTAGTTTTTTTTTTTTCATTTTCGATGCAGCGTTTTAAATGTTTACGTTTGCGGAATTCTTTATTTCTTTGATTTGGTACATAATATGTAGCTGAGGTTAGTTAGTTATTTACATGAGTAGTTGAAAATATAATTAACAAGAACACCCTACAAACAAGAGAAATTAATTTTTATTTATTTTAATTAAAGGAGTACAGTTGGCCTTATATGCATTATAAAAAAAAAAAAAGTATAATTTAGTTTTAAAAAGAAGATAGAGGGAATATATATTACTAATCCGCGTCTCTAGCCCGGTAGGTGAACTTTTTAACGATATGCACCAACTCACATTACGAACTGGCCAGACACTTGGATTTACAATATTATAGAGGAAACAAGATAAAAAATTAAACATTATATCACAAAAGGAGCCAATAGATCACCGTTGATCATGTGGGTGACTCATCATATAGGGTTGGTCAAGGATGCTCGAAGTGGCAAGTCAAGATGACTTAAGATAGAAAAAGTGATAGATTGAATAGACCGCTTATAGAATAATTTTGTATGTAAACAGCTTAAACGTAATTTTAACCATAAACTAATATGTGCCAACAAGTAGAGTGCTTTATGAAGTATACAATTTATTCTCACCGTCGCTTTCAAAGGCCTTCTGAAAGATAATGTTGACAAATATTGCAATAGAGTAAAAACTGGAAATACCTAACTTCTCGGGCACTTCATAGGCAAACATTTCTTTAAAATAGAACCTTTATTTTTAAATGAAATCGTGAAGAATCTTAGAAACTTTTCTTAAAACTTTAACATTGACTTCCATTGCAAGAGAAACCAAATCTTATTAAAGTATGAAAGAAATTTGAGTGATAAATATAAATGAGTGCCTGAAATCTTAAAGCCAATTTTTCGTTAGTTTTTTTCCTTTAACTCTAAAAAAATACGTAGGTGAAAAGCTTTTATGATAAATTTTTAATATGTCTGAAAATTAATCACAATGATAATGCTCTTACCAGCATGTTGTTTACTCAACCTCATATTAATATTGAAAAATTACAAATTTCTGTCGAGCTCGAATAAATGATTTTCAACCTACAACTAGACTATTCTAAAAACATTTTACTCTAGAAATTTTATTGAACAGCTGTTTGCTTTTAAAAAAAAAAAAAAATTGATGAAGCAGATAGTTATATATTATGTAGTCAGAAGTAAAGTGGTTCTTTAAAAATATTCATAAGAATATTTGCTATAAATTCCAGACAATAACAGTTTTTTTTTTATTTATATTTTATTTACAATCTGTCTTCAGACAGTAAAGTAAATTTACTAAATAATAATTAATAAAATAAAAGTATAATAGCAAGTTTCCACTGAAACCTACTTATAACATTTTTAAATTAAATATTAAATAATGTAGTTGACTTTTCAAAACATTGATAAAGTATAGTCGCATCTGTTATTGGCAATATTAAAGGTATTAAAAAATCGTTCTCAGTAATTTTATTATTGGCTCTCATTCTTAAGCTTATCAGCGGGACAATGAGCTATTTTTTGAAGTACCCGATGTTATCGGCAATCACGTGCATCTGCCTTCTTGATTTGATACTCCATGGCAAATAAGCTTTATAAATTGTTGTTGAATAGTGCCGATTAAGTTAAATTATTTAAAAACAGGCTATAAATCGCTGCATTTGAACTGAGTTATAAAAAGCGTTTAAATAACTATATAAGTCAGATTATTAGTGCAAATAATGAAAAAAAAAATAACTTTACCTTTATGCGAAATTTATTTTAATCTCTGGCAGCTTTGTTGATTTCGGTTGAGTTTCGGCCAATTAAAAATTTCCAGTTAATGAGCTTAAGCGTCTTAATTTATGTTAATTAAATGAATTGAGTGCAATTTTTTACTAACACTCTCAAAGTGCATTTAAATATCCGTGTGTTTATATGTGTGTTGAGTATGCCTCAGTATGTGTGAGAGTGACCGCAAATAAATGCCATGCAACTTAAAGCACATAAAACTGCAACTTTGCACACATGCACACGCGCATTCTCTCACACAAACTTACATACTCTCTCTCAGACGCACACACACACACACGCAGTGAGAACGAGAGTGAGAATAAGCAGCAAATTTCGCTGGCCGCTTAGCTGCTAATGCTACATAATGAAGCTGATAATGGCCATTGGAATGAAAGCGGTAACAGCGGGGTTCCGAGAGAACTTCGACACTATACTCTCTGCCAAAATGTTGGCTAAAAAGCGCACATGAAACCAACACACACAAAGTGAGTAACAAAATAAATATGGCTACAGGTAACTTTGGTGAGCCGAAATTCGAATACTCTTTATGATTGCTGTCTCAAAAAATTATTTTCAAAATGTTTCTTATACTTCTGTATGTTTTCTATGTATGGTGAGTGAAACAAAACGAATGGACTGGAGGATCTTTAATTTAGTAAATTGTTCTGCGCCTTGATAGCAAAAAATTTGGTCATGCAAAAGTTTTGCGCCACTCTAGTGTTGCCGAGGGAGTTTCTGGTCAAGAGCCGGCACATACATTCAGATTTTAGTTTCCGATTTGCTTCAAATTCGCTATGATGATTAAAAAATTATATGACTTTAGAAAAATAATATTTCACTTAAGATCAATTGTACGTGCTTACTTGGCGGCCAACCAACCGCTAAGTTCGTTCACGCTCAGAGTACTAACGAAGTATTTCGGAATACTCACTCATAATGGGGCATATGGTAGTCAAAGTTTTTATGGGCAGAAATTTTCTTTTAATTAAACGACTTATGTAACTAGATCAGTGGAGGGGTAAGCTCATACAAACAAACATTTCTTTGTATGAGAAAGCAGCGGCGTAAACAAGAGCGCACAAAAGAGCAAGATCGATAGTTAAGCCAAAACAAGAGAAAAAGCCCATTTGCGAGCTCCGCAAATTCTTAAAAACAAGACACCTGACTTAAGGACTTTAAAACCCTCTGAGAGGATCACTTGTCATGAAAGCTAACAGTATACAATATAATTGTAATGAATTCTTAGAAGAATTCCGGTCTTAAACTCTTTCGAATTAGTCTCCCAATTGTTCAATAGCATTTATGTTTATTTATGATATTTATCGCTACTACCAATATTTTTCATCAGTTCTGGCCGCAAGCAAAAACTGTGTTGCCTTATTTTCTTACAGAAAAATATCGACAGCTATTCCGTTTGGCCGCAACATATTTTGGAAGCGAAATATATTTTATTATCATATTATTTTTTTAGAACCCTTTATCTTTCCTATTGGAACTTACTGTTATAGGTCGTCAATTTGTAATTTTCTCCAAAGGTGAACTATTTAGAAGAATGCCCACGCCAGCCTCGTGCCTTCCCATTGACGTTATCGTTAGCCTAAGAGTATAAAATTTTACAGAATACACAGACTTACGATCATCGATCTAGAACACTCAAACTAAACTTTGGATGTTCAAACACACCGCTGGACAAACCACTAATTCAAGAAATACACTTATACGTTCAAAGCCGTAGAATGCGATTTTTGCCCAGAAGATGTGCCCGCACTATAAAGTGCTACAAATAGGAAAAAGGCTAAGAAGTTAAACAAATATATTAGTCAAGGTTTTAATCATCCCAAAGCGAAATATATTTTACTTATACATACATATTATTATTTATTTTTATTACAAAAACTTTTTGTAACTTTTCTTGTTATAGTTACAAACTTGGTTAATATTTCCTTTAATTTTATTTTTATTAGGGTTAGACATACTTATTCAAAGACTTGGAGAGAAAAAAAAAAATATTTTTACAAATGCACCTTGATTCTAAAAAACTATACCTTTTAAAAATAGGGCATAATCGACGAATTTATAAGGATAATTTTAAAAAACTAGAAAGAACTATACCATTTCATTTTATAAAAAAACGAGATCAGTAGTAGTAAGTTTTTGTAATCCATTTTTTATCAAAACATTGTCCACTGCACTGGTACCCTCAATACGCCCTTAAAGTTGACAAAACGTTGAAAACCGAATCGGTTCAATCCAAATTTCCATTTTTGGCTCTTAGAAGCTTAAACAGACCACAGCAGTTCAACCTACAATCTTACAAGAGTCGTCTGTTGCTAATTAGTCTACTAAGGCTAAAGGTAAGGGAACTGGTTCTCTTAGAAGTATCGTATCGTCGTTCCCGGTATTTCCCGGCTACCTGCCTAAATTAATTATTTTTCGTCCTAACATGAAAATTTTAATAGTTTGACTGTAAACATTTTCATATGAATGAACGTCTACATTACCGCCATATTAACAAAAATATCATATACCAATACTATTTGTAAACAAAAAATTGCTGGTTCTAGGGATCGTTTTTCTTTCAACACAAAATATAACAAAAAAAATACCACAAACAACAAAAAAATACCACAAAAGCAACAAAAATACTAGAAAACACATTCCGTTTACACACACTCAGTACTTTAAGCAAAATAAGTTGCCGTTTTTGTGAGGAAGCGAATTTGCCTGCAGCGTATAGGCCTTAATAAATGTTTTTTCCTTGCCTTCTTCTTAATCTGAAGAAAATCAAATTTTCGCAGAATTCTGGCGGGAACACTGGAACAAGCATCGAGATTCGAGAGAAATGAACATTCCGAGAAACCGTAGCAAAAAGAGGCGGCACATATGAGAAAGTCTTCCTTTTAAAGCATACGCTGGTTACAAACTTCACCTAGAACTTGTCATGCTTCCCTAGGTTAGAGTATACAAAAATAAAAATAAAAATACAGATAACAAAATTAAACCAAGTTGAACTTTAGCGTTTGAAGCACATTAAATGTTGCCGTGTTGGAACTCGTTTTTGCAAGTTTGGCGTTTCCATCTAGTACTGGCTAATGTGCGTCACCATTTGGATCCACGGCAGCAACAACAATCAGAGCAACAACTACAACAACAACGCAGCAATTGCATTTTGGTCTGGCGCGCTTTTCACATACAAAGCAAAGTACATTTTATCTCTACATCTAAGTATGTGTATATGTTTGTGTCTATGTTTGTAGCTGTGTGAGTGCTTGTTTGTATATGCGTGTTGAAGCATGCTGTGTTGACCAATATACAATGTGTGTGTGTGTGTTTGGATTAGTCGAATTCGTGTATGTAACAACAAAATGGTTGAACGCTTATTAAGGACTCCTTAGTGGTGTACCAGACAAAATAAAACAGGATCTGCAATGTTGATATGCCAGTGCAGCAGCAACAACAAATGCAACAAAGTAGCCGTTTATGTGTATAGATATATAATAACAGTTGTGTTTTTGATATTATTTTGAAATCTACTTAAATCATTTATTGTTTTTGTAACGTATGTTTTAAAGGCTTTTGAGTTGAATGAAATGTCTAAAAATAGACGATAAATCTTGCTTTGACAAAAATAGATGATAAATCTGTTTTAAAATTAAAGCCACATCGCACAAAAGTAAATAGAAAACTCGTCAAGCAGAAATTATTTGATTTTAAATTTGTGTTTCCATTTCAAAATGTCTTATTTGGAATTTGTTCAATCTTTCTGCACACGCTTCAAACTTCCCGTCTCCCAATGCAATAACAAATTTTTTGATCTTTTGCATTATCAGTGCCTATCTATATCTGGTAGATTTTCGTAGAGTGTGACTTCTATCTACTGCTGCATTGTTTTAGTAAAGACAGTTTCGAAGTCTGATTTTAGTGCTAAATTTATGACTTTGTTAATTTTTGAAGATAATGCACGTTCGAAGCTGCCTAGCATTAACATTTTGCTGTTCCTTTTTCAGCTTTACATTTTATAAATTATTATAATTGAAGAAAAAGGCTAGTTTTTTGCTTCATATTCACTGAACAATAACAACTCGCAATAAAAATGCCTCTTGTAAAAAATTCGTTTAATGAAAAGTTCGTTGTAGTTGAGTTTAAAAAAAATGTGGCTATAGTTGTTTTATGAAAAGTTATTTTTAATTCCATATACATAAGTTCAGTTAGTGTATGCTATTTAAATGTTTAATTTTTTTAATTAACTGTGCACAAAGTTTAGCCGTTTTGAGCTGACATGTGTGCGACTGAAAGTAAGCTTGCTTGTTTAAAATAAAAAACGTGATTTTTTTAGTTTATTCATTCAAATTAATGCATCAATTTTATTAATTAAAGTTAATTAAAGTGCAATTAAAAACCAAAACAGACCTAGTAACAACAGCATACAACACCAACCAGCCAACTAGTGCGCTACGCAATGTACCTGTAAAATAACATAAACGAAAAATGTTATCGAATTAATAACAGCAGCCGAAAAGTATGCTACAAAAAACTGACATTAACAGCTGCAGTAACAGAAGCGAAGAGCATAAGCAAACACCATTTTGTATTTATTGTATTGTTTTTTTACCTTTTCCGGTTGTTGTTGTTGTTGTTGCAGCTAATGCTGTTGCTTTGTTGTTGTTGTTATTGTGCTGCTTAATGCTTATTATTTTTTATTATTGGCTTTACGATTATTACCATTGTCTTGGTGTGCGTGCGTGGGCGCTTTTTGTTCTCATATTTTTTTGTTGTTGGCGTCAATTTTTTCGCTCTCCTCTCTCTTCTGTTTAGCCACTAACATTCAAGATGAAAAATCCAATTTTCTGCTGTTGAGCATTTTCATAATGTGCCACAAAACAACAGCTCCAAACAATATAAGTAACAGCAACAATAACAAAATGAAACAAGAAAGGGTTAAAATGCATAAAAATATTGCGAGCACGGTAAGCGATTTTTTCGTAAGTGTTTTTATTGTTGTAACCCATGCTGTTGTTGTATTCGTTGTTACTGGCCCGTTACATGCCATTTTAATACGTATTTGTTTTGATGTTAAACGTTTTTAAAGCGTTGCGTTTAAATTTTAAATGAAAAGTATAAATTTTAAATGTAAAATTGTAGAAAAATGACTAAAGTTTGGAACTCACTTAAATTGTGTGTGGAAATGAATAATGTTACGCCAAAATGCGATAAACAGCTTAAACATGGGCGCAGTAAAAACCCAAGACAATGTTGTTTGTTGTTCATAGTCTACAAAAATTTTATTTCAGTAATAATTTGTGACGAAGCTGTTTAGTCGCGCTGGCACAAGGTGCAGCAACTGAGTTTCGAAAGCGAAACAAAGGGAGTCAGCCGCTATAGGATCATGTGGCGCTTTAACAATCTAAGCGAAGTTTAAAAATTCTACAAGTTTTTATAAATAACAGCTGGATACTGATCCGTGGCACCGAAAAAAAAATGTAATACCAAAACTCCACAACAAATTGGGACAGAGAACACCAAACTTAAAAAAATACTAGACAAATACCACATTTCGTTAATAGGCGCACAATGATCGTTCGTAAAGCCACTAAGTCATAGTTCTTGTGAAAAGTTTTCGGGCTGCTGTGAACAGGCGTTTAATCGCACGCTGGGTTACATTTTCAAATTTTTAGAATAAAGTTAAGAAATGTTTGTACAAAGCTAAATCTAAATGGATTTGATATAGTAGCACGCGTAACATTTACAAATCATTTATGACCGAGCTGAACTCAGCTACCTTTACCGTTCATATAAGGCAACATAACGTATACGTAATTTATTATTAAAAAGACTCAATTTTTGATTATAATTTAATTTGGTTTTATTTTATTTTATTATATGTTTTTTTCATGCTTTAATATGCGTGAAAATAAATAATGATATGCAAAATTGCGATTTTCGGCTAGACATGGGCACGGCAAGTTTTTTCTCTTGATTTCGAGAACCTCACAAAATTTTGCTATTATTATTGTGTTGCGATTTGTGTTGCTAGCTATTATTTAAATAAATTTATAACAATACGTTTTCGCAACCAGATTTATGCACAAGTATTTCAATTTTGTCACGCATGAATTTCAAGCTAAAACATTACCGCAACAAACACACAGCTGGCAGCAAATTGAAACCACAGTCAAACCCATTGAATGTGACTGCCTGCCACGCCCCCGCAAGTCAGTCACTCGCCTTTTATGCTCGTTGACAATTATGAGCATTGTTATTACTCATACGCACCGTGGCGCGGCAACAGTTGCTACTTTAGCTGGCTCCAAGCTGGCCTCAGCGCATATCAGTTTAAAATTATGTAAAAATATAAAAGCCGCGTTGCGACATGTCGACCATAAACGTCAACTGTTGCACACAAACCGCAGACCCTTGCAACCCCGGCAACCTACTAACGATTCTCGCAAAAGCCATATATGGTTTCAAATTAAAGTGGCAATAGTTCTTCGTGTATATGTGTGGATGAGTTGAAGCTTGCATTTATATATGCATGTACTCAATTTGTTGCCACACTGCGTATGCGCAACTTTATTACAAGCTATACATATCGAAAGCGGGCACTTTTCTACATGTTTTATACATATGTACACTGGGAAAAATCAAATTGTTTTGAAAGTAGACAAAGGTTAAAGCTAAAGTTAAAAAAACTATCAATTTTCCTGATTCTGTGCTTCATTGGATTACATCGTAACTAAGATGAAAGAAGACAAAAGGTACAATGCAACAGAGTTAATTAGTAAGATCCCAGGATTTTCCCATGATAGTCAGTCACCTCGAGCCATATCTGCATATGTACCATATTTATTCAAAAAGGACACGCTATAGTTTTTAATCGCATAAAAATCCCTGGTTCACCAAAATATAGCTGATGATACTATAAAATAAAAAAAAAAGGATAAAATTGTCAAATGGATCTGTGCCGCTTATTCTGCACGCTTGGAGTATACCTAGGGTTGCCACCTGCACTGGCCTCGCCCGGCAATGCCGGGCCTAGGAAGTGATCGTCGGGCCGCCGGGCCAATGAAAGTTTTGCCCCCATATGAACTAAGTAAATTCGAATTTCCCGCGTACAGAGCGGATTATCAATAAATTGCCGGGTTTAAAGCAATATTTTATCAATGAAGGAGAAGATGAAGTTAACAAAACGATTTGGAGCTTTGTGAAAGATCAAGAGAATGAACTGAACGACGATCTCAACGAAAATTTAACGTTCCCAGAATGCTATTTATACTTCGTTCATCATTTAATGCACCAAATGACCAAAAGAATAAAAAATCTGGAAAAAGGAACAGTGATGAGTACACACATTCACAGTGTTATGACTGAATTGAGAGATGGGTTGCGAACCAGAATGGATGACAATCTAAAGTCAATAAAAGTCTACATCATTTGACATAGCATCAACGATCGAAATTTGAGAGAGAGGCATTAATAGTTTACCATCGAGCTCGGATATATTTGGGAAAATGGTACGATTTTGAAAAATCTCCTTTTCAACACTTTTCAGTGTGAAACGGTTGATCTTTATGTTGACGAAGACGCTCTTTACGACGAAATACTTTCTTTGGCGAAGATTATCCCCAAAATCAAACAAATTGACCTCCCTGTCGATATAAAATGGGTTAAAAAGTTCTGACGGATTTGTCCAATTGGGCTTAATTGTTGGAAAAGTGTTATCAATCCCCATCAGCAATGCCTACGTGGAAAAAGTTTTTTCAGTGATAAAGAATGTTTGGTCCGATTTGAGGAATCGAATGAGAGTCGAACTGGTGAAGTCAAAGCTGCGAAACAAGAGCCACTTCTTCGAAAACCGATGACAAATGAAAAATACATGTGGAAAAAAAAACTATGTAATAACTTTGTAAAAATACATCAAGTATGGAAAAATTTTACATTTTCAAATTTCCCGCTTTCCACGAATACAAATTTAAAAACATCTTTTATTGAACACAAAGCACGATTGTAATCGCACCATACATAACAGAGATAATAAAAATATTTGGCAAAAAATAAAAAAATATTTTATACATTTTTTAAAAAACATTAAAAATTTTTTTTTATTTTTTTTTTTAACATTGAACACATATAAAACATACATAAAGAACGTATAAAAACACATGTTTAAAAAAAAAAAATGGTGATTGACATATTTAAGAAACATACTTAAAAAAAAATAATAAAATTTCATAAATTTGTTTTTAAGAAAATGTCTTGATTAAAAAAAAAAAAAAATATCAATAAAAAAATTAAATATATTTTTTTAAAAATACCTTATTACTTAAATTAAAAACAAAAATTTGTTCAAAAATATTCAGTAGCTTAGTCACAATTAGGTAAATAAAAACGAAAAAAGTTTTTTTAAATTAAGCCGTAACGCGTTAAGTTTAAAAACTGAAATTTTGCAAAAAAATGTTTTGTTGCCATATGCATCGAACTGCATCATAAGTTTTCAAAATCAGTTTCCAGTACCTTCTCCAGCTAGACCCTTTACGCACAATTTATTTCTTCAAGTGTAATATATACGTGTACATAGCCATTCATGTAAATGTAGCCATATGCATATGAATTTAACGTTTATTTTTTCGTTTCATGGTTATTGTTATTCAGCCTGTTGCATGGCCAATTTTCATATGGAAAGTATCGCTATGTATATATATATATGTATATGCTTTATGCTATTTTTGGCCAAAACATCAATTTCAGCTAGATGAAATCTAATTTCTTTTGCTTAAAATTCTTCAAAAGCTTGCCAAAAGTGGCTGGTACAAGGTCACCCAAAGGTTAGATTGGGTTAGGCTAGGTTAGGTTTGGTTTTCGCCTTTCGGCGGGGTAGACCAAAAAATACAAAAAAAAAAAAAAAATTGCTTTTATTTGAATTAAATTTTATTTTATTTCATTGCCGGGGTTTTCGGCATTGCTTTTGGCTGTTGGGTTCTTTTTTTTTTTTTTTTTGCCTGCTTTCAATTGAATTTGACTGCTGTCAATCATGCGCTGCATACGCTTCACTTGGCTGTAAAATTCAAATTTTATGCTAATTTTACGCAGAGCAAATCGTTGGGAGGAGCGCCGAGGCTGAGGGTTAAGGTTTGGGGGCTAGAGGCAAAAAGCTCTTGCGCAAAAAGGGTTAAATGTGTTAAATATTGATTGGGCTTAGTCGCGCGATGCGGCAGCAACAAAAACAGCGAAATCGAGGCAAAAACGCCCAAACAATGTTTTAAGCGCATTTTTAAAAAGAGATTTGTCAACAGTTGCAATGCGTTATAGAGTCAAAGCAAACTACGGGTCGAATCAGCTTAGCCGAGACACCAAAAAAAAAAAAAAAAAAAAAAAAAAAAAATATCGTAAAGCAAAAATAAACCAACATCTACCCGCAAAAAGACAGAAATCCGGCAATGCGGTGTTAATCGGACTTTGATTACGCACTGACAGTGACAGTAAATGCTTAAATTGTGGTAAATGCAGCTTTTTTATTTTTTTAAAGATTTTGTTTAAGTTGTCAAAACTGAGTGTCCGCAAGGTTTTAGTCAAAGTACGTTAAATTTTAGGTTTTGGTGCTAATAATTCACAACTCATTCAAAAGAAATAGTGGTTAAGGCTAATCGATTTTACCGCAGACTTTTGTATCGTTATGTATTTCACAAAATATTATCGTAAGCCAATTTCTGGCATTAAGAATTTTTTTTTCAAGGGTTCCCAGATGAACAGATTACTAAATGTTGGCATGCAGCAACTAAAAAGCGAACTATATCATTAACTTAAAGTCCCACATATGGACGCGAAATTAAATACGGTCAAAAATAGTGTTACGTGCATTAATTCTAGCTTTTTTGATTGTCATTTTTTTGTTGAGCATGACAAATATCGTAACCTTATTTTGCATAACGTAGGAATAAAATATCTTTTGGAAGTTTTAAGCAATATAACGGACTTAAACTACATATAATATTGGGTATGGATACAGTTGGTTGTCCTTATAAAAAGTCATCTGTATCTAATTGTAACATAATGGACAAAGGTAAATAATCGAATAATTAATTAGCTCAAAAAATAGTTGTGTTCCCTGTATACTAGTGATGAGCGATACGTGACTATGACAAAAATATCAGTGACCAATGTCCGTCGTGTCCGTGACACACTTGAAATATTGTCAAGATGCAAATTATCATCCGTAAGAACACCTGAAAAATCTCCAAGATCGATATATAGCTAGTTTCAACTTCGATACATCATGCATCGATATAACATCGATGTTTTATTCACACTACTAGACAAGTTTATTTTGGAACCGTTCATGATTTAGTCTATAGATCTCATGAAAAGGTTTTTAGGTGTCAAAATTATTAGCGTCTTTTTTTATGAAGTTTTGTTTACTTTGACGAGGTTTTACACTGCCGTAGCCTATATTTGGCAAAATCAAATAAAGTATTTACTGCAGTGTTTACTCTAGCAGTATATTATAACCATTGATAAATTATTGGCCGTAATTTGTAACAGTGGTCATAGGGTTTTGTACTTACCAATATTTGTCGTCCGTTCATACGAACTTATAATATACACCAGTCTTTTTTTTACCTTGTAATTTTAATGTGACAAAATACTCTTTTATAACGTTTCTGTCTTGCTTTTGGTGCGAAAATATGCCTTTTTGTAACAGATATACCAAAATTGTCCCGTGGGTTGACTGTGACTCATATGGTATTTGTTTAAAACCAGTATTTTGTCGCTACTGTTATGAAAAATGTCAGCGTATTTTGTAACAGCCCATGTTAGTAACGAGTATTGATGTTACCGACAAAATAGTTGTCAACTGATACGACCGTTACATTAAAATACTTGTGACAAATCACAGGTACGTAAATATTGCTCACATCTCCTGTATACCCACATTGCATAATCTGAAGCGAATTTGATTGATAAATTATGTTGGTATAGAGTATTTAAAAGTCGGTCTGGCTGGACTGTACCACACTCAAACCGATGGACATTGTGAAAGACGAAGTGGAGGGAATATTTTAGCCAGTTTTTCTTGAAATAAATAAAGAAGCACGTACGGTGGTTGCGACTGAAGCAGTCAGGGGGCGGATGCGCCTGATCTCATTACCCATCTACGGGTACCGGTGTTTTTTTGAAAAAACTCAGATGGAAACCTTGGTAAATAAAGAAAAAAATTACAACATTTATATTTCCGTGCATGGAATATGCTTTAAAACCAAAAATTTTGGAAAACTTTTTGCGGAGAACCCATAGTCAATAAATTTGGAACGTAGACTCATGTAGACTAAAATATAATATTTTTTTACTTTTTCGGATGATGCCTTAGCTTATTATATTAAAGAAACTTAATGAAACAGTTGCGATGACTTTTTTTAGATTTTGCAGGATTGGGTGCGAAAACAAGAAGCGAACTTTATTATTACAAGGTGTTTTAGAGTCGGGCATTTTGAATGCAAAAAACAATGTAGAAACTAAGTCAAGTGCATTTTGAAATTAATATAGCAGGTTGTGCGTTGAAGCTTGCAGGAGGTGGAATCCCCTAGTTTTTTTGTTGGTTTTTTTTTTTGACTTCTTAGTTGAACTCAAGTGCAGGAGATATTTTGAAATGAACATAGCAAGCAGTGCGTGGGTTGACGTGTGAAGCTAGCAGGAGGTGGAGTCCCCTAGTTTCGATTTTTTTAACTTTTTAGTTGAGCTCAACTGCAAATGTGCTCTTAAAGAAGTTGAAAGTGTGCTCTCAAAGCACTAACCTAACAAAAGGAAACTCAAAATTTTTAGTTGCTTTCAAATTGATAAATGGCCAAGTTGGCAGCACTTGCTGCCTTTGTCAAGCTGTCACTGTGTGTGTGTGTTTCTTTGTAAGGGTGTATGTGTGAGATTATCTACAATAATAAATTTATTGGCAACAATTTTTGATTTATTATGCGTATGAGTAATATAAATAGCTGCTCATATGACACTAATGATGCGCCGTGTGTTGACGTTTACCTTTGAGTCAAGCAGCAGCAAAAAAAAAAGGCCCAAAAAATGGAAAATAGAAAAAGGTTGCCAGGTATATGGCAAGAAAAGAGTTTAGAGTGTAGGCCATCATACCTATACGGTAGGGGAATTGTAAGCTAAGGCAGTCACATGTGTTACCTTGCTTGTTTACCCTTTTTTTTGTTGTTATTATATTTTTTGTTGCTGTTGCGCCGCATTGTTAATATTATTAACATGGATTTTTACAAGCCATAAACCCATACATATTGCCACGACCCTAACAAACATACACTGGCATTTTATTAGCGTGTAAAGTTTGCCTTTCATTTTGTGCGACGGCTGCCGAGAAACTTGCTACGATTTGGAGTCCTTCGCCTTTTGTGGCGCCACAACTCTATCCGCACTTAAGCGTTCCCAGCATTTCAAGTTGCACGTTTTCAATATATATCTCATATTGTTTGGTCGTGCAGCGCGCGTGTTTATTTGCCTTGTGGTATTTAGGCACGACCTTTGGCCCATTAGGGTGGCTCAGCCAATTCGGGGCGTTGCCAACTGGGCCATAGTTTTGTGCGGCTTATGCATATAAAATATTGAAATGGCTGGCAACTTGAGCTGTATTAATAACGTTAGGCATTTTTATTATAGATCTTTGGCTGGTATTAAGGTGTGCCGTAATAATCAAGGACGCTCCCAGCCCACGCTCCAGTATGAGACTACAGCGGTTAAAAGCTTTTAGCCTGCCATTGCATTGTAAATCTTTAATGTCCCATTGGCTTTGTATTTGGTTTATAGGCCAGATAGTTATCTTGGAAAAACCGGGCTGTATGTTTAAGTAAGTAATTTATGTTGGTGCTAACACCCCAAAAAGCTGTCAACTATTTGTTGCCCTGATTAGTTTGTCTGACTTATAGCTGCTTGGATTTCAATATTTGGGCTGGGTTGTCATTGATTTGGCTTAGGCAAATGCATAGTTAATAAGTCTCCAAGTGAAATATGGTCAATTGGATTGTATGTTTTAATAGGCAAATGTTGAATTTGTGTTGCATGCTTTTAGACGGTCAATCAAATCGACTAAATTAGTAAAATTAGTCAGATTTAGATCTAAACACGATATTTTAGTCACAAAGTATTGGAATATTTTAGCCTAATAAAATGTTAACACACTGCTTTTCGTCTTATTATTCATTCTAGGCTAATCATCAGTTAAGCAGGGGTAATAATGATAGTATTTAGTGCTACTTTAAAAATTGCTTTTGTTATAAAAAATAAATATTGAAGTTATTAGTTTTGGCTATAAAAGGCTCTAATGGCTGAGCTATAAAGTAACGCCAATATCGAAAAAATCTTTAGCCAAAAATGATTGATAGTCCGCACATTAACAAACCCGAAAATTAAAAACTATTGTTAATCCAATGATGAATTGCAAAATGTGTTGCCTACTTTTGGGCAGCTTGATTAAAAACTCAACTCCATCTGAATCAAACATATCAAGCATCATTTCTCATGCCTTAACCAAGGCAGAGACAAAAACATAAAGTCACATCAATTTTCAAAAAGTAACCACAAACGTGAAGCAGTGCAGGAAAGGAATTGGATTGATGCACTGCTGTCTGTGTCTAGCAATGTGTAAGTCTGACTTTTGGTACTCTCTAATAAAATGAGTTGTCGAAAATGCTGAACAACGACTACACACACACAACCACACACAGATACACACCAATACATTGACTGACAGGCTTTCTCTAGCGAAACTCAACGACAAAGTCAACGGCGAGTTTTGAACGCTGACTTGAATATTGACTGAGCACTGCTTAGTGTGTTTGTGTGTATGTCTCTGCATATGTAAAAGACGTGTGTTTGTGCGCAAGTAAATGACTTTGCAAATGGACATGACGACACAACAAAAAGCAATGGCATCGAAGTTTGTATACCCTTTGCTATGCATTTTTGCATAGTACTCCTTTTCGGAGTTGACTGTATATGTTAAAGGATTTGCAAATTTTCAAAACTTTTGAGATTTTGAAAGGTTGCTGACACATCTTGATTATATTAGGCTGCGTCTACAAATTATATCGAGAATTTGTGTACTCTCTTTTCACATATTAACTAATATATTTCAATAAGGAGAAATATCATTTCATTTTTTGGTTATCATACAAAAAAGTCCCACTTTTCATAGTTAAGGGTCGGGCTAGTGCAGAAATGCTTTTTTTTATAGTGTCTGTCTGCATTTCTGCCCAACAAAGTGACATCCTAATTACGATTAAGATTTTGAATGCATTTTTTTTTGAGTGTGTTGTAGCTGTTTTTAAAACGTTTTAAGAAGCTCGGAAAATTTTCGGAGAGTAGTTTGGAAAAGAGGAAATGAAAAAGAGAATTAGCTTCGTGAGAGCAAATATTGAAAATTCCAGCGCTTCAAATGGATCAGTCTGCCTAAAGCAAACTTGATGATGAACTTGCAATACTCTGCCTTACTTAGAGAGTATAAGAAGAGAAAGCCATATAAAGCAGTCCATGCGCTGCCGCAGTCAGTCCGTTCAATCATGGACATTTCTCTGTCGATTCTCGTTTTGGTTGCTCTCTTGTCGTCTCAATTTTTTTTTTTTTTTAACAAATGTGCCGGCAACAGTAACACATCGCCTGCGGCTAGAGTTTGCCTTAAATGGCCGAATGCGGGAATGGCTGAATGGGTGAATGACGAAATGTCTGACTGACTTGCATGCAAGTTTTGTTCGTGTATTAGTGTGCTACACTATATGTGTCAGAGCGGTGTGTGTGTGGGGTGCTGTAAGGCATCCTGCCTCTATGCGTTATATTTTCAAACCCACAACAAAGCGGAAACGTATTGACAACAAAGGAAATGGACTTAAGCCATGATTTATAGTTTACGGATTTTCCATTTAAGTTTATTGGTTTTCTGTAAATGCAACTAGGCAAAAAAAAAAAAAGAAAATAAAAAAACAAGAACCACAACTACAATGAGAGAAATGTTGCAAACAAGTCACAGAAAGTGGTTTCTGCAACATGAGTTCGCATGCTCCTGTTGTCGTTCCTTGCTAGGCTTACACACTTTTATTTTCCAAACTTTTTGTCTGTTAGTTGGCTTTTGAAGTTTGTTGTTGCTCGTTGTGGCCCAGAGGAGAGATTCCGGGAATGGCCGGCAATTTATGCTTTTAGTTGCAAGTTGCAACAACATATTGCCATTGGCTTAGGTTTTATGTGAATCCTCTTTGAAGTTCCTTTTCGCTTTTGGGGCTTAAGGATTGTGAATAGCTGCAAGCTGAAAAGTTGTGCTGATTATGACAGTTAATATTGGTAGACTTGAAAGAAAATACATTATATTAATACAATATGATACCAAAAATAATGCCAAAAAATCAAAAATTCGTAAGCATATGATGTTAGATTATTTATGCTTTAATTCATAGATTTTTGTATTGTAGCCGTACCATTATTGAGTAATCCCTTAGAAGCATACTGAAAAACTAGTTGGGATAACTTTTTTAAATAATTCAAATCAATATATTTTTATTGAAGTTATTTTATTTAATATAAATAATTGAAAAAGCGTTATTCGGTGGAACCTTCCCATTTACCTTCACTAATTAAAACATTATTTTTTTATATTATCAATGGATGATATGATAAATGTAGGCAAAAAAAAATATATTAACGATGTCTTCAGCTGCACCCTGGATTGGCGATAATACCTTCCTGTGATAAATGCAATTTATAAAAATTAATGAATTTTTGATTACTTGCAAAAAAATAAAAAAAAAAAAAAATTTTTTAATTTTTGAGATGTTTATTTATTTATATGCGTTGGCAACGTAGACCTGCAGCTAATAATTGAAAAATATTATTTAATTTATTTCATTTAATTTAAAACAAAAAGTTTTCATACAATAAAAAAACAAATTGTTTTTATAAAATTATAATTTCAAAATTTGTTTTCAAACAATTAAAAAAAAAACAAAAAAAATAATAATTTTTAAAATAAATTATTTTTTTTTTATTAAAAAATTAAATTAAAATTTTTTTAAGTAATAATTTTTTTTTATTAATGTATTTAAAAAAAATATATTTTTAAATATTAAAAATTTTTTAAAAAAAAAAAAAAATTGTAAAAATATTTTTTTTTAAATTAAAAAAAAAAAAAAAATTTTTTACATTTTTTTCACTAAATTCAAAAATACATAGAGAGATTTAATTCGATTTTGGAAAACAATGCTACAAAATAAAACGAAATTTTTTTTATTTATTTCTAAATTGTATGAAATAAAATTTTTCTTAACAGTATGCACTTTCTTGTTGCACGTTGTTAAAAATATTTTTATCAAATAAACAAAAAAATGTATTTCATTTAAAAAAAAAAAACTGCCATTAAATTAAAAACAGTAAACAAAATAATTTAAAAATTATAAAAATGGATTCATTTAAAAAAAATTTCCGTCAATTAACAATGTTGTTATTAAACATAACGTTTTGGTTCCTATTTACTCTATATAAGTTTTAAAAAAATAAAAATAAAAAAAATATAAAAAAAACCTTGGAAGAATAATTGAAAAACATAAATAATGTTAAAAAACCTATGGAAACGCCTCCCAAATATTCAGTAATCGATAGTTCGATAGATAATCGAAATTTTGTGCTTGCTTATGCTTACCAGCTACACCCACATGTAAGTATCATAATTTTCAAAGACATCTATTTAAAAAGTTACCTACTTCATTTATTTTCGAGCATACATACATACAAATATGTACCTTATATAATCGATAATGTCTCCTTCATTGTACCTTTGGTATAGGGTATAATAGGTGCGTGCATGAAATGATGACTATGTATAACACAGAACCTTAGAACCCATACAAAATACTAAATTCAATTTTTGTTAAAATTTGTTGGTAAAATTTTGACAGTTTTTGACAAATGACTTTTCTTTCTGATTTGTGCTTGGGTTTACCATGTAGACATTTTTGCTTACAGCCCCGTCAGTTTTGATCCGATTGGAATACGCTGCATGACGCACATGGAAAATAGTATTAGGAATATATTGTAGAAATGTGTCAATATTGAACTTCGTTATCCAATTAAATCTATTGGAAAAGCTAGCACTCAATGCAACTACTTGAGCATTGATTTCGAAATTTTTTAATGTCAGCTATTGATATTCGACTCAATTCGTAACATCCGGCCCATTTAGTGATAAACTGATAAGCAAGCATAATGAAAGCATTCGATATACGTTAAATTTGCTATTTGATGTAAACTAATGAAAAATAAAAGGTTTATACAAATCTAAATAGGTTTTTTTAGTGACGTCATTAAGTTTTATCATAGAGGATAGAGACTTCATGAAGATTCCCAAGAGCTCTTATGGTACTTTGTAGTGTTGGAGAAAACATCGATGTTATATCGATGCATCGATGGTTTAAAATATCGATGTTGGCCAACAGAGATGTTTCTCCAGCACTTCTGCACTCATCAAATGGATGTCGATGTTTTCTTCAGCACTAGTACTTTGCTACAGATGCTTTTGTGCTGCACTTGAACCGTAAATGAGTTTAAGTTTTCTTCAAATAGATTTTCCAATAAGACTTGTGTACAAGAGAATTTCAATGTTCTCAATCTTGAAAAAAACATTTTTAATAGTCTAAAAACGAAATTCAAGATTTTTTCTAAGTTGATTATTTCATGTCAATGAAAGAACGATTTGAAAACTTCGATATGAAGGAACACCGAAAAATGTATCTCTTTGCCTTGAAAAAAATCAGAAAAAAGTTTCCTAAATTAAAGCTAAAGAACTAGTTACGACCATTATACATGTCCATTGAAATTAATATTTAACAAATTTTATATTTTTAGAATTTTTTTTTGGGGGTTAACTTTAAGCAAACTTAGTGCTAAGAAATTTGTTTACCCAGAAAAATTTCGCCTAAATAAATCGGGAGGGAAATTTTAAGTATACCGAAACCGATTGTTTTAAACGGATTTGTTTTGTAATCTCTTTTAAACAATTTTTGGGTTTTTTGGAAAATAGGTTTTAAAACAAATTTTATATTGAAATAATTCTATTTATGCTAACTTTATGTTGAACATTTATTGACAATGATACAAATATACAAATTTATCGAAAACAAAAAAGGAAATTATCGACAAAAATTCGGATTCCGGAGCACGCAAAACCGAATCCGAACAAAATTATTCGGTTTGGATTTCTCGGTTTCCGGAGCACGGCTGATTAATTTATTTTATTTACTTATTGTTGCCAGAATTTGCCCAGAAGAAAAAATAGTGGTGAGTCCGAGATTCAAATAGACCAAACACCCAAGGGTTCTGAGATAAACTTTGAAAGTTTTTCTGCCGTAGCTATGTTTTTAGGATCGCTTAGTCCGAATCAAGTCAGGTTTGTTAGGTAGCCTCCAAAATACCTCCTTTTATGGGGCTTTTTAAGGTTATTAAGGATTCAACCGGTGCTATAAGTTAGGCTAAGTTGTGTAAACTTTCTTAGTATTTGTTAAATAAAGAAGACAAAGAATATTTGATATTTGAAAGATATTTGGTTTCGCCTTGTTTAAAGTTCGATAAAACATTTTTTTCCTTTACTAAAGAATTTAAAGCTAAATTTTATTTCAAGACTGTTTGGTCTTCTTTTAAGAAAAATGGCATTGTTTTAAGAATTTTCGGTCTTACTTTTAGAACTCAAAGATTTTTTTCAGTGTAGGCATTATGAATTTGAACAGCACATCATTTCAAGACCATCAGTTCCAGTTTCCGCCAAAGTACAGAGCTCCATAAAAAGTTCACTGTTAAACAATATGCTTCAAATGCTGCACTTTACTTGTCCTACCTTTAAAGCTGAAATTAAGTTTTCAAGTATCCCACAATTACCCACCATAGACTGGAAAATGCTGTGACATTATTCGCTTACTTTGCAAACTGTCATTGAAACTGCTTCGATAAATACATATATATTGTATATATATACATCACTGCTTCAATGTTTGATCTATGAGCTTGGAAGGCAATAGTGCAAATTCAAAATCAGCAACAGTAAATGCAATCCCGCCTTGGACCATCCTCTGCTGCTCCTCTGCTAACTTGCAGCAAAATCAGCAGCTAACCAAAAAGTGAAGCAATCCTGAGCTGAATAAACCAAAGTAGAGCCCGGTACTTGCCAAGTGCCAAGGCCCTGTCAGCAGAAAGTTAAGCCGGAGCTAAGCAGCTGTTTGCAGTGATAAGGAAGGGGTGAGCGAGTAGGGGGGCAGGTCACAACTTCCACCTTTGGCTGCAGCACATCATCAATCTTCTTAGACAGCAAAGACAGAAGGCAAGGTAAGGGACACAGTTACAGTGCTCCCGTCTACCAAGGTGCATCAGTTTTGTGTACCGAACGTGCTGCTATTTCCTGGCCTCCACTGACTTGAGTACTCTCTCCAGCTACCGCTTCCCCCCTACTACCTATTCATCATTTGCTGAGTTTTGTCGTCGCATAAAGCTGATGTTGCCAACGTTTGTATACTTGATATTTATGGAGCAGAAGGGTATATAAGGTTCGTCCTAATAATTGTAACAGAAGAAAGCAAAAATATACTAAATTTTTAAATATGATATTCTTTTTATCAGCTTGAATAGGGGTGTCAAAGAAAACCTGTACCTGTGTCTGTATGAACGCCGAGATCTCGGATATCTTAAAAGCTGGTAACAACACTGGCTAACAAAAAATTTTAAGCTCAAGGCCGCTGCTACTATAGCTTAAAAAAATAAACCTATGTTTCTTAAAATTTAAATTATAAGTAAATCTTGTAAATAATGATAAAAGCAAAAAAATTGATCCGAACGCTTTTCTGTTCCCTTTTTCAACAGCGCAAATTTGTCAGGTTCTCAGTTTTTCTTATGTGAATGCCTGGGCACCTAGGATCCCCTTTTTAAGATTTTATTTTCTAGGACCCCTTTTATTTTTGAAATTGTAATCAGGAGGGTTTAGTTGCCTTCTTCGTAAAGGATTAACGTAAGGATTACATAGTTGTCTATTACAATAGTTGACATATTTATATGCAATCTAGGTTTTAATACCTTTCTGCTTATATATTATACGTCCTTAAAGGATCACGAAACATAAAGACTGCTAAATATCTTTTAAAGCAAAGTGTTTACTACAAAAGTTTTTTTTTTATCGAAGTTTCAGTACCTTTCCGTCGACACATCAACTGCCCTGAAAAGGAGAACAAGATTTTTATTGAGACGAAATCTATACGATCATCAATTCAACACCTTCCCGTTGAAATCTCATATGTCCTTGAAGTACATGTTGATAGACAGAAGTGCTGGAGAAAACATCGATGTTATATCGATGCATCGATGTATCGAAGTTTAAAATATCTATTATATCGACGTTGGCCAACAAAGATGTTTCTCCAGCACTACTAAACACCCATTTGATGAGTGCAGGCCAACATCGATATATAGGTACTTTAAACTTCGATACATCGATGCATAGTCGCAAATATCGATTTATCGATTCTGCACGATTATCGAAGGCGCACAATTTAGCGTACCCCACAGTCGGACATTATTTCAAACTCATCGTACGCAAGTTTTGAGTTATGCCCTGCAGTTCCCGACTGCCCCAACTTGGCTCGCTCTCTCTCTTATCCCAGAGACCCCTTGCAAGTGGCACGTAGCCGTTTTGTGGTCGCCAGTCTTCGTTGACTGCTTTGTTACAGTTGTTTTTGTTGCTGCCGCATTTATTTTGCAAGTGTTTTGGAGTCTAGTAGTTGACTCCAGTAGTACTCCCTGTCCGTGTGAGACCCTGGACGGCTGCACTTTGTTATTAATGCGCATTTAAGTTTTTTTTTACCATTTTTTATTTCTATTTTTTCCATTTTTTTGGGGTACAGCTTCAGTACACCTTTTTGGCTGGAGCTTTTGTATGTTTTCTAATTGAGGAAACATTAAAAGTCAAGTTCTGCTTGCCGCATTGTTATAACCCAGAAAAACACGAGTGCACTGCAGTCATGACGTGACAGGGGCGTAACCGGAGGCAGGTTCCCAGCTGTTTGTCTTTGTCTGACTGACTCTTTGGCTTTTTGTACCAATTTTTTTTTCAATTTTTTGTTTTTATTACTTACTTACTTATTTTGTATGCAATGCTGGTTCGGCTTTTTAATGAAGTTTTGGCTGTCAGTGCAGTTCGTTTGGTTTTGGGCTTTAACTTGGCTTGGGTTTGACTTTTTGACTTTGTCGTCAATTTGTTGGCCAGTGTTGAAAGCAATTGAAAGGGCGTTGTCAATTGGATACGACGATTGCCAACTGGAACATCAAACGCTCAATTAACTGAAACTCAAAGGCAGCAGAGCAGAGTTAAATGTTTTTGGTATGTCGTACTTTATTTGAAGAGGTCTAAAGGGGGATCAGCTGCTGCTCCCTATTTGTTCTGACTCAGAGCTCAGTTTGTGCCACATTAATCATTGCATACAATAAAAATAAATTGCAAGCAACCCAAAGCTAGCTCATACTGCCAAGTTGTACAGTGATAGAAAAACTTGGCAATTGCTGAGTTTTTACTACGAACGTCGTTTTTTATATTAGTTGGAGCATAGATCCATATCTAAGCTGCAACATTTGGGTATAGCAAAGTTGACTAAGATGCATGCAACTTTTATTTTTTTTTTTTTGCCTTAACTTAACTTAAGAAGTTAAAGATGATGGAGAAAACTTATTATTTAATATTCAGGGAAAAATCTGAATACACTGCCGGGCAAAAGTTTCCGGACACTTGAGAAATTATAAGGATTTGATTAGCGAACTCAAAAAGAGCTTCAAGCGTGTTTTAAAATTGATCGAATAAATATAGAATCTTAGACGCAAAAGGATATTACCAAATTCTCATTCAATAAGCTGTGCCTGCGGGGCAAAAACTGATTGGCCAGGGATTCGTAATGTAGCAAGACAACGATCTAAAACACTCATCCAAACTCTGCAAAACCTATCTGCAAAATAAACAAAAAGATAGAACGTTGAAAATCATGGAGAGGCCGGCCCAATCCAATCGAACTTCTTTGAGTATGAACTTGATCATCCAGTCAGGAAACAGTGTCTGTCTTCGAAAGAAACTTTCTGGATTGTATTAAAGAAGACGTAGGAGCAGCTGGAAACCAACAGTTCTTGAAAAATATGTCAACAGAATGCCTCGAATCGTCGCAAAAGTGTTGAAAGCTAAAGGTGGATATTTTGACGAGAAAAATATATTTATAATCGTTCCATGTGTACAAGCATATTATCTGTTACAGTTGAAGTAATATATTGAATAGTTTTAAAAAGAACAATCTTTAGAATAAAGTTTTTCCACATCCTATCAATAGTTTCAAACGTTTATGATAAATTTGTTGAATTTTAAGTAGTAATTATTAGGTGTCCGGAAACCTTTGCCCGGCAGTGTATAAAAAAAAAATATTTTGCTATTTTTAAATATATAAATATCAATCCAATAAAATGTTTATTGTTATTATTCGTAGAAGTTTCGGTATTACCAAAACTCCTTTATTTCATTTTTTAATTAGCGCTAAAAAAATTTTTAAATTTTTCCGACCTAATACAAAAAAATTACGCTGTGTAAAGCAACTCAATTTTTTATCATTATCAACTGCTTTAAAAATTAAAGTTTATTAAATTTAAATGTCATTCCTATTAGATATGTTTTAACTTTCTGATAATCAAATTATCATGTAGTCTTTCAGCATGTCTTCGCTGATTTGAAATCTTTTCTATATAGTATTATATAAAAAGCAGAATAAGAACAAATTTTGTATAACTTGTGAATAAAATGTTAATTAAAGCATTTCAATAATATAATTTAAACTATTGTTGTTATGTAGTTAAATTTAAAACAAATGCACTATTTCTTGTCCTATTGATTTATTGTAAATTAAATTAAAAAATGAACCTAAATTATAATTGTATATAAAAATAAAAAAATATGAAATAAAAACGTTTAAAATTTCAATTTTTCAAAAACTCTAATAATTAATTTTCTTTTTCCGCTAAATCTTTTCTCTCAGTGCACACTAAGTGAGAACTATGGTACTAACGAGGCAGCTAAGCAACTACTGACAAGTTGTAGAAGCTGCAAAAAGAAGAAGAAGAAGCTGAAGAAGGCAAATGCGCAACGATTATGCGAGTTTATAATAAAGCCCACGACGATGACGATGAGCTGGATGAATACGGGCAGCTGGGTAGCTGGAGAAGAAGTTAGCGAAGGATGCAAAAGCTGGGTAAAAACAACTTCAAGGCATTGTCTGTGAGCCCAGTGCGGGAGAGCCTAGACGCCAAGCCATTTGTCAAAGTAGTGGCTGCTCTAAGCGGTAGGAGGGTGATGCCAAAGCTAAGGCTCAGTACAGTTCAGTTCTATAGATAGAAATAAGAGAGTGGAATGAGAGGTTTGGGAGAGCGGTAACGCTTACTTCATCACTATCTCTCATTCAGGGACACAAGTCATTTATCATTTATGCATTGCATACATATCGAGGTCGTTTGTGTGTGTGTGAGTGTGTGTGCGTGTAGGTGTGAGCTAGAGTGTGTTAGTAATGCGATGCGTGGCAAACACATCAACAACAACAACAACAACTACAAGAGGAACCGCATGACGAACGACACTGACACTTCTTTGACCAGCGAAGCGTGCAAAAACCGCAGCGACAGCCACACAACAACAACCACAGAGAGAGAGAGAGAGAAATTTAATAAAGTCAAGACGATGGTCCAATAGTGGAATATCCTGTACCCTTATTTCCCAAAAAATAAAAATCATTTGTCTGCCATCATATATGTCTTGCTATGCCGAAGTCTTTTGCCGCAAGTCCTAGCATAGCATAAAAAGCTGTTTGGAGTTGGAAATTGTTTTCTTTTGTTTTTTTCTTTTTTACTAGTGTGATCGTTCCATTTATGCGATACTTGTGCACAGGGCCGTAGAGAGCAAATCCGGGCCCGGGAGGAAAAATGTACTTGCTCCTCTATTAAGTACACATTTTTTGAATGACGACAGTTTGACAGTAATTACGCCGGGCCCCTGAGAAAACTCCGGGCCCTGGGTTAATACCCCCTTTCCACCTCCCTCTTGTCGGGCTTGCTCGTGCATATTGGTCCAAATATTCGGATACATTGCAATGTCGATTCAGACAAAACTTGTCACGTACCTTAAATGCTACCAAGTACGAACTCCTCAACGACCAATTTTTTCATGTTCCGATCTATTTTCAATTATAACGAATTTCCGTATAACGAATTTTCTCTATAACGAACCAATGTTCTGCTCCCTTACGAATTTGTTGTAGGAAAGTTCGACTGTAGAACCTTTGTAAGAATTAAGATTCAGTTTACTTCTATTAATAAATTATTATTGAAGTCAAAAATGTATACCAAAATATGTTTTATTGAAATTTGATTAACGTCACGCCAGATACAAAAAAACTAGAAAATGTTGAGTTGACTAAACTTTTTTAAACCATGCTTAAAAAAATTGTTTGGTTTTGCGAACTCGCAATCCAAGTCAAAACCTATATCTATTTTTTGTAACCTCACGCCGAGCGTATTTTTGCTGATATCTTTTAAACGATGAAGCAGATTTTACTTATTTTTTTCTGCTAAAATAAAGTTATTAAAAGAGATCCTCATGCTCCCCCTAGGGGCGACTGACTAACTAGCCAAGTCAGAGAGTTATTATTAATTGTTAAATAAGAATAAAAAGCTTTTAACAATTTTTCTTGTTTTTTATTCTATTTTGTTCTACATATGGACAAAATGGAAATTCCCATACACAAATTTTTATATTTAAGGCCAGCTATAAAAAATTTGTTGAAACCCGGTAAAAAATTCCAGACAGCTTAGTTTTATGGTACTTTCACTCTTATCAAGATATTTTATTTGAAGGCGTGTCTTTGGTCATTATCAAAATTAGTTGAAAAAAACTCGATTGACAAATCTGTTATAAATTTTATTTAATAGATAGACCTTCCAGGCACTGAGAGTAAAGACACTAGAAAAAAAAGAAATTCTTCCAGAGTTCAGTAACATTTAGTTTGAGTCGCAAACATCTAAACAAGCATCATATACATTTATCAAGTATATTGGACAGATGGTAACATAGGGGTTAACGTATAAAATTGGTAAAAGTGCCCAAAGTTAGGAGAAGATAAACTAAATTTTTGTAAAACAGATAGAAGCCCACAAAAAGGATAATAAAAAGCAGTTTAAATTAAAGCCTTTGCAACTTAAGTCGTTTTTGGTTGCAGATAAAGATCCATTATGTAGGTGCTGCTTGATAAGGTGTAAGCAACTTAGATATTCAATGTTATGATAGGTATTAGTTCAGTCAAATATTTCGTAGAGAGCTTCATAGACTGTCTGTCCATTAAAAGCTACTGCCTACAGTATGGAAGTAAGACTTCTAAAACGATTTGTTGTATATTGATTAATTCATTCATTTTTAAAACGTTTTTTATATTAAAAAAGCCTGCTATTTATAACCTGATAGATTATAAGTGAAAACATTTTGTAAAAAAACATTACGGCTACATAAAAATTAACTTAACATAGTTTTTAATTATATCACGTACAGCTCGATTTGATGGGGAATCGAGCTAATTTTTTAAATAAAAAATTCATCTGTTTGAACAACCCCTATCAACGCCACTGCTTACAGCAAATAATTAAAAAAAAAAAAAAACAATTCATAAGCGATAACTAATTAAGTTGTCATTTTTTGCATTCTATATTGATTGGCAAAAATTTCTTTTATTTCTTGTGTTTAATGTTTTATTTTAAAATTATATGAAAGCAGTTTTGATTTTTCAACTACTAAATAAATTTATTTTATTTTTACTGTGTGATAATGATCAAAAAAAGGTTATGAATAAAATTAATTTATTAGCCGAAGGCTAACGCTTCAAAATTGTTATCTCTACTTTTTAAGCTAAATTATAACTATATATAAAAAAAAAACAAATTAATTTAAAAATTTCTATCCAAGAATATGTAAAATAACTTCAATTTTGACTACAACTTTAATAATTTTATGCAATTTTTCTATTTGTCAGAACGAATACTTTCAGCCATTTTGCATTTTTAGTCTGTTTTTGACAGATACAAAGTTTAGAAATATATTATTGGTATACTTGGCTATTTTTAGCTATCAAATAAAAAAAGAAACAAAAAATCTGTATTAAATTTTTTGTGAAAAATATAATAAAATGCTACAAGCTGTTGAAATGTGAACTGTGGCGAACGCTCCTCAGAAGGTTGAGAAGATGTCAATAACATTGCCAAACCTGGACGCCCCAGGGCGTCAAATAGTGATGCAAACATTAAAGCAGTAAAAAAATTTGTTGGATGTCAGCTTATTGGTTGTTTTCTGACGAGGAATTTTTTTTTTTTTTTTTTTGATGTCTTGGGCATGAAACCAGTGACAGCGAATTTTGTTTGAAAATTGCTAAACTTTGTTCAAAAGAACCAACGCATGAACATTGCTCAGAAGCTGTTGAGTACAGTCAACTATGATCCAGCTTTGTTCGAATGAGTCAATTGCCGAAAATACACGGGCAAAGTTTTTATCGAAATCAAAGGCAATCATGCCAATGGAAGCGGCTAAAAAAAAAATAAATCGCAAAGTGCACCCAAACACGTCTAACTATTAAATCTGTCAAAAAAAAAGAAAAAAAAAGATGATGAGCATGATGAATGATCATACCCGTACATGTTGATAGCATATGCAACAAAAAACAAAAACTTAAACTAAACAAATCTGCCAGAAAACGTGGGAAAAGACAACTTTCAGAATTTCGAAAATTTCAAATCTTCTTGCCTCAAGCAGGAAAAAAAATGCTTATAAAACCAATTCTTGAAAAGAATGAAAAAAACTACTAATAAGAGGCTTGGCTTCGGGGTAGACCTTGCATATGGAAGTACGTATAGAATTGTATATCGGCTAAAATAAGAGCAGCGGACCACTTTTTCCCTCGACCTCTTCGATTTAATGATTTTTACATACGCGTGAGAAACTACGGCCAAATTCCGATTATTTATCGATTTATCGATAGTTGAAAATTGGATTTTTAGAATTTTCTTTGACCATATCTCCTAAACGAATAAAGAGATCGACGCAAGTTTGGTTTTCCATGGAAAATACAATTTTGTGTTAAAAAACAAAATTTTAATTTTTTAAATTTTAGAATAATTTTTTTTAGTTTTAAAATTCAAAAGCGATTTTCCACTTTTAAAAAAAGTGTTATTTGTAAAAAATCCCCGCGAAAAACAAAAAAATAAATTTGTAAAAATCATCAAAATCGAAGATCTCGATGAAAAAAATGGCCCGCAACGTTTTTTGCACAAACTTCGTTGTGTTTCGTTTGTTTATGAGAATAGCGTAACCAAATTTTGCAATTAGATGTCTTTTGGAGTTCTTAAGCAATATACCCGACTTAAATGCACTGTGGTGGTAGAGGGTATCCCAAAGTCGTCTGCGACCGACTTTAACGTACGCCATCTTTTTTGTTTGGGAATGTCTATTGTTTTGTCCATTAAATCCAACTTTACCATAATAAACCTTAATAAGTGAATTATATATTAATTTCTAAACAATTAAAAATAATTCAAATAAATTATTATTGAAAGTGTATTATATTTTATTTAAAAAAGTATAAACAAAATATTGAAAAAAATAATAGTGACTTTCAGCTTTGAGGGCAGCACTTTAAAAACTCAACTACCCTTATACATGATATTCTCTGGGCTCGGTAGCTGACGTTTTACTACCAACTATTTTCCTAAATCTAATTTACAAACTTCGTTAAAACATAATCGAAAAGGGAACCAACGTGGAGCGAAAAAATTTAAGCTTAAAACTTTTTTTTGAACAGACCTTGTATATAGTGCTCTATCGATACACGAATCAATGCAGCTTCTACTGCCTTTTATATAAATTATACATATCTATTATACCCTTGTGTATAGGGTATCTAAAGAGAGTGTTATAAAGAGTACAACAATTATAACAACAACAACTAAAAGCAACAAGAGCAAACCTTGACTAAGCCTCAGTTGATTTGTAAAGCTTTGCGCCCTAAATCTCTGGGCCACTATGTCGCATAGTTCTCTCCCTCCTCTCTTCTGTTCTCTCTCTTCTTTATTCACTATTTCTCATTCCCGCTCTGTCTACTGACATTTTAGTTCCAACTTACTTGCATGAATATGGTTTGAATGACATTCGAGAATTTGAAGGACATGCTGGCAAAGTTTTTGACAAGCTCTCATTCCCTCGGTTCCCCTCCCAGTGTCCCTCTCTAGCCCGTAGCACAACTTAATGCATGTCACGAATATTTATCAATGAAGTGCGTCCAAAATTTATTTGCTTGTTTTGTTGTTGTTGTTGTTATTTCCATAGTATATAAAAATGAAATATGAGAGGTTCTTAATAATCAAAATTTGTGCTACAGATTTAAGCACACACATCAAATGTCTTTCCGTGTGTGTCTGGGAGAGCTTTTTTTGTATGCCCATCTTAATGTATACATATGTCTGGAGTTTATATTATGCATATGGGTAAAAATATGTGAAGCGAAACAAATTTTTAAATTTTTTAATTTTGATGATTTTTGAATTTGCTATGGAGATACTCAGTATCGTTGCTGTTTTGGTATCTAGGGTTAGACAGTTTGCTTGTTAATTGCATTTTAGCGATATTTCGAACGAAAACTGGTCAAACGTGGGCCAAATTTAATTGTTGCAACCACTCATTTATATTCTGAAAATAACTGCAGTGGAATGTCGGCAAGCAATACTGGCCCGTATGTGAACAGTTGTCCACATTTTTGATAAATTTTTTTGAGAGATGAGTATCTGGCTTTTTCATAGTAAACGTATAAAAAAAAAATTAAGTCATGCAATTAAGCTTCCGCCATTTGGCAATAGGATATGTTGTAATTATCAGATTAATAATTTATTACAGGAAGTTTTAAATGATAACGTCATAAAGTGACTCCCTTTCAGAATCACATTTCTTTTTCGAGCGAAAATGTCAAGATTTTTTTCGAGACCACCTGGCATTTGCGGAAAACTTTTTATTGTAAAATTCATTTGAAAAAAACTCATTGGTGTATCTGCTGGCTAGTGAATCACATTTTTGTGGAGTGTTAATAAGTTGGCATTACTGTTTTTAAAAAATTGAAAATGGTTACTGAATGAAGATCTAAAGATTGAGATGACAGGCGAGATGTAAAGCCGAATACCATCGACGCTTGTTTGGCCACGACACAATTTTTCTCCGTGGATCTAACACTTAGATAACCCATAGAAGATATAATCATTGGGACCACCTGGTATGGAAAACCAATGGGATATTCATGGAAAGCAACATGGTTTGTACTTGAGCAGTGTCAACTTTTTGCATGGAGTGTTAAAAAAATTAACTGACTGGAAGTCTCAATTGAAGATAAAGGCGAGTTTATCTGAACTGGTACACGAACGCCTTTTAATAGAACACGACAAAAATTTATTTATACTGTTTGTATATAATATTTTTAAACCACTTAATTTGAGTAAAAACAGACCTCTCCTAATTAAAAAAATTATCGATGTATATAAGCATGGCAAAAGGTTTGAGTGAGCATTAATTTTATTTGAAGGTACCAAAAATTGATTAACTTGAACCTGATATAGAGTTTATCTGAACTGGTACACGACTGTTTATCTTTATAGTCCATCGACAATTAAACTTTTTGATTTATAATGTTTCGTGATATAATATTTTTATACCAAGTACGTTGGGTAAAAAGTATACTAATTAAAAACAAATTATGTTTTATATAAGAATTCAAAAGCAATGAGTGCATTCATTTTATTTATACAAAAATTATCAGGACTACATAAGGTATCGACTTAACTTTTCAGTCCGTTTATTTTTCCGTCCATCTGCTACTAAACTTTTTTTGATGACTCAAAATGTTGCCAGAATAAAATTTTCAATTAAAGGAAAATCATAACAAAAAAATATGTTTGTAAAGTGGCGAAGCTCTTTTAAGGGTTCAAAAATAATATTACAAAAAAAATAATGATTATTTGTAATTTTAATTTAATTTGATTGAAAGTTTTTTGGTATGTTAAAAAAATTATTCAAATACATTTGGTACTTAAATAGCTTGAAAATTTTAGAAGTTGACACATCGTTTAAAATCAAAGCGAGCTTTACGTATTTCCACCCGTTGACACATGTATCCTCTCAATGGTTTGATTCAAATGACTATGGCGATGGCATTACAGACTACTCCTGTGATTGATGGTCAATGCCAAATGGATTTTTCATATTTTGTTTACTGCCTTCGAATTGGTATTGATATTTATGCATACACACTTAAAGGTAATGCAGCATGGTCTTTAATCAACGCAGAAAAGTATGCTATGAGAATCGAGTGACCCATATGGTGGACACAATGTGGAATGCTAGGTGTGGTAGGATTAAGGTTGTGCTATGGTAGAAACTAGAATCGTAGAATATGAGCTTGGATAGAGAAAGATGAGATTGGTTCTGCAAATATTTTTCATCTTAAATTCTTATGCTATTAGTCAAAAGCTTTAAAGCGACTCTGAGAGTGAAAATAAAACCACAAAAGACTCGTTTTTCAGTATGCACAGTCGCAATTAGAATGAAAATTATGAGCTCAGCAAGAGTCTGCCGTTTACTCTAGCTAATATTAGTATACACAGTTCCTTTTGCTCTAGGACTTATAGTTGTCGAGTAAAAGCTATGTTGAAAAAATTGGCCCGATTAGATACGGCTATAGCTCATTATAAATTAATTCCGATTAAAATCCATTTGTTGTCCAAAACTTAAAAGGCAAGCTTTGTACCATAGAGAGCCTATGGCTTTGCATATTTTGCTCAAAGTCAATTCAGATGGCATTTATTATTGTTATTTCTTATGTTGTTGTTTCTGTGTCTGATATGAACTTTGTCTTTGTTGAATAAATTAATGAATTTTTGGCATACATATTTGTATGTGCATTGCAAGTTATGCAACAAAATCTGCTTGTATATGTGCTTCCTTGTGTACATTTAAGCATATATGTGTATACATACTGTATACTTTAGCTTTGTTTATGACTAACTATGAAAAATTCTCAAATGTTTGAAAATATCCTATGGCTATTCATTCTATCTGCCGTTGCTCATTTCTTAATAAAAACGAATATTCGATTTGGCAGAAAATTTTCATTGGCAATATCTACAGGGCTGTTCCACTTTTCACTTTCACTAAAATTTAGCAAAATCTAATTTGAACTTATAATCAATTGATTTTTTGAAGTTAAAGACTATTTTCGAATAAGCGATTTTTTTGTAAAAAAATGTATCTTTATTCAAAGCCTTTTCCTAAAAGAAAAATTCTTATGATTTTATTCTTATTTATTTAATTTGAACTAATATTATTTGTTATTTTAATGTGAATGGAGGATAAAAAAAATCGGTAGGTTAAGGAAGAGTAAATAGATTTGGTTGTTTTGCGTCCGTCAAGCTAAACTATTCTCAATTGTTTGGTTGGCAAAGTTTTGAGGAGTGAAGGAAAAAAACTCTTAGGGATCAACCAGGTGCGGATCTAGGATTTGGTCTTGGGGGGGCCTACACTTCGAAGTGTATATATATCAAGAGCTCGCAAAAGACTTTCAACCCATTTTTCCAACTTTTGGTGGGGTCCGGATCCGAATACCCCCCGTGGATCCGTCACTGGCATCAACCTTGTAGAGCTCTTAGGGATCATCCATAAACTACGTGACGCTGATATTCGTCAAAATAGATACCCCCACCCCCCTCTTACCTATGACACAGTTTTTAAGATTTTCCATATGATCGTGACGCTTTGCTAGACCCCCACCCCCTTGGGCGTCCCGTAGTTTATGGATGATCCCTTATAAAAATATGAAATTCTTTAAATAAGTAAATCTATCCAATTTTAATAGAAAAAAATTTTGTTGATTACATATATGACATATATGACGGCCCTCTAGTCCTTTTAGGACTTGTTGGAACTTATATATACATATATGACTAATTTTTAAAGTAAGAATCGTAATTATTTTTGTAATTCTAAACAAAGTGCTTATTTCGGAAACGATCCTCAGTAAGCTGAAAGAATGAGTGAAAAAAGATTAAGTTAACTACAATTTAAGTTCCAGTTGATGCCAATCAGAGTTACTAATCACGGAAACGGTAGTACGCAAAATCGTTTAAAAGAACCGATAATTCCAAAAAATGTGCATATTTTTTTAAGATAAAATTTGGAACAGATCTGCTCCATATTATTATATATTTATTTCCTTGAACTTGGTCATTCATAACAGATGACATAAGAACAATAAAAAAAGACCGTACACATAGATCGAAATGAATGGAGGAAGATTGCCAAAACCCATCTGAGAGCTAAAAAGAAGAATACTAGTTATATAATATTATAATACGAATTCAAAAGACGCTCCTGGCGGAAGCGTCATAAGTTTTTAAAAATGCTTGGGTATGTTTTTCCTTAATTCGATTTTTATTATATCGCAGCTTTAAAGTCAAAAACGTTTACATAAACATAAGTCATATACAGCCGCCCTTCTCCGGAACGCGGTATCAAATAAAATACTCGGTTCCGATTTGATGTCATATTTTTGGTGCTCCCGCTTTCACCTAAACGATTTTTTTAAGTGTTTGCAATCCGACTGCTTTGTTAGAAGCGAAATCAAATCGAATTGGCAAAATAGTTTTAAAAGGAAGGAAAATATAAAAATTTATCGAAAAAAGTAAGGTAGGTAAGCATAATAATTTAGAAAAGTTATCGACAGTAAAAAATGTAAAATTGGGAGCACGCAAAAACGAAAACGAGTAAAATTTATTTAAAAATTTGACGTTTTTTGTAGTCGATTTTGTTCATATAATTCGAAAACGGGCTGAAAATAGATTAAATTGTTTAAAAAAAAGAAGTGCGCTTAGGGACATCGTAACTAATCTTGAACTATACTTGATATTAAGACTCTCGAAAATGTATCCAATAACTTTTTGTTAAGTCTGGGCAGGTCAACCTCTCCCTCCCCTATGCACTATATACTTTCATTTCACAAAACTTTTTGTCGCAGTGAGAACCGGAACAGGCTAGATACACAGGCATTCTATACCGCTAGCAGCTTAAATAAATTCAATTAAAATTGACAACCCGTTGACTAAAGCAAATATTTGATTATAAAACATAGATATATGTCCCTAGGACAACTCAAGCTTAGCTCGCTTTACAATACTGACTACATTTCGCTTTAAAACTACCATTCAAAATATCTGCAAAATGAAAAACCCTTTGCACCACATTTTTTTTGCATTGTCGTACAGCTGAGTTTGTTACACCTTTTTTTTTACAATTTAAGCATAACATAGACTGGAGAGAGAGGTAGAGGTGGAGCTGCAGACGAGATTGAACCAGACCAAGGTAAACTCAACCATCGCATTATTTATGCATGCAATGCTCTTTGAGTCTGCCGCAAAAATTTGGCATTCGCTTCGTTTCCATTCCGTTTAGCGGTTTGGTATGCCAGGTATATTGGTCTGGGACGTTGGACATTTTATTGAACTTGGAAAATGCAGTCATTGATCTTTTTTTGTGCCAGACTTTGTTTATGACCAGGTCGAGTCGCTCTTAAAGTATGCCAGTCCAACTCCATTAAATTTTCACTGTATGTGCAACATTTGAAATTCTGTTTTTACCCATCTGTTCTAGTCATGGTCATAACTCAAGTTGATTGTTTAATGTTGTCAGCAGCTGCCAAGCCAGGAACCTCAGCCGCACAATTCCCTTGCCCTTGACTCTACCGAAGCTCCTTTCCCACCAAAAAATGGGTTCTCTCTAAATGTACAAGTATGTGTTTGTGTGTGTTGTATTATGCACTTGGCTGGTTAGCCAACTTTTCTTCTCTCGCTTACAACAATAACAATAATTTATAAGAATTGATTATGCTGAGTGTGCAATCATAAATCGTCGACAACAACACACACACACACAGATACACGCACACAGCTGCAAACACACACACACACAAACTCGGAGATAAGCCAAATCACCCAACCATCTATTTAGCCACTAAATTTTAGCTTTCGCTTTTCAACATTTTCCACATGACCAAATGAGCTGAATTACTTTAAAGCTATTTAAAACTTTTCCTTTGAAGCTAAATTGATGTGTAAAGTTTTTTGTTTTTTTTTTTTCGTCATTTATCTAAGGAACTTTATGTACGCAGATAAACAAAAGTCACCTATGAAGCTATTAAACTAAAACCTTGCTTATGTACTTAAAAAAAATACAACTGTTTTTGGTTTTTATTATTTAGCTAATAAACGAGGCTCTCCTGAGTGGTTTAGAGTGAGAAAATAAAAAAAAAAATCGTCAAGAAGTAATTAGAGTGACTGCAAATAATTTTTAAATATTTGGCCGTATTAGCCGGATATTATCGGATTCGTTTTGAAACCGAAAGTTTGTTGCTACCAATTTCACTAGAGGATTTTTCAAATGGTTTGAAACCGAATGTTTTGTTGCAAGAGAAATTAAAACGAATAAGCAAAATAGGTTTTAAAAAACACGAATTTTATATTGGACTTATTTTTTAAATATTTATTGATGGTACAGTGTTATGGTACAGTAAACAAAGGCTCAAAAAAGATGTTTACTGGAAGAAAATACTTAATAGATGAAACTTTCAGGAATAGTTAGGGACCTTGTTCTAAGTCAAAAACCGAGTTTTAGTATTTATTGGAAGGGGCGTGGCACCGCCCACTGATATTTTATATTGGTACGGTTTTCTTCTTTTTTTATATCAAACTTAGAGGCATGATGTAACTGTCGAAATTGTTGCCAATAAAATTATCTATTAAACAAGACTTAAATCAAGGTTGTAGGTAGGTGTGTTAGTTGTTTAAAGCTAAAAGGAAATAATGTTTGGAGTTTTTCGAATGATTTGCAAATATCTAAAAACAGGTAGGTTTTTTCGGAAATTTTATCCAAACATTTTGTTAAAGAAATTTAAATCATTATTAATATACAACTTACCTTTTGGGTACAAAGCGATTAGTCTGCAAAAATAAGAGAACAAAAATCTAAATATAAATTTATACATAAAATAAAGAAATTAAAAAAAAATAAAAATAAAAATAAAAAAATTCGAATTAGCCGAAGGCCTAAGATCAAAATTGTTATCTTTGGTTTTTAAGTATATATAAAAGAGATGGCGTACGTTAAAGTCGGGCGCAGACGACTTTGGGATACCCTGTACCACCACATTGCAATTAAGTCCGATATATTGCTTAAGACATCTAAAAGACATTTTATTTTCCAAATTTGGCTACGATATTTTTATAAACAAACAGGAATCAGACAAATTTTGCACAAAAAAAATTTTTTCCCATGGAGTCCTATGATATGTAAAGTCAACCGATTTTGATCAAATTTGGTTCACTGATTAAAAACTATAAAAAATTTCCGGCTGCCTAATTTGGTTACGATATGTGCACAAACAAACGAAAAACAATGAATTTTGAACAAATACGTTTTTTTGGCCGATCTGTCCAATGCGAGCTATATGATATAGTCAACCGATTTTGATCAAACTTGATGCAGTGTTTGGGTACTCTAAAAAACTTCTTTATGCCAAATTTGGTAATAATATCTTTACAAACAAACAAAACACAACGAATTTTACTACAAAAAACGTTCTTTGACCGATTGGTCCTATGGAGTCCTATGATATAGTCAACCGATTTTGATCAAATTTGGTTCACTGATTAGGAACTATAAAAAATTTCCGGCTGCCTAATTTGTTACGATATGTGCACAAACAAATGAAAAACAATGAATTTTGAACAAAACGTTTTTGGCACGATTTGCATCAAATTTGGTACAGTGATGGGGAACTATAAAAAAACTTCCGAGTGCTAAAGTGTTACGATATATTCATAAACAAACAAATTATCCATCAAAGACTATTTGTTGTTTTTCGAGGTCCTCTGAAACACCCCTATAGGAGATGTATAATATAACCCCGATATCGAAAAAATAAAATAAACTTGTCTGCTATGGATTAATAAGGTAGAAGGCTCACCTCATCTCGAGAAGGCTCATACAGAAGACGGACAGGGAACGACTTCTCAGCACCGACAACTTTAGATAACTTTGGGGGGTCTCCGACATCTCCTTCTATATGTAACATTCATTTTCGGCTTGCTCAAACTTATAATACCCTTTGTACACCATATGGTACAGGGTATTTATAAAATAAAAAAAATGGAATGATGTTATGTATTGAGGCCAACACTCTACAAATTTAAGCTATCCTTATGCATCCCTTTGCCACATGCTTTATTGCGATTATCTTATAGATATTTCTGATGCGCGATATTAAAGAATTTTTTATTCACCGCATTTTATCCACACAAACTAAAGCTTTATCTAAATAATTTGGGAGTGGAAGAAAAAAAAAAATATGTTTCATCTGACTGTACTAATAAGGAGTCCAAATGTCAAGTTGAGTTTTCGTACCTACTACAGTCTCGAAGATTCAGGTGTTCATACAGACATCTGTATTTATTTCATTTGTCTTTCTGTACGTATTAAAGATAACTTTGGGGTGTACAGGAAAAAACTTTATGTCACTATTTTCCTTAGCAGCCCTGGTTCTTTAAACGTTAAAGTTTAACGATTTTATTTTAGTGCATAGTGCATGAAATTAGAGTTTAAGCTCGTTAAAAAACACTGCTATAAAAAAATTTTATTTATAAACTTTTTTACGTGGTTAATTTATATATACAAAAATAAAATATTTGCCAACGCAAACTTAATTATTGGCTTGTCATTTAATCAAGTCAAATTGAAGTAAAACTAAAAGTTTAATTAATATGGCCAACCAATTAGCCGTGCTTATGTTTTTATTTTTCAATATACTTCTATCTACTTTTATTGCGGTATAAACTTGTGTGTGCACAAAATCATTTTAAAATAATTAAATTTAAAAAAAAATATATATATATAATAAAGGCAACGAACGTGGATTTGGCTTTATGGCAATGGCATAAAGGGTTATACGGCCTGGATGAGGTTGTAAGGAAAGCAACAAGAGGAGCGTAAGCGGGGGTTAAAGAAAAAAGTCGCGCTGGTAAATAAAAACCATAATTCGTCTATAAAAATATCGTAAAGGAAAAACGAGCTTATATAAAATAAAAAAAAATATAAAGCACAGCGACAACGACAAAATATGTGGCCACACCACACAAAGACACAATCACACATACATATGTAGACACATACACACCCGCATAATATATATACAAATACTCACATATATACTACGAGTATGTGGCATGGCACTTCTGTTTTTCATGTTGCGGCTGCTGTAAACCGAGCCACTTAATGACTTCCGCCATAAACTATTTTCGGTTCAGCTAAATTCCAACAACTTTATTGCCCAGCGCGCAACCAAAAAACAGGAAAAAAATTTTTGGATCAATCGAGGCGGAGCATGGCAGTGGGATACCCTGCAACCGATTTTTCAAAAACAATTCTTACATCCTTAAGATATGTTAAGGGTTAAGGGCTAGCGCCATGTGCTTGTTTTGAAAAAAAAGTCAACCTTTTTTGTTTAAAAGACTCACATGCTCTTAAATAATAAATTTTGTGGCCTTGTACTGTATTTTCTTTAGGAATTGTTATTTCTTGTCAATTTATAGGGAAGGGGTTTTGAAATTGTTTCATTACTGCGTATTAGGGATTAGATTAGATGGGCTGCTCGGCTCAGGCCGAGATCAGCCCGAGAACGTGAAGTCTAAAGTAATGTTTAATGAGACGAAAAGAAATAAAGAAAAGAATGTAGGTGGAACCAGGAGAGTTGATACGTTGATTGGGAAAGCTTGTAGGGCATTATCAGATTCGGCATATATACTGTCCTTGCTCATGCATTGCGAGGATTCGATAAAGAGTTAATTTTATCCAGTTAGCCCATATCTTCGAAAATAAGGTTTCCGGAGGACAGGGTATTTTTTTTTAAGTAGTGCAGGGTATAGCAGTTGTTGGAGGTTTTATGTCTTCTCCCATGACAAAAGTCGTGGTGGGGATCGTGCGATCTGCTTTATTTGGTCTACGTTGCAGTGCCAGTCACAACTCCTGTCAACATCCTCTTAAAAATATTAGTAAACTAAAAAAAAATTCGAAAACAAGATTTATTGACTCGGGAATTTATGTGACTTTCTCGTTCTCTATTTTCCTTAAATAAAAAATATGAGGCTTAAGACTTTGAGAGAACTTCTTAAATACAATTCTAAATACATTTGATTCTGTTTTTGCGCGGTAGATACGTTCCAGAAGAATCCATTTGACGAAGTTAATCTTTAAGCTACTATAAAAATAAATTAAAAGGGGAATTCCCTAACTAGATTTTTAAAAGATTAGGTTAATACAAATATTTTTCTTTAATAATTTCAATCAAATATTTCAAAATTCAAATCAAATCGAAAAAAGTTGTGGAAAATTTTATTTTCTAGTTATTTTCCAAAAACCATGTAAAAACAGAATTGGGTGTAAAATCAAATCAATAATCAAATCTTCTGTCTAAAAAAAACGCTCTAAAATAAGAATTCTTCTCTCAATACTGAAATACTTGAATTGAAAAAAATTTTAGAGTTAAAAAAGTGTATTCAGTTTATTGAAAATTTCTCCAGATTTCTATAATATTGACATCAAATTGCAGGAAACAAAGTTTTTTGTCTTTAAATTTTTTTAAACATTTTTGTTTCGAAACATTTTCTTTAAATTTGGGAAAAATAAAAATATCGGAAAAAAATCTTTTTGCAGAACACGCAAAAATTTTTTTTTCAAAATCTTGGTTGTTTTTTCAAAATTGTTTTTTTTTTAAGAATTTGTTTTCAAGTTTATATTGTACTTTTCTCAAGTCCTCAAGGTATTAAAGTTTAATTAAGTGGCAAGGCGCCATTTTTAATTTTTTGATGACGTGATGGAGTTTAACGGACCTCAGATTCGGATTCTGTTCATTTGCCCTTTTTGGTGGAGCTGTTTAATCGATCTAAATCCAAGATCCGCAAATTAAATTAGTAGTAGGATATAAATTATTTTTCAACATTTTTTAATCTGTGCAATTTATGTTCTGCCATGGGCTATGCCGCCTGATACATGTACTGCACAAATCTATAATACCCTTAAAGTCCTTTATGCTAAAGTGTATAAAAAGAGCAGCCCGAAAAATAAAGAAATGAGAGAAAAACCAGAAATGAACAAATGGCCAGAGTAGCGGCAAAAATTGGCAAAAGGATATGGCAAAGGCACTGAAATTATGGTATACGCCACAATACTTATACATACATATTTAACTCCATATAAGTGTGCATGTTTGTGTGTGTGTGTGTGTGTGTGTTTGGGGAGAAATTTGATGTTTGCACAACATAAAAAAACATTATTTCTTACGGCTCCAGGACCAGCCAAGATCCAAGCCATGGGCAAGATGAGTTGAGACGAAGTGGTGCACAGGACTATTTAAAAGGCGGGGAATGTTACGTACTCTTTATGAATGCGCTTTGAGACAATTTTAGTTCAGAAAAGGCTTTAATTAGTTTATTAAGAAATTTTTTGGTTTTGTGACTTTTTATTTTAAGCGGTTTCAAATTTGAGAATTCGAATGGAAGTATTATCTCGTAGGTCCAGTTAATGTTTCAGAAACATTTTATATTAGAGATTAAAAACATCTTTTTTCTTAGCGTACTGTTTTTTCCCAAAGAATTTAAGTTCCATCTTTTTTAAACTCGTAAACTTAAAAAAAACAAGGCCCGGGGAGTTGTTAAATTATATTTTTTTATTACATTATTTTTACGTGCTAGATTATAACTTCTATACCAAAATATCGTCAAAGTTATGATTTAAAAAAAAAAATGTCGTCCATATATTAAATATTAAAAATTGTTTTTTTAATTAGCCATTCAACTTTATCAGATAAACTCATTAAACTGTTGTTAAGAAAAATTTGTTTTAACAATGTAAAATTTAGAATTTGTCGAGCTGGAACAGGAACAAAAACTGTCCCAACGATTACAAAAAAATTATGCAGATCGATTTATAGATAAAAATAAGGAGAAAATTTTTAAACGTTCTCATTACGACTTAAAAAAAAAAGGTAATGCAGATAACGAAAAATTTAATAGTTGTAAAAAAAAAAATAATGTTGAGAAAACTTCAGTTTTTAAACGTTATGCTTTACGGCTAAGTTAAAATTAAATTGTTAAATTAATTTCGAAAAATAACTTAATATTTTTTAACCACTTTTAATTAATTTTCAAAAAAAAAAAAAATGTTAAACACGTCTTTTTGGCTCTAACAATATTTAAAAAAAAAAAACGCATTTTTTCTTTGAAATTTTTTCGAGTTGCATTCATATTTCTGAGCTTTCCTAACCCTGAGGTAACAGATTTCAATTATTTCAATTTAATTTGTATTATTTAAAGTTATAACCAATAAGGAAATCTGCGAAGGAGCACTTCCAAACATTAATTTCTAAGCGTTTTACAATTTTAAAATATTTTTTGGTTAAATTTTTCTTTTCAAATGTGCTCGGCAGTTAGTAATTAAGCCACTTTGACAAACGTACTTATAAAATTGTTATATCACTATATAATTTTTTTGAAGAGTATATAAAATGGCGTCTGCTAGCACCTATACGAAGTAATGGCAACATCACACAAGCGTGAAAAGCCAGCTCCAAGGCAAAGCCCAAAAAACAGGAAAAAAATTAATGATGCATAAGCTTAAATGAAATATCAATATGGGCAAAATTTTCTTGTATCTTGGGCCAGTTCAAAGGTAGAGAATAAGATAAAAATTGTACCGAAAGAGAAAACAAAAATTATGTTTAAACGAAATTTTACCAAATTGAATTGCGTTTGAGAATTTTTAATGTGGCTGCAGTTAATCAGCTTTAAAAGCGCACACAGATGGCCCAGTAATAAGTGTGTGCTAGAGATGGACGCGTGACATAAGTTATTTGGCAGTGTCACGAGACTGGGGATGGAATCGAAAAGAGAATGACACAAAAAGTTGCAGATTGCGCAGAATTTTTTCTTGTTCGCGAGATTTCTTGTCCCAAAAGTTTTTTTTTTTTTTTGTGTGATTTTGTTATAGTCTCTTTCCTGCAAATTTTTGAAACTTTTGATAGATAGTGTAATGTGGTAAGCAGAAGGGAATATTTTTATAAAGGTTTGCTTAGGAGCGAAATGTTACTAAAGCTCTCAAGTCAATATTATATTCAATGGCCTCTTTTTGGCTTTCACTATATGTTTTTAAGCACATGGGTATATGTATTATAATTACGATATCCTGAAATAAGTAAAGAAGCCAAGAGAGGGTAACTTCCTAGTGAATACTAAAGTAATGCAAAAACTACGAAACGTCTATAAATCAGCTTAAATAAACCGATTTAAGCCTTCATAATCAAAGGTAAGTTTTTAATTGTTTTTAAAAAGACGCAGATGCCGGAACCACCCAGTTCCAAAATAGCTTTGAGGAATGAAATTTACACAGACTTGTCCGCCCGTCTATTATCTTTGCGTTTAGCTATAAAAACAAGGATAACAACTGTTGGGATTTCACCATCTTGTAAGCATAGGCAAATCACGTTTATTTGTTTTAAAATTTAATTTATTTTATTATTATTTTTAGTAATAACATTAAAAAAATGTTTATCTTTGGAGATTTTTTTTTAATAATCTTAGTTAAAAATTTTTCCAAAAAAAAGATAAAAAAATTTATATTAAAAAAAAAAAGAAAATTATTAAATTTTGAAAAATTAATTCAAAAATTAACTAAATCTAATTTAAAAACAATTTTTTTGAAACAATTTTTTTTATTAGAATAGTTTAATTTTGTAATTATAAAATTTTTTTAATTGTTTAACTTTTTAAAATTTGAAACTTTTCCAAAACCAAACATTTTCCAAAAAAAGATAGTCTTAACTTTTTAAATCAAAATTGAAAAAAAAAAGATCTACTAAATTTTGGAAAATTAAAAAAAAATTTTAACTAAATCTAATCTAAAAAAAATTTGTTTGAATTAAAAATTTTATCAAAACGTATTCATCAACAAAATAACAATTTTTTATATCAAAATTTTTAAATTATTTCATCAAAATACATTGTTTAATTTATTAATTATTTAAAATTTTTTAATCAAAATGGCTTAATTTTTTCAAATTTGAAGGTTAAAAACAAAAATTTAAAAAAAAGGCCTAATTTTTGAAATCAAAATAAAAAAAAAAAAAATTATCAAAATTTGGAAAATTTAAACAAATTCAACTAAATCTAATTTAAAAACAATTTTTTTTTAAATTAAAAATTTTATCTTATCGTATTCATTAATAAAATAATATTTTATTTTATTGAAATTTTATTTAATTTTTAAGTTTTTTAGTCAAAATCGTTTAATATTTTTATTCCAACTTGTTTTTTATCAAAATTGTTTAATTTTTTTCAAATTTTAATTTTAATCTTTCATTAAAAATATGTTTTACTTAAAAAAAATGTATTAAATCTTATTTATTTATTGTAATAAAATTGTTTTAAGTTTTCAAATTTGGTTAGGTTTTAAAATTTTTTTTTAGTTTCAACAATTTTTTTTTTTTAGATTTTAAATAAAAAGCCATCTTTCCTTTCCACAAATATAAGAACGAACACAATCTATGCGCATGAGTACCCTGCATAAAAAAAACCGGAAAAATTCAGTATAGGTAACTCCTGAAATGGCGCCTCAAATAGTCAACAAAGTACTCTGTACTTTGAAATTGTAAAAATTAAGATATAGGATAATTTGGAACAACTCGTTAAAAATTTGGATGGTTATCATGCCTTCGTTTCAAGATATTTAAAATCAAAGTTCATAGCGATAAATCGATAAACATCGGTAAAAATTGGTTATTCAAAAAGTGATACGTTTCGTATTATTTGGCGTACTTTATAAAAATGTCAACCTCTTAAAAAAATTGTATTCTAGAAATGTTTTTATATTTTTTTTGTATTATTTTCTGTCAACAAAATAACCAACAGCTATTTTCTGTATCCAAAACGGAGATATCAATTGCAAAATGAAACTCAAATGAAATAATAATTTGTCACGTGGAACCAACCTTTAAGAATTTGTTCCATCGCTAACACACTTTAAGAACTTACACGTGACATTTGATAAGTTAAAAACTTAATTTGTCTTTTGACAAGTTCTCGAAGTAGTTCCTTTTGCTACTTATACATAAACAGCTTACAGTTAAGTACAAATGAAATAAAAATGGCTACCTTTGTGTGAGTGTGTGTGTCATTTCCGTTTTTAACTCGAACCTGCTTTTGTTTTTATTTTTTTTCGACTGTAGTTTCCTCCTAAAATGTCACGTTGTTTTTGTTTGCCTTACATTTACTCTGACCTTTTTCCACCCCACTCTCCAACTCAGTTTAAAGTTAGCTTAAAGTAAAATTGGTTTTTTTTTAGTGCAAAAAATTTTAGTTAAGGTCGTTTGAGTTTTTGTTCAGTTGGAAATTTTTTTGCACTTTGATAGTTTTTCGGACGAACTTTTTCACTTTTGTGTTAACTGAATTATTTTGCCCCATGCCGTTTCGTTAAAATCGGACGTGAGTGATTTTGATATACCTTGGATTCCGACTGGTATAGCTTTTTTCGATGGGGGGAATCGAACTTTTTTTTCCCATAAGTTTTATTGAACAATTTTATTTTTCATACGAAAACAATCACATGGAGGGTTGACCCCCTTGCTCAACCCAATCTACATCAGTGCTTTTTTATGGGATAAAGCTAATGCGGTAACTTTTATCTAAACCTCTTTAAACTATGGCTTAAATAAAAATATCGGTCTTTTGGAATCAATGTTCTTATGCTTTGTGGCTACCAGAGCCGACGAGAGAAGAAAGGAGGCCAGTGGAAACTATCGTTGGGGCCTTAGCGCACCCTTTCTTCCGTAAAATTTAAATTACTTTATTCAGTGAGAAAAAATATGAGTAACCGAAAAAGTAAAATAAAAATCGGATAAAAACTTTAAAAATTATAGAGAAATGCAGTAAGCATTGGAGTAAACTGTACTTAAATCAAGGTTTTTGTAAAAATATTCCAGAAGAAGATGCAGTCGCCAAAGCCGGGACGTAAGTTCGTGTAGTCTCAGATATGAAAGTTATTTTTAGTTTGAGGGGATTCAACCTCCAGTCCTACGCAGCAGTTTTTATACCCTATAGCGACCAAATTTTCAGATTAGATGCGTTATTATCCTACGGGAGTTTATTTTATTTTTTTGATATCGGGGTTCTATGATATAGCTCCCATAGGGGAGTTTCAGAGGACCTCGAAAAAAATGAAAAGTTTTAGATGAATAATTCGTTTGTTTTTGAAAATATCGTAATCAAATTTGGCATTCGGGAGTTTTTTATAGCTCCGGTCGAAAAAACGTATTTTTTACCTAAGCAGGGTAACAAATTTTATCAAAATCGGTTGACTATATCATATAGCTCCCAAAATTCGATTGTTTATACAAATATCGTAACCAAATTTGGCAAAGCAATATCTTTTAGAGTTCGTAGGCAATACATATATCGAAGTTGATTGCAATGTGGTGGTACAGGGTATCCCAAAGTCGTCCACGCCCGACTTTAACGTACGCCATTTTTTTTATAACTTCTTTCAAAATCTTTTGCAAATGGAAGCTCGCCACATATCTCTCTTTTTTTGAAAGCACATTTTATGAAAGTCCGATGGAAGCTTCGGGTGTTATAGCCAATAATTACAAAACCTAAGCCCCTTAGTCTAGAAAATCCTTCTTTTACATCGTTGGTAAAGAGTATTTTAGAGTTGATCAGGCACGACTATACTATTGTAAAATTCATATTAATTAAGTAAATTGGCCCCCCAAAAAGATAAAATTTTAAAACGTACTAATTCCGAACCGTTTTTTTTTTTTTAAATGTCGGTTTTATGAATTTTGTTACAGTATTTGTGGAATCTGGAGATTTAAGGAATTCGGGATGCTAAATTTTTTACACAATTCGCAAATCGTAATACTTTGACGTCCTTTGCATTGAAACCCACAGTATTTCCGTCCCAGTTTCATTTCAAGTCGGAAATGCTTTCTTCCTATTTTTTTAGTGAAGTTACTTTGCCTTTTAACTCTTTGAATAACAAGTTTAAAAGCACTCGTTTCTGCCGAAAAAGTTTTACAAACATTTTATATTACTACATATATTACCATTCCGCTGCAATGTTCAGGAGTGTTTAGCTGAACAACTTTTGCTTTTTTTCCTTTGACTTGCACAACATTTAAGTTGCTCTAAAAACTTAACGTAAATAAACGCCAGTTCCAACTACCACTAACTCCCACTCTGACAGCTGGGATTAACGGTTGATAGACATTTTGGGTTTGAGTCTGTTATGTCTGGCGCAACGAATTGATACGAATTGAATTTCGCAAAATAAATAAATATTGTCATCCCTGGCGCAGGGCTATCAATCAAATGAACATTTAACTAAAAACCTTCCAAAAATAAAAAAGGTTGGAGGCAAAAAAGGACGAGAAAATGTTAGTCCAAAGAAAACTTCAAGCCTGAGAAATGAAACAGCTGACGTGGTTTTTCTTAAAGACCCAACTAAGCGTTTGGGAAATACAAAACCCTTGGCATTTTAATTGACGGTTTTTTTTTTCAAAGGATACAATATTTGCTTAACTAATTTGCAGAAAGTCAATTAAAATATATATTCACATATGTACTTAAAGAATTTTAGTTCAATTTCCGCTTAAATAAAGCAGAGCATAAATTCTAAGCTCTCTTTAAATTATCTGGTTTATTTTTGTTCAGAAGTTAAGCAAAAGAGCAGTTTTTGAAATAGTTTTAGATGAAAATTCAGTATTATGACAGTTCGTCAAACTTTAATAGCTCAAGACATTATTTATGGATTTTAGGTCTTGGACCTCTTTTAATGGGTTTTTGAAAATAAAGGCGTAAGTCAATCTAAAATTCTGTTTGTGTACTTAAACTAAACAAATCTACCAGAAAATGTGTGAAGAGACAACTTTCAGAAATTCGAAAATTTCAAATCGCCCAAGCACGAAAAAAGGCTTAAAAACCAATGAAAGAAAAAAAAAAACCTTGGGGTAGATCTTGTTCATGGAAGTACGTATAGAATTGTATATCGTCGAAAATAAGTGAAGCGGAACACTTTTTTGGTGGACCTCTTCGATTTTGATGATTCTTACATATGTGATAGAGCTACTAGAAAATAGAACCCACGTAAATTTTTTGAATTTATATTTTAGTATAAACTATTTTTCCTTATTATAGCCCTAGAAAGCGCTTGGCTGGGCGCCCCTAAATGGCTTAATCCAGCAATGAGCGATTTAAAACTCTATTAACTTGACTTTTTTTGCACATATATAAAAGGTGATTTTTTAGGAACTTTCTTTTTGGCAACACTGTTTTTTTTTTGAAGCTCAGCTATTTTTGCGTCTTGTGTTCCTGGTAAACATGTTCAGTTTGGTCTATAATTTAACCATGAATCGACTTACAAACGAACAACGCTTGCAGATTATTGAATTTTATTATCAAAATTCATGCTCGGCTTAGAAAGTGCATCGTGCACTCCTTCCATTTTATGCGCAGTTTGGCGATCTTCTGAGGCGGCTATTCGGAATATTGTGACTAAATTTCGTACCAAATTTACGTGATGGGACAATAAACCACCAAAACGCATACGTAAAGTTCGTACAGAGGAAAATATCACACCTATATCCGCCAGTGTTGTTGATGACCGTGAATTATAGATTCGGCGCCGTTCGCAGCAATTGGGCCTTTGTTACTCCACTACGTGGAAAATTTTGCGGAAGGATTTGGGTGTAAAACCTTTTAAAATACAGCTGGTGCAAGAATTGAAGCCGCACGACCTACCACAACGGCTAACTTTTGGTGAATGGGCGCTGGCAAAGTTGGATGAAGATCCACTTTTTTATCGGAAAATTGTGTTCAGCGACGAAGCTCATTTCTGGTTGAATGGAAACGTGAGCAAACAATATGCCGTATTTGGTGTGAAAAGCAGCCAGAAGCATTGCAAGAACTGCCAATGCATCACCAAAAAGTCACTGTTTGGTGTGGATTATGGGCCGCTGGCATCATTGGACCGTACTTTTTTAAAGGCAGCAACATTAAAGTGAATGGCGAGCGCTACCATGCGATGATTACAAATTTTGTTTTGCCCAAAATGGAAGAGCTGGACTTACCTGGCATGTGGCACCGTTTACATGCCACACAGCTCGCGTAACAATGGCCCAATGGAGAGGCGAGAACACTTTACTTCACGTTTGGGGCCGGTTAAGTGGCCGCCTAGATCGTGTGATTTAACGCCTTTAGACTATTTTTGTGGCGTATGAACCATTTGAAGCGCAGCCGCGGTCAACATTTACATGAAATCATCTTAAACAGTAAATTATATTGATCGTTCTATCGGCTCAAATAAAGATTTCAAAATTTTTTGCATTTTTTTTTTTTTTTTTTTTTTAAATAAGTCCAAAAGCTCTTAAAAAATCACCCTTTATTAAAAAGTATATATTCGTTTTCATGTGATGAAATGTTGTTTCTATCGTTTGTTCAAGACTCTCAATTCGTTGTCCCATAATCCCAACCTACAGTATCTACTTAAAACCAAACTTGATTAATACCAAATAGCATTCTTTTTAAGGCTTTAATTTAAGAGACTTCGTTTTATATAATTTTCTTATTTTCGCGTACTGCTTTAAAATTCAGCGACAACAAAAACCCGTGGCGTGACAACAACAAATTCAAGTTAATTTACTCAAATTTCAAACGATTGCGCTTCAAGCTATAAACAAATGGTGGTAACTTATTGTTTTTTTTTTTTTCGCAGCCAAAAGATACTGAAGCAACTGAGATACAACAACTTCAATAATATCTTATCACATAATTTCTGTCGTTTGTCACTTTCTGAAACTGACAATTAGAAAAGTTTATCATGCAATGCAGTAGTTCCAGACCAGTTACAGTTTGGCTTTGGCAATGACAATGGGACAGTAAAATATCATAGGAATTAAGGAAGCGTGTTGGTTGGATGGCAGGGGCACTGCTTTGGGAACTCGATTTGAACAAAAGGCGTTTTGCTGTCAGTCCTCAGTGCTGTAAGTATGTTTTTGTTTTGCTACTTCGCTGGTTCTACGACTACTTTTGTTTTCGCCCTTATAACTTTGAGTATCTAAGCAAGTTTATCGCTTGACAAGCGTCAGTCAAAGTTTATCCAAAAACCGAAAAAACCTCATGGTTTCAGTCCAGTCACTGACAAGTTTATGGACTCTAAGTGGGCGTAGGCAAATGAGTCAGCGTGTGGACTACTCGTGAACTTGTCTCTAAAGAGTATCCTTTTCACATCAACAACAGAAACAAAAGCTAGAAACTACAAAATGATTTTGAGAGCTATCAAGATGTTTGTGGGTGGATGTTTTGGCAAATAATAAGTTTAAAGTGTTTGGCCTGCATTAGAAACTCTTCTTGTTCGTGGCTAGCAAAAACCGCGAGCAGACTAATTTTTGGAACTTTTGGGTTTTCGATACTATATTTTAAACTAATGAGGTTTTAAGTTTATTATATATAAAAAAGCTTAAGCTGAAAAATTCACCTGGATATGATCTAATCAATAATCGGATTCGGATTCAGCAGTCCCAAAAACCTATTTTATATACCAGACTCGAAAAAATGTTATTTTAAAATATGTCAAACACAGACAAAACCAAAAAGTTGGACAACCATTTGACTATAGTTTGAAACGCGAACTAATTCAAAACGCATCTAAACCTAAACTTAAGCCATCACGTCAGTATTTCGACATAACCTCAAAAACGAGTTATTTTCGAGGTAATCTCTGAACTCTTATGTGCTAGAGATTTTTGGGCCTCGGACTCAGATTCAGCCGCTTAAAGTCCAGCAGATTCACCTCGCATTTCTACAAAAATTCGATATCGATTACGAATATTGAGAATACTTTCACAGGCATTCATTCAACCGAGTAAGACTGGAAGGATTAATATTTGAAATCAATCAACTGATACTCCCAACTTTCCCAGCCTGGAAGAACTGGAACAATTCCTAACTGTGAAACAATGCTAAACAATGTCTAACAATGTAATGTAAAACTAACCAAAAAATGTTGTTTCCTGATTGCAGAGAAAACAACGAAAAATTCAATAAAACCCCTTTAAACTTTAATTTTTAGAAAAATTATATATTATATATATATATATATTATATATTCGGCAGAATATATAATCCCTAAAGTTTAGCATATTTTTTTTGGTTTTTAGCTTAAAAGAGCAACTTTTTTTTTAAACACGATCAACGCTCAAAAGTTTTAATAAGTTACCTCGACAATACTGTTTTTTTTTAAAGTCTTGCAAAGTAGCTGGCTTACCGACGAAAGCTCACTCTGCTTTTCAAAAAACCCCATAAAAAGAAGTTTCAAAGGTCTGAAATCGCACGATAGACTTCTTGAAGACGCAAGATAATGCTTTTTTCGAAGAACGCTTTCAAGACATCCGAATTGTCACGCAAAGTGGGTTAAGATGCATCGTCTTTTTGAAAATAAACATCATCCAAGTCAATTGCATCCAATAGGGGATAAAAATTGTCGGTTAACATCGTATGGTATTGTTACAGTGTGACTTTTGAGGAAATGAATCGAGATGATGAGTTAATGCACATAGCAGTCACATTTTTAGGATGCATTGCCAGCTCTTGATATTCATGAGAATTCTTCTTGGACCAGACGCTTTGTTTTTTGATAGATAGAAAATGATTATCTGCGACAAACTGTCTTGGATACTTGTATCCATTGGATGTTTATGCAAAATTCGGTGCAAATTGATCTTTTAAATTGTCAATTCTGCAAAATGACGTGTTCTAAGTTGTTTTGGGTCATCCTTTACACATTGCCTTACTCTGGCGATACTTTCAGGTTTTCGAACACATTTTGGCTTACTTCTTCTTCTTCTTAGCTTCACAGTTCGGGGTGGAACAAAGCTTCATTAACAATCTTCCTCAAGCTCACTTTCTCTCGCTTCATCTTTCCAATTGCGAATGTTCATCGTCTTCAAGTCTGCTTCGACGTCATCAAGCCAACTACTTCTTGGTCGGACTCTTTTTCTTCCTCCTATTGGACGTAGAGTAAAAACCTTTTTTAGAATTCTTTCGTTTGGCATTCGTATAATATGGCCAATCTATCTAATACGGCTTACCAGACTTTGGCAAATCAACAACCGAAACCGTCGACTCGAATTTGCGTACCAGATGACCAATGGTAACAAAGATCTCTTTTTATTTCTTCATCATTTTTTTAGTGCTCTTGGAAAGCTTTAAAACGCTCTACACACAAATATGAGTCCATTGTGAAAAATGCCAGATTTTCAAATAAAAAAAACGAAAAAATGATGATAGAAAGCTAAGATGGCGTCCTGCTAAAAATTCAATGTATTTTGTTGCGACTGTCCTGAAAATAAAGTAAAGATCTTACGTGTACTTATGTATCCCAAATCTTATTCAAACTCGTTGCTGCTATCTGTATTTTATGGTTACAATTCGATAAATACCAAACATTTTTATAGTCAGACCCTTTACGCCTGATATAATCGCAGTTTAGTTTTAAAGAGGCCAGCTTACGAAGCGTATCAGTGATCTTGTGCTTTAAAGTCAAGTCTAAATTCTAGAGGCGTTTTGGGTTCAGGTCAACATTTCATTATTATTAAGGCTCATATCATTAATGCTACACATGCTGGCTCTATTTTTCAAGGTAGTGGGTCTTAAATTAATATAATACCTTGTTCCCATGGCTTCAGAAGTTTTTGCAAGCATGGTTATTAAAAAATTCTTCTGAAGTAAAGATATAAAGATATCCAAATAAATCGCAAGATATGTACAAACTTCATCTCGCATCTTTTGGTGTCATCGGGATCTTGTTACTCCTGCAGACGCTTTGGGTACAGTGTATAATAACTAGCACAGTGATGCTCTCAAGTGGTTTAGGTATATATTTTATTTAGGTTTCATTATCTTCCCAGCATGTTCTACAATTTTTTTATTTGCTGCTTTGTTTCTAAAAATGTTGCTTGCTACAACTTTGCATTAAGAGCTTATCCCACTGGAATATAAATGATGCCGTTTAAATATACAGAGCGGGTTTTTTCAACATTATCCACAACAACTGCTTAATTGGGCAAAATAATTGCACACAATTATTTAAAAAAAAAAAAAATTACTACAAAAACAATCCTGGAAACAGCTACAGGAATGGTAAATAAAATTAAATTAAGTAACAAGTAAAAAGGATTGCGTTGCATTAATGAAACCATTAAATTTCAACTGCGCTGCGACTAATGAAGCCTTAGAGCTAACAAAATGCTCTTGCAAAGATTTTGTTCACCTGAAATTGGACAACTAAAAGAGCTTTATAAATTAATTTTAATTTATTTAATGTCAGAGACGAAATTTAGTTGCTTTTTTTGTTAATTGAACCGTAAAGTGAGCGCGAAATGCAAAATATTACTTTTGAAATTTTCAAATGTGGTACTACTTTTGGTATGACTCTAAAATATTTGAGAGATGCTGCAACCAAATGTGAAAAAATCGTTAATTAATCAGGCACTTTAAAATTTGATAGAGTAAAAACAACTTCTAATTTGACAGTTATCGATAACACAATGAAGCTACTGGTTGTAAAACTTATCTGTTTATCGAGTAGGTTGTACAATCGACTGCATAGTAAGTGGAGTCGTCGATAAAATACGACGTCGATAAAATTGTACCGTTATCAAAATAACAATTTTAAATTATTCGATTAACAATAAAGTTGTAGAACCAGTCGAATTATGTGTGGCTTTCATTGAGTTATCGATAACTGCATATTTGAGTACTCTTTTTATTTAAACGAATAAATAGTAAAGGGTTATCAATCTTGAGGTTTTTTTTCAATAGGGTCCACATCCACGTTACAAAAAAAAAATGTAATACAGTCGAGCCTGTGCCCAACAGTGTAATGCCCTGTCCGTTTTTGCTCGAAAAAAAGTTTTATTCCTGCATTTTCCTTCTAAGAACTTTCCAATTGGAATTTTTTTTTTGTTGACGCAAAATGATTTTTATACCTATACGTACCGTTAATTTTTACCGATTTTGATGCAAATCGAAATTTACGTCAAAGAAGTTATTTAAAGAATATGGGGTGTTTCAAGGGGATATGTTGTGGAATGTGGGAGAAAACATGGTAAATCGATTGCGGGGGGGGCCCCCGCAATAAATTTATTTTGATAAAATTTGGATGTGGATTTGACCATTAGAGCCAATCTAATGAATCAGCTTTCCAAAATTATTGATTCTAGGTCATTTGTTACTATAATTACGTAGAGTCAAATATTGACGCAGAGGTGAAATTTGAACATTTTTGACTATAACTTTTGTTGTATTTGTCCGATTTTGTTTATTTTTGACACACAGATGCATGTAACCACCAACACATCGCTCTGTTAAGTTTCAGATACAATTATTAAGCGGTGTAGCTTGAAACTCTGCTACGCGGGAACGGGGACAGATATTGTCATGATTCAACAAACTTAATCTTCTGAGGAAATATGCGCATCAGCTGGTAAGGTTTCGTATCCCTAGCTCTTATAGTCTCCGAGATCTAGGTGTTCATACAGACAGACGGACGGACAGGCGGACATCGCTCAATCGCTACCCGAGGTTATGATAAGCATTTGGGTACAAAGGACTTGGGATCTACCACGCCTTCTTCTGTATATTACATACGTTGCACTAGTATACCCTTTGTACCTATAGGTATACAGGGTATAAACATTTACTTTTGGGTTCGGGCATAATCTGAACAATCAGCATAGTGTTTTTTTTTGTTGTTTTATTTCTGTAGCTCAACAATTTTCACTGCATGTTTCGCTGAATCCGAATCCAATGTCTAAAAATCGCCAACACTTTTGGTTTCTAAAATATCCTCTAAATAGTCTTTAAAAACCTTTCTACGAGTTAGAGAGCACGACGATATTTACTGTATGTACAATCATTGCTAAATTCTGTTTGCAATAACATCATCTCTCTTGTGGATGCCTCGAAAATTCTCATTCCTTTGTTGCATATGAACTTGCTCTAATGAAACAATGCGTTCAAGGCCTTACTAAAGCGGGTCGAAAAAAGCCCAAAAACCATCAAAATACATCGATCTAACCTGTTCATTTAGAATATGTTATTATTTACTATCTAATATCAAGATTTATTCATTTACTTGTAATCAAAAAAGCTATTGGAATTGGCCACTTAAGCTTTACAGTTACTTTACCTAGAAACAGGGGCAAGTTTCCGAACACTCTCATAACCTGCGCTCATACATCTAGCATAATATTTATAACTTGATTCTCGATTTTGCCTAAAACAAGGTCTGCATTATTTAGGATATGATGATGGAATACCATTCCCCAGACCCCCGTAACAGCTCTTACCAATTCCTTCGTAATCTTTTTAAGTGGCAAGTTAAGACTCGCCCCAATTTTCTGTTTTTATTACCCATCCATGTATGAGAATTTTATTAAAATATTTTAAGAGCTTTGAGTGCCAAAAAAATGTATTTCATACCCCTTTGCTTAGAAGATGCTTTAAAAACCGCAGTGTTACAGAGTTTTAAGAGTCGAGTGGATGCAACTGTGGAATTCTCCAGTTCAGAGAAATTAAGGAAAGTATGGCAGATATTATCTGAATGTGAATGAGTAGGAAAATAGAGGACTTATTATATGACTATGTCGAAATGAATTTACTTTTGAGAGGGTAGAAGCGCGAAGCATGCAGGTGGCGGAGCCTCCTGATTATATAAAGTAGTTCTGACAGTTATGAGACTTATTGCTACCATATTTAATAAATATCATAAAGCATTCTTTGACTTAAGTTTTAGTTTTAAAAAAATGTTTTTAAATAAATTTGCAGTATTATTTTTAATAACTTACCTTAATTTAAATGTGCATAGTTCAAAGGCTCTACCATTTGTAACACATTACGAGCTGACATCACAAGTGGCAAACAAAAGAATACCAAAGGAGCATCCTTTGGCACAAAAAAATAACCATCGTCTTCTAGCCTATCCGATGAACCATTCCTTTAGTAGCATTTATTCAGCTTTAACCAAGGTAACACCATATCAAAATGTCACCAAAAACTTGCAAAAAGATTACAAAGGAACACAGAAAGAAAATGCTGCTACTTCCACGGAGCGGAATTATATTTTTTGGGCAACAAAAGTAAATACTAAAAATGTAGTTAAGGAATTTTCTGGAACTCGGCTTAAAATAAATAATCAAAGTACTATAACTGCGCCGTGGTCAACCAAAAGCTCACATAAGACAACTCTAGGAAAGCTTTTTCAAAAAAAGAATCAAAGTGCTAAAGCTGCAGCAACAGTAACTCAATCCCTGCAAGCCATTGGTCAGAATTTACCAAAAATTAAAGATAGTTATATGAATTTTCAAGCGTCAAAAGTCAATACAAACATACCTTCTTATGTAAGCAATACATGGAAACATATATTATTTACGGAACAGAACGATAGCGTAGACCAGGCTTCAATAACTTTGAGTCATAATAGTAGGAAGCAGATAACCAAAGAACCGCTTGGACGCAACACCAAGAACTTTACTAAAACTACCTCAAAGTTTCAAACAGATGCACACGGCTCCTGGGTGCTGAATATTGGGACTGTCGCATTGGATGAAAACCATGTAGATCCACGTTTCAATTTTAATAAACGACATATGGTTCCGCGCATAGATGTCGAATTCGCTCCAACAATTTTGTATTATACAGATCCTCCTGGAAGAGTCTGCCGAGGTAAAAGCACTTTATATAATGTACCCCGTGTTATGGGATGGATACGACAAACTGCCAAAAAACACTTTAACCAATTGAGACCCATTTTTGTCGACCTCAGGCGTCAAATCTACACACATGGAAACTCAGAAGAATGTCACACAGTAAAACAAACCGATTGGCCTACCTTTGTACAATGCATGTTAAGGCGCAATCAGCGTGTGGAGTATATGATACCTAAATATCCATTACATCAAGTCGGTGTTTATGTTGTCGAGAATCAAAATTAAAATTAAAAAAGAATGCCAACAAGTCTACCAAAAACTCTATAAAACCAAATCTGTGCTTACATTGCGGAGACTCTAGAGCATTCTTATGAGTTGACAGCATGATATTCAACATACCTTGGACAAAAGAATGGTTAAGGCTTATCAAATTATACCCTCTGACGGCAAATCTACAAACATTTTAATTCTGAAGAATGTCCTCAAGTATACTAAAATACCTACTGTCTATATTATGGAGAACCAAGTGCTGACTTCCGAGTTCGCAGCATGGTATTTAACATATCTAGGAAAATAAATGGATAAAGCTCACCTAATTATTTCCTCTGGCGGCAAATCTACAAAAACGTAAATTCTGAAGAATGTGTCTCAAGCGCAGTATTCTGTTCCTCGCAGCTTGGTATTTAACATAACTTGAACAAAAAAATTGATAAGACTCACAAAATTATGTCCTCGTGCGTAAAATCTTCAAAATTCCGAAGAATTATACAAAATCTGCCTTTAGAAATTTATAAAGCATGCTTGAGCATAGTTGTTATTTAAGTTTGTTCCTTTTTAAAAGAAAGAAAATTATTATTATACAACTTTTGAAAAAATGTTAAGCAATAAATTTAGAGTATTTGTAATACTTTGCGTTCTAAACAACGTATGTGGGAAACCACTTCTCAAAAGTCAACTAAAAGTTTCTCAGTCCGTCAAAGCTAATCCGCGGCTTTTCTCTAGTGTTACAAAACCATCTCAAACGTCTACAACTACTGCGTATGATTATGAAGAGCCAGCTGATGAATTCAATCCAAAGAGTTTAGTTACTAATATCGCAAAAACTTCTCGGCGAGATAAACGCAATCCATGGCTAGCCACTAGACGTCCCGAGCCAACTAAATATACTTCAAAGACGACTGAAGCATTGGGGGAAGATGAATGGGCTGACTATGTCGCTAAGGCACCACCACAGAGCGCCAGAAAAAATATAAAAATGCATGCAGCTGCACAGCAGGAACCCCCAAAGGATAATCCCGCAAAGGATAATCCCGCAAAGGATAAACCCGCAAGTGATAATTTCGCGAACGACAACGCAAACAAAGAACCTCCGAAGGAACTAACAATCTCGATACCTAAATTTAAAACTGATGAATTCGGCTTTTGGGTGGATAATCCATGGGCTGTTACATTTGGCGATGTCTGGAGGGATACACGCTACAATGAAGATAGGGACGCAACCATTGAAAGAATGAAAGTTGAATCCGTTCTTATAAAATATTATTTTCCCGATGCCCATCCGGACTCAGTGTGCATAGGACGCTCAACAATCTACAACAGGCCACGTGTCCATGACTGGATAAAATATCGTGCACGTATTCAATATCTACAACATAGACCTATTTTGATGGCACTTAGAAGGGAAATCTACAAAAACGGCAATTCGGAAGAATGCCATACACCACAGCAAACCGTTTGGCGTCCCTATATTGAATGTGCCATGAGGAGACATATGCGAGTTGAATATATGATACCAATGTATCCTTTGCATCAAATTGGTTACCGTGGTGGTTACCAAACCGAACCACCAAAAGAGTATATGAGAAAACATTTACAAAATATGCATCCGAAATTTTAATATTATTTAAGTACATATTTTTGCAAAATTTATCAGCATCAATAAAAAATTATGTGCATATGTCCGTAAGTTCTTGATGTCAATAAATAAAACAAGATGATTTACCAAAAAATGCGTAGTTTTTCAAAACCAGATAATATTTGACTACCATATCTTAGGAAGAATTTCGCGACTTTTATTAAATTAAGATAAGATTTTTTTATTATGTATGGTAACATACAGGGCTGAGCCCAACAATATTTTTTTTAAAAGGTTCCTTTACAAACGAATACGGATACGAAAGAAAAGAGCACTGTTTAGAAGTCAACTTTTTTTTTAAGAGTGATCTGTAAAAGCCTTTAAAGTAAGAAGAAATAAAGAATAGTAGTTAAGGGTATCAAAGTATGCGGAAGCAAAGCGCAGTCTTCCATAAGCAGTCAACTTTTTTTTTTTTAATAGGGCCAACAAAAGCCTAGTTAGAGTGAGGCGAAACTTTGAAGAAAAAAAGTCTTTAAGGAAGAAGGTCTTAAAAGATCGACCCTCTAAAAGCGTAAATACAGTAATGAAAAGTTTTATATATTACTTTGATCTCTCAAAAAAAAAAGTAAGAAGAAATTTGGACTAGTAGCTTAAGGATTTAAAGGAATACAAAAAAAATGCAATCTGCGTTCGAAGGGAATTGCATTTGAAATTTTTAGATAAAAATTAGTTAGTTCAAGTCGAAAATGTATGTAATATATCGAAGGAAACTTCGGAAACCCCTAAAAGTTACCTAAAGTATAATCAGGATGACTAGAGAAGCTGATATATACATATTCGACATATTCGTGTGTACGTCCTTGATCTGAAGCAGCCAAACTTTGAATTCTAACCCATTATTAAAAAAAGTTTATTTTATTATTTTCGATTTAAGTGATATTAATAGTCTTCATGGGACCATTATGTAGCGCATAAAAAAATAAATTATTTTTAAAGATATAACTTTACATCGTAACCAATAGATAAAAGTTTTTAGATTTCTTGGGTAATGGACCAAATTTAGTCCAAATCGCCACCCCATTTTCCGTTGTAAAAAATATTTTAATTTGTTTGTCCAAGTCTTTATTGAAGTTATGATACAGGGTATCTGCAATCAACAGCATTTTTACTATAGTGAATATTTACATGCAATAATTTGCTTACGCCATCTGCCGACAAACACTGGTAAATGCAATTTCTAAGTTTTGTCACCTAGAAGCGTTGCGTAAGTTTTGATATAGGGTCACACTGAATAGGAAAATATATGATGATCAAGCACACAACGATGAAAAATAAAACAACAATAAGAATGATCATAGCAATAAATTGACTAGTGCTAAGAAAGTGTTAAGGGATAATTGGTCCATATGAGCCCTCAAGTAAAAATTCTAATCTGGAAAGCGAAAGGCTTTTCAGATAAGCTTTTTGAGCTGGAATCCTAATGAGAAAAAACTGTAGCGGGTTCATCTTACTGTTCCTAACGAGACTCCAAAAGCCCCTTTAAAAATTTTTAGCTACGAACCTTAACTGGCTTTAATTTATAAACAAGAACTTCTTGGATGAGGAGTTGCCCTTATATATCTCCCACCTACCAGCATAACTAACCAGGATAACCATTATACGTCCACGACCTCGGCAAGCTTTGGGAATAAGGATATTTGGGACCTCTTGTGGTCTTCTGTGCAAATAATGTAACATGGTTCGGGAATTGGCTAAGCAGTGTCCATCTGTTCACAGCCTAAAGAAGGAGACGTTGAAGAGCACTGAAAGTTATCTCTAATATGTTCAGGGGGACATGTCCGTAAAAATATCTTTTGATTTATATCATCATTAAAATCGAACCATAAATATGGGAGATAATGGTAAGTTTTTTTCGAAGCGAAAACACCAATACGACCATAGTCGTAAAATAACAAAATGGAAGTCACCTCCATTAAAAAAATTAACGAAATACATTTTTACGATCACTCAATAAATTTGCCACCATGGGGTTTCTAAAATCTATATTAATTAGCTTGAATAAGTCATTGAGCTAATCGAAAAATACAAATAGAAGCTTTTGTAGAGAGATGATGATTTACAACAAGAAAGGTCCAATATGCTGAAAAAAAAGCTGTTGTGCACCAGAGCGACAAACCAGAAATTTGAAAATGGAACGCCGAACAATTATCTTTGAACAGACTTGAAGAAATGTCTAGATGGAAAGAGACTTTCTTTTTATGATCTTGCAAGGCCTATTTTGATAATCTAGATTTGACTTTTTGGAGCGCATAATTTGATTGGAAGGAATCTCGCCAAAGACAATATATTGCAAAATAAAATAAGTTTTTTGAGAAAACTTGTAAGTGTATTTTTTTAAGTTTAAAACTAATAATTAATAGAATAATATTTATAGCGCAGGCCTTTGGCTCAGTGGTTTTGCAGGTTCATGACACTTTAGTCTACCTCCTGCTTCTGTCGGTAAAATCTAAACTAATCTTTGCATATTATTTCTGAAAGTAATAAATAAAACTAATTCTTATCTACCACTTAAAATTCTTTTTTGGCTGAAGCTGTAATATTCAGCAAAACAGAACTACTGTAAAAACTTAATTGTACTTTAAACCAGTTCAATTGAACTGGTTCGATTAACGCTTATATTTAAAACACATAACATTAACATACATTTAAAATTGACTACATTACATTATAGAATCTGTTAGACGTAAGGTGTTATATAATAAAAACATGCACCCAGCATACAGATGTGAAGATCCGAAGTCTCATATTAATTTCAGTCATAATATTTTTTATAACTACATCTACCAAAAAAAAGTTGGGAGCTTTCTTTTTGAATTTATCTCAAAATGTTTATGGATTTGTGAGTATGTCTAGCCAAAGATTGAATGAGCAGCCAGCATAATAACACCCTGGCTCATAGAGCCTCTACACTAGAAAGTTCAAGAAGGTGCTTAACCCGCAGCCAACAGCGAGGGCAGCACCATATACTAGTGGGCTTGGCTGGGATGAAGTGTACTGAACAGTAGGCATTGAAGCAAAATATTCTATTAAAAAATGTGATACAGGAGAGGAGGTGCTCCACAGTGCACCCTGTACCCTTATTGCTGAAAAAAAAGTACATTTATGCATATTAATATAAATATGATGACTAGAAGGCTCGACAAGTGGAAAGCAGAGCAGATATCGACTCAGTTCAAGTAACTACAACTGAAGCTGGTTTCAGTGCATCAGTTGGTTAATTTTTGGAGCTCTAGTTCTGGCAGTATCCGAAATCTTGTTGTTCATACAGACGCACAGACGGTCATGACTTAATCGCTACCTGATGCTATGATAAGCATTTTGGTATGGCAACGCTAACTGAAAATGATAAATTGGAGAAATTCATTTTGAATGAGTCTCAACCAGTCTCATGGAAGAGTGTATTAAAACTATCCACTTGCCAATTTTTTGCATATATATCTCTACTATGGAAAACACGTCGTTACAAAAAAATCCCTCAAAGTCTGTCAATCCGTTCTCAAGATATAGGAAAAAATAGTTCTATACAAAAACAAAAAAATTAATTTTTTTCAAAAATATCTTTCGTGAGTTTTTTTGATGCTGCAAATTTCGGCGGGGTTGCTCCTCCAATAAATATATATAAAAAAAATCGACCCAGCCCTTCTTGAGTAATAAATGGTGTAATTAACACGACACTGCTATGTACATTCAGCATATGAAGATTTCGTAAACAAAGCTTAGTTAGTTTGTTAGTTTGCTTTAAAAAATTAAATTATAACTATATATAAATAAATAAAAAATATAAAAAACCTGCAAAATTTTCCAAAGCCACATACATCCAATTTTACCCAGTTTTTCTTTAAAGCCTTTTGAATAAAAATGTGCATTGTAATATTGCGCATACGCACGCTTGGCCATTTAACCTTATGTTTGGGCCACACAATTCGCCCGTTGATGTTGTGCTCTAAAATAAAAGCTCATTTAATTTGCATATTATTTAGTGTCTAAATATATCTCTCTTAAATAAGTAGAACCCAGTGCCTTAATATGCTGCACGTGCTGACCAAATTTATCAAATGCTTGTTTCCACAAATGAAAACGATGACCACGAAGTGGTCTGCAAATTGTTTTTCCTCATTTTTCCTTAGACATTTAGAGGTTTCATATGTGTTTCCATGTGGGCTGGTTACTTGAAAGCTCATGAGTTGTTGTTTTTCAAGAGGGGCCCATGATAAATGATGTTTTTGGAACTAGCTGCTGGAGCCACTCAAAAGTCCAAAAGTCAAAGTGTGTGTGGGGTGGGGATTAGAAGAGGAGCTTGTTTTGCAAGTAGATTAGCATTGAATTTGAATAGAAAATTAAATTAAAATGGTTTGTTAGAAAACAAATTTTGAAGATGCCGACTAAAAAGTACACTAACAATTAATTACGTATTCCAATAATTTTGCAACTTTATATATATAATTGTGAATATTCCCAAAAAATGTTTTGAAAAATTTGTGCATTTAATTTTAAAAAAGCATCAACATTTATTTTAAATTTGGTCAAAGGAAAATTTTTTGTTTTTTGCTTTAATCGTGAATCTTAGTGAACCAGTTCCGTGCTTCCGTGCGTCACATTTGGAACTACAAATTAAGTATAATTTTTGAATAATTTCTAGGTTCAATTTTGAAAAATTTTGCAAAATAAGGCAAGTACATCAATGGATAATAAGGTTTAAGAGTTCTGAGGCTGTCACTGCCCGGGACTATGTAGAATAAGGTTCGGCTTTCTCAAGTCCCACTTCCTAAATGTAAGTCAGAGTCCCAGCTCTCAGAAAAGAGTCCGAAATGCCTTTCGAGGTTTTTTGAGGCCACCGGATGGCTGTGAAGTAGAGTATCTTGAGGACTTCTTTAGTAGGGAAGGGTGGAGTAAAGTTCCACCTGCGCTATCAAAACGGGCCAATTTTTCTGTCCTAACTGCCGCCTTAACTTAAGGGTATAAAAATTTTCTGAATTTTCGAATTTCTGTATAACGAGTTTTCTATAAATAAAATTTGTTATAAAGATGTTAGACTGTATTTTAAAACTAAAGAACCATTTGTGTATAGTGTATAAAAATAGCAAAAACAAAAGCAAAAGTTATGACATTACAGTATCTCTCCATTTTGTTATGCTCGTATCTAGTTTATAGTTGTTGGAAATAATCAAATAAATTTGATTGCCATAAATCAAAGTTGTATATTAACTTTGCAAAGTCATAGCTAATATATAAACACAGAGCAAGAACAAAGTTTTGATATTTGCCAAGAGAGCGCAATGACCTTTGACCAGTAAACAGATGGACGGTCCATTGATCGGATTTGCTTTTAATTATAACAAAAGTCTAGAGAAACTATTAGGCGCAGAAAAGTTATACTGCTCAAAGCTTCAAAACCTATTTCCTCAAGAATTGTCTTTGTGAAATCAAAACAGTTTTTAAAAATCCTTTTTGAAGTATATGTTTAATGAAGTTTTATTTTTTTAATAACAAATTCCTAAAAAGGGAGTTCGCTTAAAATACCTTATTCCAGAAATCCCCTGCGAAAATCAACAAACAAATCTTTTTATTTCATTTATATCCTAATGCTGTTCGTAAAGGAAGGATTAATGAAGATTTTTCAGAAAAAGCGATTTATCTTCATAATCGTTCATACTTTAATACTTCATAAGTATTATGGTAACTATTGGCGTTGCCAACACAAAAGTAAACATAACTCACTCAATCAAAAAAATTAAAGTTTAAATTTTTTGCAGTGAAATCGTGCGCAAGAAATTCTTTTAATGTAAAAAAATTGTATAAAAAATCATCAACTTAAATTTAAAACATTTTTGAATAAACTAAAAGAGGAAATCCTAAAATTTAAATAAATAAATGAAAATGCAAAGTATAAAAATTCAAATTTGAAATAAACATTCAAAGTTTTGTTAAAAAAAAACGTTTAAATTAAAAAAAAATAAAAATAATTAAAAAAACAACAAAATAGATGGCGTACGTTAAAGTCGGTCGCAAACGATTTTGGGATACCCTGTACCACCATAAAAAAAAAGAAATCAGTCGAATTTTGCACCAAACAATTTTTTTGACCGATCGGTCCTATGGGACTATATGATATAGTCAACCAATTTTGATCAAATTTAGTACACTGATTGGGAACTATAAAAAACTTCCGACTGCCAAATTTGGTTCCGATATCTTCAAAAACAAACTAAACACAACGAATTTTGTAAAAAAAGCGTTTTTTTGACCGATCGTTCCTATGGGAGCTATATGATATAGTCAACCGATTTTGATCAATTTTGCTACAGTGCTTGGGAATTCTAAAAAACTTCCGATCGCCAAATTCGGTTATGATATCTTCATAAACAAACGAATTATCCATCTAAGACTTTTGCTTTTTTTCGAGGTCCTCTGAAACACCCCTATGGGAGCTATATAATGTAATCCCGATATCAAAAAAATAAAATAAACTTGTCTCCTATTGATTAATAAGGGATCTAATCTGAAAGTTTGGTTGCTCTAGCTTTTACCATCATTGAGATCTAGTCGTTCATACGGACAGACAGACAGACGGACATGGGTATATCGACTTCTCTAGTCACTCTGATCATACTTTAGGTAACTTTGGGGGGTCTCCGACGTCTCCTTCTGAACGTTACATACATTTTTGGCTTGTACAAACACAATATACCCTTTGTACCATACGGTACAGGGTATAAATAGTTCTATCGAAAAAGAGCAAAAAAATATTTGATAGGTGGATAAAAAAAAATATTACCGCAAATAAAATTTTAATTTTTAATAGTATTTTTATTACATATATTTTGCCTTCGCTTGTTAAAATTTCAATAAGTTTATTTTACAAAGTTAATATCATTATTGTATATAATTATGCTGAATTTAAATTAACTATTATTATCGAGTCAACATCCCTTTTTTGGTGTCAAGGTGTCCAAACGTTCGTCGACTTGATGCCAATTAAAGTTAATTTTATAGCAGCCACATTTTGTTTAACTTTGTTTTTAAAGCCCTGAGTGCCTTTTTTGTTAACAGATAACACTGGCTGAAAAAAGTTTGTATTTTACAATAAAGCGTCTAGGCATCAAAAGTCAATGACTCTGACGTTATATTCATAAATACTACAGTCAAGCCTAGCAATAAACAAATCTGAGCTGCTGATAAAAAATATCTTGGTAGTGTATTCTTTAGTAAATAAGTACCTAGTACCTACCTAAAGTCCTAGGGCACCACTTATTTGTATCCATTATTTATATTTGAGTTATCGTACAAATAACATAGAAAAATTTGTGGAGGCATCTTCCATCATCCACAAACAATTATTTTTTTGTCCCCCCACTTCAAAAAAAAAATAAAAAAATAAAATTAAGCAGTAATGTTTGCAAATATGCATCGGTTCTTATCTTCGAGTTAAAAAAAAATAGTTTCCGATGAAATATTTGCTTATTTACTCATATAATCAAAAAAAAAAAGATGTGTCTTCCATATAAATCAAAAATTTGTTTATTCCAATTTCTAAGTTTTAATTTTAATTTGGTAGCCCCAAATGTGAAGTCCAAATTGTTTGTTGATAAGCCAGCTATGATTGAACCCATGTTATTCGCGAGAAACTGTCGATTATGCTCGAACGCGTAATTGAAAATTGGAACCTCCGCATGGACGAGCTATGGCGCAGTTGCGGCCAACATTTGAAAGGGATTATCTTTAAAAAGTGAATGGCAAGAATGGTTCTTTCTATTGATAAACAGACTATCCGATTCATTTGAAATTTTTGTGTTTTTTTGCATTTTTAAAAAAAACCTCTAGATTGATGACCCTTTATGACAAGAGAACCGATTCAAATCTCTATTTTTCCTATATTGCTCTCTGTGAGTCATACGCGTTGGTCTATCCATGCATGTCTACATCGACTTCTCTAGTCAGCCTTATCCTACTATTTTTCTCATATGTTAACTCTTAAAATTATTTATTAAAAATTAAAAATTAAATTTTGGCCACATGCCTTTACGCTTAAAGAGGGAAAAGAGATCAATTAACATATTCTTAAACTTAGTTAGAAGACGAAGAAAAAAACTAAATAAAATCATTTTCGGCATTTTTGAGCTTAATCTTGATTGCGAAGGAAGCTTTGCGATTTGGTCCGCTGGGTTATCAGTGTCCGTGTGAATGAAGAAGCGTTTATGTATTTGTGTATGTGTATTTTTTTTGTGGTCTGCGTTTGAGTGCAGTGAACTTGTGCCGTGTACGGAACACACCATGGCAAATAAAGAAGTACGAAAAAAACTTGCTGAATTAAAAACGAAAAAGGTAAAAAATTGTTAAAATGCTTTCCTCTGCATTGCACGCTACAAAAACTTTAAATGCAACATGCAACTACAAAAGCTCCAGTAGTTGCAACAACAACAGCAACAACAACTTGCAACCTACTGCAAATCCGCAGCTGGGTCTCCCTCAAGCTTATTATGAAGTCGTTCTAATTAAAGGAAGCAGCTGTACATTTAATTTTATGCTGGGGAAGTCCCTTTTTTTTGCTTCTTCAATTTCTTTGCTTTTGTGCATTTCTGCACCCACTCCCTCCCACCTTTTTAAAGCATACTTTTTTGGTGCAGCTATTAATGCAATGCAATTTGATTCATTTTATTATGACTTTGCGAGTTGTTTGCATAATTAATGCAACTCACATAAAAAAAATAATAAATTTTTATGCTTTTTTAAGAAATATGCTTGCCACTGAGGAATACTTCCATTGTAGGGCAAAAAAAAAAACAGACGCCCTAATAATTGAGCTGGGCTATAAAATAAAGCCAAATAATAAAAAATAATGTGTGACTTACAAGACTGAAAATAAAAAACTTTACGCTAAATTTAACAGCAAGATACATTTTACTTTGTATAGTATATTCATGTAAGATGCGAACAATAGCAAATAGAATGCTAATCAATTATCAGACAATTTGGCGGTAAATAACAAATAAAAAGCAAAGAAAGTCTTCTAAAGAAATCAAAGTCTTGTTACTCTATCTGAATACTTTCAGCTTTATGTTATATGCATTTTTATATCATGTCATGTAGATTTATAGATTAAATATGCACTAGAAGGTTTCGCAGAAGAATAAGAAGATGAAGTTAAGGTTGGAATCTAGATTTCACGCATTATTTTCGTTCTTGCCTTACAAATTATGGAATTTTTTTAAAATTTATTATATAGCGATTTTTATATAAGTGATTTATTTTTTAAATTTTAAAAAATATTTCCTTTTGTTGTTGTTAGATGACGACCAATCTGGCTTCAAAACTACAAATTTTGTCTAATTCCTAGAATATCTTTTCTTTATCATTTTCTTTTTAGCAAGTAAAATGCATTCATTAAAAGTTACTAATATAGCGGCCAAAATTTATGTTTTATTTGATTTGAACAATTAAAAACGTAACATCACGCCATATACTAAGGCTACTAAAAACGAGAAGAGTTTTTACTTAACATCTTTAATTATTTCAAATCATATAATAATAACTTTTATGAGAATATTCCTGCCCATTTCACAGAAATTTGCGAGTTTGTAATACAAATCAAATTATATTTGTGGTAACGTCACGCCACGCGTATTTTTGTTCGTATCTTCGGATAAGGCATATTTTTGTCAAATTTTTTGCTAAATATAGTGCTGCTGAATTTCAGAGATCGCAAATAAAAGTTCTGGGGTTGAAAAAAACAAAGCGGAAAAAGTGCCTTGGATGAAAGTGCAAGTCACTATAAGAGTAAGTAAAAACAAAAACTTTATAAAATTTTACTACTTGCTTGTATTTATATATTTTGGCGTAAAAACATGATATCTCTTAAATATGGATTTGATCGCATTTTTGAAGTCTTATAAAAATAAAAATTTTTATTCTGTTTTGTTTGTTTACAAAAATCATTGATTTTAAATATAGACACTTTAACAAATTTTAACTACATTTTTTGATGCGTATTATTATTAGTCATATCAATATCTTGACCGTTTTCACCGGGCAGCCTTGTCGATTTAACACATGTTTGACGATATATCTTGCCCTTATAATTACTACCATGCATGGCCACGTAAACAAACTCCATTGCACATGTCTACAATTGTTAAGCATCAATGCAAAATTAAGCGTCAAAGAATTATTATTCCAAGTAATTGTTGGTCTTTGACACGAGTAATTCACGTTATTTTATTTACAAGTTTCATTGAAGAAATCGTTCCACTATATAAAGAGCATTCATACAAATAAGCATATAATAAAATAAAATACGTCAGGCACTATCATTTGTTACAAAAGCTTTTTGAGAGACTCAAAAAACGGAACTGCGCAATGCTTAACCTTCTAATAGTAGGATCATGATAAAATAGCCACGTTAATGTGTGTGCACTCTTCGCACACATTTAAAAAGGATCAACACTTACCGATTATACTCATCTCGTTTCTTTACATTCCGTAGCTAAAACATGCTATCCTGCTTGCATGCCTTGGACAAATGCCCCCACGCTATTGTCGCACTCTTTTCTCACGCACACGAAACCGAAACCGTTTTATTTTCTTATTGAATTTTCATTAACATTGATTGCTATTTTATTTATTGAAATTGCATATTTTCGACTTTAAAACATTAAGAAATGTTTTTTAAACGACACTAACTCATACCGAATTAAACTGCCTTTAAAGGCATTTTTAAAAGATCGTATAATTTTATTTAAAACAAACGCCATAACACACAAACAACGCACTCACTTTTACATTTTTACTTACAAACAATTTTTATTTTTACGAACACGCACTGCTTTAAATATAATACACTAGAAACAAAACGAACGCGCATTGCTTTTAATATAAAACACTTAAAATAATTGTTATTAAAACAAAAACAAACACGCACTTAGTTTAACTTAATTATTATTATAAACAAATTTCGAACGCGCGACAGCACAAACAAAACGATCCTTGTCAATTAAAGTTTACAAACACACTAACAGTCACTAAGAGCGAGACAAGTTTTAACAAAAATTTGAGAGCATTATAACTGCTACAAAACGCTAATGTTTTATTGTTGTTGCTTTACTCTTCTCTATTTCTTTTTATGCTACGTTGCTTGTTGCTTTGCGCTCAGATCTTGGCGCTCAGCAATGATGCTGTCCTTTTTACACCACTTGTAAGTCGGCAGAATGAGAGTAATAATACAGTTTGAAAATAAGAGCGGCTACTGAGTGCAAATTTACATACAGTCCCATTCACTTAAATATGGACAGGGCTGTTATTATTATTATTGTATATTATTCTTAATCGATTATTTTCAAAATATTTGTTATTATATTTATTAAATTTTTAAATAAGCATAATTACTTTTTGTTTACAATAGTTGCCAATTGAAGTTGATTTTTATTATTTGTTGAGCTTTGTAATATATAATACAGAAAATCAATTTTTTGTAATTATGCAGATAGCAATAAATGCTTCGTTTGTATTATTAATCATAAACATTATTATACTAAAAAACGAGCTTAACAATTTTTTTTATTAAAGTGTAATCATTAAATATTGAATTATAAAGCTTCATAAAAAAAGGGATTTTTTTATATGAAGTTTTGTCAACAAATAATGTTTATAGGCAATAAAACAAATGTTCGGATTTTTTTTTTTTTCTTCTTTGTAATTTATTGGACACTTTACTCCTTTTTCAAATATCAACAAAATGTAATATATTTTAAAAACATTTTAACAACAATTTGTAATTTTTTACGTATTGCAAGAGTAAAACTCTCTATTGTTCTCGTGAAAATTTTAAGAAGTTTTAGCTTTAATTAATTTGTCAGCTGCAATATACAATTTTTTATTTTTATTTAATTGTATCAATATGTAGAGTTTGAAAATTTTATAACATACTTACAAGGGTTCAAGGCAAAAATCACAAAAAATTTATCCGAAAAATATTGTAATAATTATTATATAAATTATTGTAATTTTATATTTCTTTTTAAATTTTTAGTTTTAAAAAATGCCTCATTGCAGAATGCGTAGAAAGATAAACTGTAACTCAAACCCGTTTTATACATAAAAGTGCAGCTCATTTGTACTTATAACTAAGCAATAATTTAATTTTTTAAAATCTTTTTCCATTTCTTGATTGGATTATCTGAGTAAGCTGAGGTAGCTCTTTCAAGAGAGCCTTAAGGCTAATGCACAACAGTGTAAAACCGCCTGAAACAAAACAAAACTTTATATAAATAAAAAAGCTGTCAAAATTTTAGGTGTTTTTTTGTATATGCAGCTTTGTTTATAGAGAAACAGCTAAGCCAAAGGCCTATGCTGCCAGCGCTATAAATAAACATGCGTTCCTTATTAGTTTAGTTTTTAAGCTACTCTAATAATATATAATATAATAATATAATATAATATATAATATTAATAAATAATTAGAGAAACAGCTAAGACTACATCAGCGTTTTGATAGCATACTTTTGTGATATTAACATAAAAAAATGTTGATAGCGTGCCGTTTGCTGTATTTATTTTAAGATGGAATTTTAATGAAAAAAATATTTATTCTGTATATTTACTGCATTCTGTAAATAATGTAAACTGTTTAATTCCAAGTAAATAAACACAAATTGAATTCAATCTACCTACTAAAAATTTAAAGTAAACTAAAAAAATATTCTTACTTGTGTTATTAAAGGAATCATGTATGTATATCTGACAACAAAGATGAAATTTTGAACGACCTTCTCTGTGTTTTTATTATCTTTTCAATACAGTTTAAAATTTCATTAATAATTATTATTTCTGGAGCTATGTTGTCGTATTTGATTTCAATAATTAAAACCAACTTATTAATAAAAAATGCCAATTAATAAGCTAATAAAAATAACAAAGGATTATTTTTTTAAATTTTTAATTACATTCAAAATTAACCAATATTTTTTTATACTAAAAGAAATTTTGGCACAAGAGTCTTGTTCAATTTGCAGAAAACTGCAAACCAAGGTTGTCATAATTTTTCATACTTATGTAATGTCACGTCCATATTGATACATATTACAGTAAAATGTAAATTAAAGCGTTTTGATTATATTCAAATGAATGAAAGTGTATGAATATATGAGCGCACTCAGCATCTGTGATGCATTCCCCCTCACACACAGGCAAATACAACATTAGCATTAAACAAAGTGGTACAAAAAGGATGGCAAAAATCCAAACTTTCTGAGCGAAAAAAGAAAACGGTGTTAAAAGAAATAGAAAAGAGCTAAATAGCAACAAATTAGCTAGCTGCAGATTTTGTTTTTTTTTGCCGCTCACTCTTCTACAAATTGAATTTATCTGTCGCTAGCACTGCTAAGGTCAAGTGTCGGTCAGTAAGTTTGTTAACTTCAAATGACCAGGATCGTTTTAATTATATCGCCGTGCGTTCGTAAATTGTTTTTAATAATAATAAAGTTAAAAGCAGAGCGCGTTCGTTTTTCTCTTAATAACTTTTATGTGAAGTGTTTTATATTAAAAGCAGTGCGCGTTCGTTTTGTTTCTATAATATTTAATGCAGTGCGTGTTCGTAATTTGTTTGTGTAAAAATAAAAAGTGTTTCAAGTTCATTTGTATTAGTAGTAAGTAGTGCGTTGTTTGTGTGTTATGGCGTTTGTGTTAAATAAATTTATACGATCATTTAAAAAATGCCTTTAAAGGCAGTTTAATTCGGTATGAGCTAGAGTCGTTTAAAAAGCATTTCTTAATGTTTTAAAGTCGAAAATATGCAATTTCAATAAAAAAAGTAGCAATCAATGTAAATGAAAATTCAATAAGAAAATAAAACGGTTTCGGTTTCGTGTGCGTGAGCAAAGAGTGCGACAATAGCGTGGGTGCACTTGTTCAAGGCATGCAAGCAAGATAGCATGTTTTAACTACGGAATGTAAAGAAACGAGATGAGTATAATCGGTAAGTGCTGATCCTTTTAAAATGTGTGCGAAAAGTGCAAAAGATTTTTATATGTATTTTTCAATGATCCTACTATTAAAAGGTTAAGCATTGCGCAAGACCATTTTTGTGTCTCTCTTAAAGAGTACTGAAATAGTTTAAGAGCCAATTGTTAAAAGTTATTTTGATAGTTATTTGACGCTAAACTGATATTAAGTTTGCTATATTTTAGAAAATAGATTTATGAGACAAATAGTGTATTTCAAGCAAATTTTTGTATGAAAGTTGAAATATTTTTATTCACTTTTTAGACGTACATATTTTTTTATCACGCAAAATTAAGATGTACCAAAAACCATAAATATTCTGCCTTATGATTAAAGTTTTATATTTTTTGCCTCTCAGAATATTTTGTGCAGCGCATACTTTTTATTTTAAAACCGCAGAATTTTTAAAATTAACATAATATGAACAAATTTAGATGGCCGCAATTTGTGTTTTTGGAATTTCAACCATTCATAATACAATACTTAAAAAAGTATTTTTAATTATTAATTAAGAAATACGAAAACTGGTAATGATTAAAACTTATTATTGTTCCTTGTTTAACAATTAAAAAATAAAATTTATGTCAGCTTATTTTATGCAGCAGACCAGAATTTTTTTTAATGCACTCAAATATAACAATAACTTATTGCGCTTTATGTATTTGCGTTGAAATATACAAATATTGCTGAAAGCTAGCTTTAAATAGATAGAATCAAAGTTAAGGTATAATCTGTCTTCACTTGAGATAAGATGAAAATTGTACTGAAATTTAACTGTCTAAGAAAATCTAAATAATATTTAAAAAAAAATTTTTTTGTTCGTACATTTAAAATAAGAAATATATAATATATTTAAATAATTTTTAACACTATTACTATTACTATCAAGAGGCTTCTATTAATGTTTTAACTTAACATTATTTTTTTATCCAAAAATAATTGTTTTTGACTTTTCGTATCGCAACACTTGTTCGTACAAAAAGTGAAGTTAAGTTAAAATATTAAAGGTGTACTTTAACACCTCGTGGTAGAAAAAGTGTTAAATTGAATATTTACATTATACAGAGAAGGGGCTTGAAAATAGGTTGCAAACTTTAAAAAGATACAAATTTTGGTCGAAAAGTATGAACTATTTGAAAACCTACAGAGAAGAGGTTTAAAAGAATAGGTCGATAAACTTAAAAAAAAAAAAATAATAAACAAATTTTGGTATGATAAAATATGAACATATTTGGCAAAACCAAGTGTTATCTTTGTAAGAGAATATTTAATAATACAGTGTAAATAAATAAATAAACAAATAAATAAAAAAGTGAACAACACTTTTTTTTAAATTAAGAAAACTGAAATTTTCAGCAATATTTTTTTTCCCCTGTGTTTACCAGCTAGACGCCTTTTTATTAAGAGTTGTAAAATTATTGAGCTTGCTAAAGTGGAATAATAATAAAAATAATAAATTATAAAATAACTAAGACGATTTTATAAAACAATCTTTATCATTTGACGCAATTTGAGTGACCTTCTCTGCAACGATACATCTTTGTCCATTGCTAGATAAGGCTTTGATAATCGGTTTTTTTGTTTTAAGTCCATTACTGACCTTTATATTTTTATATTTTATCCACAAGTTACCATAACTTAAAAAAAATTTATATTTTTTTCAGTTTATTTGGTTCTTGGCCGCTTTTTTTCAATAATAATACCCATTTGCCTGCAAACCGTATCAAAATTCGATTATACATATAAAGCCTTATGTGGGCCTTATAAACAAAGCCACAACGACTCTTTCAATTTTTTTTTGCACTAACTTCACATACCTCTTGTACCCAACAAAAAAATCGCCTAAAAACTCATCCTGCGGGCTACGTAAAGCCGAGCCATTGCCTCAATAACAGAAATAACTGAAATTGTACAATTGAGTGGAAAGAAGAGCAGCAAAAAAAAGTAAAGAAAAAAGATTGCGGGTGAAGGGGAACACATGCTACATGCCGTGGCGGTTGCACGTTTTTGATGCCAAATATGACGTATGTACATATGTCGTCATTACGGTAGCATTGTGTTTGTTTTAATCAGTAAAAACAGATGGGCGTGGCAGCTGAGGCGTATGTGTGTGCCCCAGGCGTGGGCGTTGTTGCCACCGGGCTTTGCCTTGGAAGTTGTAAGTTTGCCTCTAAAGAGAAAAAGTCAAGCAAATCAAATCACAAGCGAGAGCATAGTATGCGTGTGTGTGTGCACTCTTTTTTTGTGTTACTCTATCGCTTGGATTCCTTTGCTGTTCATTTCATTATGTGTGTGTGTTTTTGCGTGTGTGCGTACATGGGTTTTGCCTGCCGCCATTTTTATTTCCAATCGTGAAGCAATAAATGTGCGCGGGTGTGTTCTAGTTACCGCAGACATTTTTCTACTGACGATTCTGGACCAGCAAAAAGAAAAAGTAGCTGTAGAAAACCAAAAAGAGAGGAATAAAAAAAAGAAAACAAAACAGCCGTCTGTAAGCAATGAAAAAGACAAACAATCAGCAATCATGCCAAAATTTGTTTTCATTTTTGTGGCGCAAACATACACATACACAAACACACTTACACGTAAGTAAACATCCAATGAAAGTAATACCCAGTTGGAAACTACGGAACGCAGGTGAATATGCTACTACTACTGTAGAGTATAAAGCAAATATGTTTGCTATCGTTACCATTTGGGAACTTAGCTCGAACAATATTTTAATTTTTAAAGAGCTACTCCTCTTTTTGTGTCATTAAGAAATGTAATCCTGTATGTATAATATAGTGATAATAGTTCAGCTGCCTCCTGTTTTTTCTACTTTCAATAACTTCCTCATATAATAGATCACTTTCCAAGTTTTCGTACTACTCAAGACAAAGCTTAGGGTCTATATTTTATAATTTCAAGATTCTTTACTGGTCCCAATGACATGAAGCTAAATATATTACAAAATGGCGTACATTTTAATCGGGCGCAGACGATTTTTTCCCGTTACCACTACATGCAATAAAACAAGTATAATGCTTAAAACACAAAAGACATCTGATTCGTCATTTTAGGCTACGATTTACCTTCATAAACAACCAAAAAGAAAGCAATTAACATTGCGTGCAGTTTGTTTTCCGTGCTAAAAAAAAACAAACAAATAGTTTCAATAAAAATGTAAAAATTCAGTTGATTTTTGTATATTTCGCTCACAATCTTTTAAATACATCAAATTCTATCAAAATAAGTTTTTTTGCCGGAAGTTTATAATATATTCAATAAATTTTAAAAGGCATTGCTTAGGAACTCTAAAAACGTACTGAGTGTCAAATCTGTTGTAATATTTTGATAAAAAACATCGTTATACATGTTAAATTTTGATCTTTTCGAATTCCTCTAAAAAACCCTATCTAAAAAATATAACCCCGATACGACAAAGTATTTTTATACGATTCTTTTGACGAGTTCACCAAACAATTACATTGAAAAAGTACATCGTTCGTTATTTTGACTACGCTTATTTTTTAAATGCCTAGAACTATTTAGCAAAGTTATTGTTTTTGCAAATATTTGTCGCTAACAAAAAGAGATATTTTCGAGTCTTTAAATTTAACAGCTGAATTGATAGTATGTTCCAAAAGATATGAGCTAAAGGATATACGTTGCATTTAGACTAGTGATCTTAAGAAAGGTTTATTCGAGTGGCAGTTGAATGTATCTTGCCACAATACCAAAATTGGGTTAAAACTTTAAAAGAAATTTTTAAAATTGCATCATCTTAAAATCAGACTGATTATTTTTAAGTCTCCCTCAAACTTGGTCCTAAAATCATGAAAAAATGGGCTAAAACAAGCGCAAGATTTTTTGTTGTCTGTTTATGAATGAATTATCTTTTGGAATAAGCTCAAAAAATTCGAAAATAGGATTTAATTGTAATTATTTCGCACTGAAAATAAGCAAAATAATAATCAAGAAGTCTAAAATAAGCCAGGAAAAATCTTAATCTATCTCCTTTGAAGAGTAAATTGTTTATATTGCTACAATAAAAAGACTGCTTTCAAGACAAAAAAAAAAAAATAAAAAATAAAAATGTACAAATGTATTTATAAACACTGAAAAAAGTTTAAAAAAATAATATAATGGAATGATAAAAGCTTTTTTTTGCATTGTTGGTTTTCTTATAAATTTAAATTTAAGAATGCTGAACAATTAAAGACTTAAAGTTTTTTTTATAATATTTTAATAATTTTTTGTCTTTCGTAAAAATTTTCGTAATTGTTTTTAGTTTAATAATTGCAATTTTCAGTCCCACACTTTTTTATCTCATTTGAAGCTAAGAATTTATTTTAAACATTTTTAAAACAATGTACAAACTACTCCAACATTTATTGTTAAAAAATAATAACTCTAGTTTGTTAGCACAACATTTAAAATTTAAACTAAAATAGAAAAAAATTTTGTTTTTTTCTAGGGATATTTTGTCCGCAAGCTTTTCCTGTAGTTAAATTAAAATTAGTTGAAATAAAAATGTTGCAAGGTATGCTCGGTATGTCCCGAATGTAACAGTAGTAGTACTTTCTTTACTTTTCTTTCTTTGCCCTTTTTTATTATTTAAAAAAAAAAAAATATTGTTTTTTTAAAATGGGAAAAATTGATAAAACATATAAATTTTAAAATTGTATGATTGTTGTTTTTAGATTCTAAGAAACTATATTTTATTATAAGAAATTGTTCGTTAATATTATTATGCTAATATATAATTTTTTAAAATCACTATGGACTGAAAAAAACTTTTGATTGAGATGCATTTGGTTTTTAAGTAATTCCTTTCGCAAGCACTGGCTGTTATAATTAAATGAATGCCATTTTATTTGTGCTTTAAAAATGTTAACTTTCGACTAACTACAAAACTTCTTAATGACAAACGCATAAAAGTAACAAGAGTAACATTAAAAACTTTGATTTTCTCAAAATTCCTACCGGGCAGCCAACCACACACACACACATGAACTGTGATTGCTGTCATGGCCATTTGCCATTGATTGAAGTGTATTTGTTATGCGGCCGAAAAGTGTTGTTGCCATCACTAACAACAGAACTCACTAAGATGGATGCGTTTGCTCTGGCAAATTGCTTAAAGAACGATTCCATGAGTTACTGCGGTTCTTGGGTTCGTTGCCATGTGGAAAAGGCTGACAAACTTTGAGGTTTTCATTAAATGTAAACCTTTTCTGGTTATTTATAGACCAAACTTTAGTGACCGATAACTTTAATTTAGAAATATAAAACAAAACTTATAACCTATTAAAAAAGTTATAAAAGTTCTATAAAAAAAATATTAAGCAAATCAATCAAAGTGCAATTATTGTTTTAAGTTTCTTGATTTTATTTCAATAACCTGCAATAAAAAAGTAATTTAATTGTTTATGTTTAATTTGTTTTAATGGACTTGGTAAGAAATAGCTCGCAAAAAATAAGAAAGTGGGAATAAGCTAGGAACTTTTATCAAAAAAAAACAAAAAACAAAGGAAATAAAATGCAAAACTTAAAAGAAAAAATCAATTTCTTGACTGAGAATTTAGGACAATACCTAAAGGCTTGAAAGTAACCTCAAGTTTTTTTGGAAGTCATATCTCGAAGTAAAATTTTGGGTGATTTTCTAAAGTTATGTACCAAAACAGCCACACAAACAAAATTGTCTTTCACGTAGGTTGGACCATGTTTATTATAACTACATGCTTTTGAGGTCATTGAATTCGAATTCGAGGTCAGACATAACCTCAAAAGTGAGTTATTTTGGAGGTTATCTCAGTACTTGAGCTTTTGGAATAAAAAATAATTTGGGTCGGTGTTTTGGTTTTTTTTTTGACCCCGATTTGGGATGCAGCTGCTCAAAATCTGTTACCTGTAAAGTTCATATCACTTTGTAGGCCTGTATAATCCAATGCACCCCCATTGATTACTTTAATCTTTTTTAAATACTTTATAGATCAATAATCGTTATAATCTTTAAACGACAAATACTGGGAACTATTGCAGTCGTAGACTACGACTTTATTAAGTTGCTCAGATCAATCGACAGCGGTTGTACAACCATGGAATTGGTTGCCAGCTGTACGTTATGGCGTGATAAGAAGCAATAATTATTCAAAAAGTTAAAATTTAACTTCGAGCTGCATACATTAATAGTAATAGCTATGAACATGTGCTTTTCGCTTAGTGTATACTCTATATTTACCAGGAACATGGTTTAAATGTATAAGATAGATTTTATACATGGTAAAAAATAATAAATAAATAAAAAGTTGATAAGTTAAATGCTGACTTAGCGTATGCTTTTGAAATAAGTGCATATGAAAAGAGCATCATTTATTTTGAAGATGCCTGTAATTCACAACTTATTCAAGAAGGACTCTGGCATTGAACATTTAACTGTTTGCCGCTTACAATTCACGACCCATTTTTTATTTTTATTTTTTCTTATTTTATTTACAATCTGTCTTAATTAGGCAATGACCCATTTAAATCAGAAAATGTTTTTAGTATGTTTGTGCTAAAAGATGGCAAGCTTTGTTTTTAGGAAGTTCAAAACGGGCCTGGTCACACATAAAATGGGCAAGTCTGGAAACAAAAAAAGGGAAACCCATAAAACCCGTATCTCTTTAAAATTTGAAAATTTAAGTCTTGTTAATAAACTACGGCGACAAAAAATGTATGTAGGCAAACATTAATTAACTCTAGAAAGTCATCGATATTTTTTGTACATTAAGATTAACGCTCGTCCAAATGACGAACGACCTTTTTTGATTTTAGTGCATATTACAAAGATTTCAAGTATAAATATATATGTTACAATTTTTTTTTATCTTCTTTTTTTATTCCTGTAGAATCTGTTTTATTTTTTTGTAGTATTTATAGATCTTAACTGAGAGTATATTTTTATATCCAATCTATCCTAACATCTACAATTCTTACCCGATTTTATAGATCATAGACTCGAAATGTTCGTAAAAGAATTCTCTTTCAGTTTAAAGCTTAACACAATTTTTAAATATTTTTTTTCGTTAATAACAAGCAAGACGAAAATTTGTAATTTTGAAAATTGGTCGAAAAAATAATTTTGACTTAATCTGTACATAATTATATATCACTGTGAAGAGCAAATCAATACCTTTCGATCTAATTGTCTTTCATGTCGATACAAAATTTTGAACACGAGATAGTGAAAAATAACTGAAAAAGGGTCCCCAAAAACATGTTTTTCAAAAATATCTCGAAAACGGTGCTTAAGAAAAAAAAAAAGGTTGCCATTTTCGTGTTTCTCGACCCCAAATTACCCTAAAAAACACTTTTTTCGAAGGTTCACTCGATGACCCTTTGTAAACTAGTGTTATCTATTATTTAAATTAAGATTTTTACACAAAAGAGTCATGAATGGTGTCTGATGAATCGTGCGAGGATTGTTGGGAAAAGACATTTGAAAATTCACAGAAATTGTAAATGGCGGACCAGTTAGTCTTAATTAAACAGAATACAGTACATCTATTCGAACGTATCTACGCCTATTTAAAAAAAAAAGATTTAAGCATTTTCGGTTTGAAAGTAATGGTTGGATAAATTTTCCTTGTTGAACACATTATTTGTAATCAGAATCTTCGTCACTAAGCATTTAATTAAACAACAAAATATCTATTTGAAAACACAAAAAAATTTTCACTCAAACAACTTGAATTTGCACAGAGTACATCGTTCGTTTTGACGACGTTTATTTTTTCACAAACAAAATAGTAACAAACGCTGTACAAAACCCAATATTAAACAACTTTGTACGAAAATTGAGCGTCGTCGTTTTGACGAGTTATGAAGCTCAAGTGTTAAACAAATGCATTTTATTTTTCGAATCTTTTTTCATAATAATTTTGTATTAAATAGGTTTAAGCTTTAAAGTCATATATTCAAAGTAGGTTAAAATCAGATAAAAATTAAAAAATAAGCATTAAGCACAGGGTATTTTTTAGTCATGTTACCCTCATTATAAATAGCCAACTTGTTTATAAAATATACATATTTATGTTTTTTTATGGTATGTACCGTATTACCTGCTAAAATATTCATGCCAGAAAGTGCCACAATTGCGCAGTGGCAGTGATAATCAACACGATAGAAAAACATTAGAGGCAGCATTTGATATGGCAAAAAGAAGCAATATAGACTTTACTTATAACTAATAATAACATTTAGATAGACACGCGAGGAACCGCTTTGGCATTTCCAACACGCAGCTGGACTGGACGGGAGCACGTTTCCGGCAGGCTCAAAGTCATACATAAATTTGGAAATTGTGTTAAGAAAAGCGTGTAAAAGCAAAGTAAAAATCCGGCAAGTAACTCACTTGAGAAAGTGAAAACTTGTTTGGTACATAAACATGGTACACGTGTGGAAAAGTGGGCGGCACAGTGGAACATGCTTTGGCCAGTTGAGCTCAGCTCATAAGGAAATTGTCATAAATAACGCACGCGTAATGGTTTCCTACAATGTGTGTGTGTGTGTTGTTGTTGTTGTTGTTTTTGGCTTTAGTCAAAAGCTGGCTATGAATTCCATTGGCATACAAAAATTTCTAAAGCCGGTTTTTCTATGGGAAAGATCTCACTAAAGTGAAAATCACACTATATTTCAATTTCATGCGGCAGTGCACCGCTGAGCGGCAAAAGTGGTGCGAGGTGACGCATGATGTGCTATGGTAGCGTTGTAGGAAGGTGGCTAACGCTGGGTGTGTTGCCTTTGCAGATTTATGACTAAATTCCACATGCGAGCAGCTAATAAAATGCCGAGCTAAGCATTTTGACTTGCTTTAAAAAATGAAAAAAAATGGAAATACCAAAATAAAGCTGAATCTCAACGAGACGAAAAACGTAAGATGGCAAACTATTTTGGCAACTGGCGGCAAATGTTTACTAAAGCTGATTGCGTATACGCAGCGTGTGCTCTAAAAGTTGATGGCACTTGTTGTTTTTGTTACTGCTGCTGTTGCTTTGTTGTCGTTGCTTTATATACAGTCAGAGTGAAAATTATTTGTATGGAATTGAATGCGGTTTTTTTTGTTGAGAAATTTGCATTTAGTAACGAAAATGGAAAACAGTCGAAGATAATGTTCAAATACTTTGCTTTTTAATGTCATCCGTTTTTGGGATATTAATAGTTAAAGATGAAAATAAAATTGTTTTATGCTTCTTATTATTGAGAGGTAGAGGAAGGTTGTGCAGGGAGTGAGAGAGAACGAAGAAAAATAATAACAACCGCCGTGCGTGTTAACAGTGTGAAGTTTATTTGTGACTAAACATAAAATAGTTGACATTCATTTGTGCATTGATCTTCACCTTTCTTACATGTGTGGTGAAAGGTGAATTTCACTTACGTTATAGTTTAAATGCAAGCATTGCCAATTTCCAACACTTATTACACATGTATTTTTTTCCTCTTGATTAAACCATTTGATTCTTCACAACTTTCTTAAGTTGAGCCACTAAGGTCAGATCTTAGCCAAAATCAAAATATGGTCGAAATGACTGTTTCAAATAACCTTATAAGTTTTATGGTGTGCCAAAATATTTATTTGAAAAACAAAAATTTTTTTAACTTTTTTGATATAATTTTTACCACTTTATTTCGTTGGGCCCCCAAAAAAATGGGTTTTAAAATATTTGGATGATGTTATAGGAACATTTACTAAGCTTTTTTGATTTTGTTTATGAGGTGACATTTTTTCTTAAAGCGTACCTCCGACAACTACACGGTAAACAAATTGTTTTGCACATTTTAAAAGCTTTCGTTATTCCTCCCGAGACGCGGAAATTTAATATTCTATTCAAATGTTAAGTTCTAAAAATCGTTCTTAAGAAAATGTAAAATTTTTTATTTTTTTTTTGAGTTGTCTATATCTGAAGAGAATCTAAGGCGGCCCAACGTAGAACTCGATAAAATTTAATTTCAAGAGTATTCGATTTTTTGGCAATTTTTTCAATATTGTTCGGATCTGTCTATATCTGAAGAAAATCTGAAACGACTCAAGCTGAAACTCGACAAAATTTCACCTTTCAGAGAATTTGCGCAAAATTTCATATTCCTAAAAAAATTATTATATTATATGCAAGAATTTTGGCTAAAATATGGCAAACTGGGAGTACTGCTTACAGATAATGTAAGGTGATTTTTTTTGGTATAAATTATGTTGTCTCAGATCTAGGTTGATAGATAGGCAGAAATAAGAATATGGCTCAATTACAAAAAAAAAAAATTCATAATTTTCACATAGAAAAAATTTGCGATCTGTCACCCTAAATCTAAACTATCTTTAGTTCCCTTTTTGGTATAATAAAATGGTTTGAAGGAAAGCCATATATGAAAGATTTCTGGTTATAATTTTTCTCTAGTGAATGCAGCTGTTATTACCGTTTTTAGTTTTTAAACATTTTTTTAAAATTTTTTTTTTAATTTTAATTAGACATATTTGCATAATTTTGTCTTAAAATATAAATGGGCATTGCCAACTTCGCGTGATGTTATGTACAAAAAAATGGTAAAAATTTAACGTATTTAAGAAGAAATTAGCTAGTACTAATTTTAGAAAAAAAAAAAACTATGACGACCACCGGTCTGACCGATTCAAGAATATAAGCCAAAAACCATCTGGCGTGACGTTACAGTAAATAGAAGTAGTTTTATACTTGGATTACAAAATCGCAAATTTCTGCGAACGGGGCAAGTCTTTTGGTATACTGTTTTTTTGTTATAATTAAATAAAGGGTCATCAATCTTGAGGTTTTTTTTTTTTTAATGCAAAAACACAAAAATTTCAAACGAATCGGACAATCTTTATTATCAATAGAAAGAACCATTCTTGCCATTCACATTTTAATCCCTTTGAAATGTTGGCCGTAACTGCGCCGTAGCTCGTCCATGCGGAGGTTCCAATTTTCGATGGCGGTACCTTGCGAATAATACGGGTAATGCTTTAATCGTAGCTGGCTTATCCACAAACACTTTAGAATTCACGTAGCCCCAACGGAAAAAGTCCAACGGTGTGATATCACACGATCTTGGAGTGAAATTAATTGTTCACCGAATTGGTTCCATAAAATGGCCTAAACACGCGAAAAACATTTTTTACGGAACGCGAATTTTCGTTATTTTATAGTGTGATTTGTAAACGTTATTCAGGTATAAGTCTTTCCATGATGAAATGGCAATGAAAACTGAATAAAAAACACAAGACAACTTGACAGTACTCACGCGTGGTTTAAAAAAAAAACCCTTTTGATAAAAAATCCTCAAGATTGATGACCCTTTATAATGTTATGTTATTTTTAAAACTTTTAAATAAAAAAATCTTTTATTTAGCTTGATAACTTTAGTGAGTACATTTTTTTTATTTCAAAAAATTATACATTAAAAAAATTTTAAAAATGGGTCGAATTTGCAAGTCGGGCTTTACGAAGTCCATTTAGCATACTTTTGTTTGCTTGCATTTTCCTTCCACGCATTCAAAGTTTGCATACAAATTGAAAAGTAATCCACTTAATCCATGGCGCAAAATTTATAATTTATTAATAACTACTTATTAAGCTCATATAGCTAATTGCAATTGCATAAAACCACATTTATCATATCAAAAGCAAATAAATAAATAAAAAAAAATAAAACTCCTCTGGGACTCGAACTCTGAATTAAAAGTTTTAAGGCAAACTCCTATCAACTTAGCCCAAAATTGCATAAAAAAACTTTAAAAAATAAACATGGTCTGGACTGAGGACTTTCGAATCTGAAACTAGAGACTTGACTCTACCAACTGCTCCACAAAGGCAATTTGAACTCTTGTATTTTTGGTCTGTTTATAAATATTTTTGGAATGAGTAGAATTTTTGAATTCCACGCATTTTATACATACATACATTAGTTGAATCTTTGATATTGTGGAATATATATCGCTTGAAAATTGATTGGATTGTTGATCATCAAACGTACATGCTTTTTCTCACTTGTCCACTTGACCATATTGGTGGCAACTACGGCGTCTCGTTTTTGTCATCAATTAAACGTCAGCAAAAAGTTTGCGCCCAACTGCCAATGCTGTCATTGATCAGCTGGCTTCATAAGCTCGTCAAATTTGTAGGGTTGCCACAAAGCATGAAAAAAAAGTTAGTGGGGTAGCCACTTAAACAAATTTTTATTTATTTCCGATAATATTTTTATAAATTTTTTATATATAACAGGAGCCTGGTTTCAGAATGAAAAATTTGTCAGACAGCTCAAGTCTTCTCATCGGAATGTTGCTCTCAGTTTCTGCTTGCATATGCCTGCAAGAATTTGACTAATAATGGCTGTACGAATAATTTTTGTTTAGACTGTATGTACTCTTTTTGCCGAAGTGCTAAAATATTTCTTGTGTCAGCATTAAATTTTTTCCATTTTTTTCCCATTTTTAGTTCTCTCTCTGAAGCTTTTTTTTTCCGAGCAACGTCAACGCCTTCTCTTGTCTGTGCAAACATTGGCAGCCATTGTGTTTGCTCGGGGGTGCTACAAAGAGTTTATGTGTGTTGGTAAAAGAGTGTGTGTGTGGTGTATATGTGTGTCTCCTACTGACAATAAAACGTTCAAAAACAAACACTCCCACACACACACATATCAACACTAAAGTATCTGGCATGTCTTTGAAGCGTGTTGCGTCAATCTTTATGCGCCTAGAGTTTTGCATACGTCACAAACTGATTGCCTAGAGTTGCCACCATTGAGTTAAAGAGCCTAACGGCAACTTATATCAAATAGTTGGAGGTCCCAAAGAAACTTGTTTCTAACATTTATCAGGGTCTAGCTGCTTTTAGACAATAATCGACATCAGCTTTTCTTGAATGGCGCTAAATGAGCACATCTACCTTATAAGATCTTGCACAATGACATTCTAATTATGACGGTGTCTGCAAAATACAGATTATACGAGAGAAATTCCTAGGTAGCTAGCACGTAGTTTGGAAAATAATAATTTTTTGTTTTAAAAAAATTCTTAACCAATAATCAAATATAATTGTATTCATTTTTGAATAAATTGATCGGATATATTTAATCGACGAGAGTAACTCTGGAAATCTTACAACATATTAATTTCAGTCAAGTATAGGAGGTTTGAAATTATAAGCCATATAGGTGAAAATAAATGAAGCAGGCACATTTTAAATACATCTCTGCGATTTTGATAATTTTTAGCATTATTGCGATCATTTATCGAATAATCGATATAAGAATATTTTAGTGGACTGATTTATTGAAGCATATCCTGTAAATAAGTAAAAATATGTAAATAATTTTTTTTTTCAATGATTAAAACAAAATTAAAATTTTTTTTTGTGGATTTTAATTTTTATAATAACGCTTTTCTTTATTCTAAAAAGAAAATTTTTGAATAACAACCAAAAATCTCTCTGACTCAGTTGAGGCGCTCCAATTCAAGAGGACCTAACCCTAAAAAGCTGTCTTAAATTTTTTTATTTCCTTGATATTATGTAAGAATACAAGATATCGCTCCTAGTCGGAGCTTAGGGCAGATTATTAACTGTCTTGTTGAAAGCAATAAAAATTTAAAAAATTTTTAAAGCTTTTAGCTTTCCTTCAGCAACAGTGACATTTATAGATGTCAAAATTTCGAAGAAAATTGGAATTATCAAACATTCTCCAAAGTATGTTTTAGGGGAATCACTTTATCCTGCAAGTATCAAGAAACGTAACGTTGGAGTTTTTTAACGGTTTTCCACAGCACTACGATCAAAAATAATTTTTGTTTTGTAAGGCCTATACGCAGAATGCAACAAAATTTCGCACGGAATGACAAAACCATTTAAAAAAAAATTCCATTTCGGATTCCGTGCGAAACTTTTTTGCACTCTGCGAATACGCCTTTAATCTGCATGTTTCTTGAAAAAGAGAGAAATTTGTGGATGTTTATATGACGGAGTCCATTTCAGTAGATTGTCCTGGGATCCTCATGTCAGTCCTGGAAGTAGTTAAGGCAGACAAATCATTAAATCCTTTTGGCCTAAATCTGAATCTTTGGATCTTGTCCGGCTCTACTATTTCGTAAGCACTCTCTATATACTGGCTTAAGGCCAAATTGAACCGAAACCCCCAGGTCGGATCCAGAATTTTGTCTTAGGGGGGAATTCTTCAGGTCGAAGTGTATATATCATAGTTCGCAAAAGACTGTCAACCCATTTTACAACCTTTAGGGTAGCTCCGGACACGAAAACCGTGGACCCGTCACTGCGTCACATAGTCTATAAACAGCGGCAGGATGCTTCCTTCGATAGCTATTTTGTCAAATTACAATAAACAGTCTAGAAGATGTGGGGGAACAGATGAACATAATAAATACATAACTTTTCGCCGCAATCGGTGTGACGTCAACATTTTAGGGACTTTTTTTGATACTGGCCGCTACGAGGGGCCATTGGAAAAACTTTTTTTGGTATCTGGTCACCCTGAGATTCTAATAGAAAAGTCACAAATTTGAGTAATTTATTTCTTGATTTAGATTTTGGTGGTTTTTTAAGATAAACATGCGCATAAACCATAAAAAAATTGTTGTCATTAATGATTTCACAGCACTTTTGTTTGTAGCCATTACCGGACAAATGCTTACAGAGTTTTTTCAGCTTTTTTTTCGGCATGATGCAGCATTAAAATCGCAAAAGGATGCATCAAAGTTTTCGCACACAACAATAAAGCATTAATTGCAAATATAATTAATAATATATTTAATGCAGACATTGTATACACAGGAAATATTGAAGACACATTGAGTATACGGTCAACTATTTTTGAGCAGATAAATTGCGCTGCTGACGTCAGCAGCAGCGTCGACGTCAAAGCTGTCAACTGGCTTTGAAATGTCAGTGGCGGTTGCGGCTTTTGTCTTTTCATCCTTACGTCTCTCTTTTTCTGCATCTTTGGTGAGTTGTGCTTGGCATTTGACATGTCGCTTAGTGTAGTTGTTGCTATGTGAGTGTCACTCTCTCTCTTTCCACACTCTCTCCACTCCACGAGTATGCTTAGAATGCGTTCGATGTCAAAGAGCTGTCAGATTTGTGTCAGTTAAGCAGCCAGCCAAAGAGATACTTGGTTGCTCAGTAACTGACTAGCCAATGTCTCTATGGGACGTTGTCGGAGTGGGGGAAACTAAGGTTTTAATTAATATTGATGCCACTGCCACTGCTACAACCACTGTCAACCGCATTGCCATTAATAATGCTGATTTTTGGCCACTACTGCTGACTGCTGATTAAATGTGAGCAACGACGATAAGTTCTGATAAAAACAAAAAAAGAATGAACCTAAAATAAATACTTGGGGTCTTGAACATACTCAAACAAAACGCTTTGTCGCCAGCTTAATTAAGCATAAGCCAGAGCATGACATTGTAGATTTGCAATCATACCCAACAATTACTCATTGTATTTGTGGCTTAATTAGGATTCCCTCTTGTTTTATTTAAGTTTTTGGTTTCGGCCAAGGACAATTGCTGTTGTTTAAAGTTTCCAACAGTCTCTGTTCTAGTCTTGAATTAATCAGCACAAAGTGCTGCCAGCATACTACGAAAAGGATGAGTATGAGTTGTTTCCAGTAAAACTGTCAACTTGTTGTTACATACACACACCACTTACAAAGTGCAGTGATAAGAATGTGGAGACAGAGTTATCATCTAAAGTCAGTAGTCGAGTTAGGATAGTATATGTAAGTACATAGTTGAGAGTCAGGTCAGCAGAGTTGACTTCATATGAAAGTGTTTTACTGTACTACTTCAACTATTGTATTGGTTTTTGTTTTCGAGCTCGACTCTCTAACTCTGACTGTGCATGATTGTGGGTAATGCCAAAGAAAATTCATTACACTGAAAGCATTTTTATGGAAGTTTCCTTTTTTCTTTTTTTGGTTAAACATTACTGCAATTGTCTGGCATTTTGATGTGCACTGCATTGGCCACTTTATAGTTGTAGTCAAAGTTGTAGAGCTCTACGAAACAACATTGTCGAAATGCTCTTGTCTGCTTTCTGCCTAGTTGAAATGGAGTTATGCTAGAATAATGAAGTTTTTCCATGTAAGTTGTAGTTAGGGAGCAGAAAAAAAGATACAAAAATGTGAATAATTTGGAACTGGACACGACAATAAAATGATAGCCTTTTTTTTTAAAAAAAGAAGTATATCGTCCTTTTGTTCTAGTTGGTTTTTTTGAAGGCGTAATCAATGAAAATTTTATATTATATTTTAATACATGTTTATAAGCGAAAAGAAATGACAATAGACCTATATTTAACAAAGAAAATAATTTGTATTTAACAATTCATCTACAGACTATTCGTTCCTTTAATTATCTTAATATAAACTTCGATTTATCATACATCGATTTTTTCCAGTTAAAAGCATCGAAATGCTCAATGTTTTTCCAGCACCGATCTACACGCTGCTTGTTCTGAAGAGCTCGCTAGTGTTATATTAAGACTTTTAGATTTTCGTTGAAGAATAGTTCAAAATTTCCTGAAAACCAATTAAGCTTTTTGGAAAGAAAAAGTTAACAACTATTCCTTTTTCCAGGAATGTGTAGTGGATTTGTTGCCATCATTAAGCAACCAACACGCATGCGTAAATGTGAACAGAGGAAAATATCGCATCTGTATCCGCCAGTGTTGTTAATGACCGTGAATTATCGATTCGGCGCCGTTCACAGCAATTGGGCCTCTGTTTCTCCACTACGTCGAAAATTTTGCAGAAGGATTTGGGTGTAAGACCTTTTAAAATGCAGCACAGCCACAACGGCTAACTTTTGGTGAATGTGCGCTGGCAAAGTTGGATGAAGATCCACTTTTTTATCGGAAAATTGTGTTCAGCGACGAAGCTCATTTCTGGTTGAATGGATACGCGAACAAGCAAAATTGCCGTATTTGGTTTAAAGAGCAGCCAGAAGTATTGCAAGAACTGTCAATGCATCTCCAAAAAGTCACTGTTTGGTGTGGATTATGGGCCGGTGGCATCATTGGACCGTACTTTGTCAAAGACGACGAAGGCTGGCACATTACTGTGAAAGGCGAGCGCTACCGTGCGATGATTATAACCTTTTTTTGCCCAAAATGGAAGTGCTGGACTTGCCTAACATAACAACAAGACATTGTCACATGCCTCACAGCACGCGAAATAATGGCCCAATTGAGAGGCGAGTTCGATGAAAGTTCGGCCTGTTAATTGGCCGCTTAGATCGTGCGATTTAGCACCTTCAGACTATTTTTTGTGGGGCTATGTTAAGGCTCATGTCTATAGCAACAAGCGCGCAACGGTTGAAGCACTGGAAGCCAATATTGAAGAATTTATTCGTGAGATACCAGCCGATATGTTGTAGAGAGTACGCCAAAATTGGACCCAGCGTATGAACCATTTGAAGCGCAGCGGCGGTCAACATTTGCATGAAGTCATCTTTAAACATTAAATTATATAGACCGTTCTATCGAGTCAAATAAAGATTTCAGACATTTTTCTGAATTTTATGAGTTTTAATTAAAATAAAATCCGAAAGCTCTTAAAAAATCACCCTTTATATACATATATAGCTCGAGTAAAAAAAATACATGTGACAATTGGTTTTGGGGCTGCTGTAGCTCTTTGTTCATCTGATACACATTTTTAGGTTAAGTTCTATTTAGGATGATGTACGATGAATCCAAACAAAAACTTTCGTACTGAAAATGCCCATATTTTGGTAAACTTTGAAGTCTCTAATTCTTATAGTTTCTGAAGGTCTTGGTGTTCAAATCTACTCTTGTACTGGCGAGTGAATCGTAACTTATCATGTTCTTTCAAGCTTTGCTCTGTCTGTTACATAACGTAAAAAAAAGCGCTCATGACTGAAATCATAAACGCATAAGATTTTTAAATCGATGGAGTATCTTAAAGCAGACAAAGAGTTAAGCTGAATTGAAAAAGAACATGTTGATAAAGCAAAGGCGCAAACAATGTGACGACAGCTGACAAAAAGCTACAAAAAATAAACTGAAAATCAGCTTAAAAAAAAATACATTAAAGTAAATAGAAGAAAAAGAAAAACGCATGATAATGCAAAAAAGAAAACGCAAAAGCAAACAGCATCCAAAGCAAACAAAGGGCAAGGATTGCGTCAAATGAAGCGCGCCAAGCTGACGAGTACAAAGCTCTTGTCCTGCAGATGCTGCCGCTTTGTGTGCCGTGCCGCAGACAATTTTAGAAAAGGAAACCTTAAGCCTGATGGCATAAGGAGCGCCAGAAAGTATCTCAGGGATGCAACTAAAGCCTGTAGAAGTTGCTGCAAATGCGATAACAAAGGTAAAAGGTTGCCATGCAGGCGACTTTCAATTAACAAAATCGGCTAAGATGCAGTCAGTAGGACTACTGTACAAGATGCAAGCATAATGCATTATGCCAAGGGCTATAATCTGAGATGAAAATTGCTAGGAATCTTCAGGCAACGTACTTTAGTCAGTTACTAGCTCACGCAAAAAAAACAAGAAAAATTAAACAAAATTAATTGCGTATACTTAATTCAGTGGAAAATTGTATACAAGCGTATTTTGCCATTAACGTTTTTGAGTATTTCTTCACAAACAGCGAATATAAAGTTAAATATACTCCATACTCTATCCAGTTTTCATACGATTAGACTCTAGACTATATTGTTAGAACTCTATAAGCCGTTTAACAACCAACAATAAAAAAATAAATTTTATTTTTCCATAACAAATGAAATCATTTTAGTCATTAAATAAATTAAATTTAACCTACTATTTTTAGCATTCTTGATATTAATTGTTAAAGCAACACCAAACTTCCTTAAAGTAAGATTAAAAGTTTTGAATGAAGAAAAATATGATTTAATTAATAAAAAAGTATTTTGCGCATAACAAAATTTCTAAAAATAACAATTTTTTACTTTTTTTTATTCTTAGCTCAAACTTTATATCTTCAAAATAATATTTTGCTTTAGTTCTACATATTTACTATTAAGTTAAAAAAAACAACAATAATATACGTTGTATTCATGAAAAAAAGGAAAAAAAATGTTTGTCCAAAAATATGTTGATTTACTCTTAATCCTTAGAATAAAATAATAGGTCTTCAGTTCTTCGAATCCAGAAATAAAAACAAATTATTCTTATAAGCCAGAAAAATCTTATTTCGAACAACATCATTAGTTTATGTATACTATGAACTCATAAAAGCTGGAAATATCAAATTTTGAATCAAGTGATGTTTGTTTATTAATTTTAATATCTTGCCCGGTTTCATTTCATATCTCGTAATAAAAATCACTGTTCAAAAATTTGCAATCATAATCCTCGAACCAAAAAATTGAGCAGTTAAATCTTTTTTGCTTACAATTCACAACTTATTTAAAAATTAAATGCCTTAAGATGCAGCCTTTTATCCGAAAATTGTATCTCCTTTTTTTTCGAGAATGCATAGTATTATATTGTTTTTTATTGTTTAAATTACAGTGAATATGTTGAACTAAAGCAAAATATTATTTTAAAGTATATCTGAGCTAATGCAGGAAATGGCGCACTTGAACGAGTTCTTGTGAATGTTGGGCGTTGTGAGAGTAGGGCCTGCTAGAAATCTTTTATGATTATTTTTGAATAAATGGCCCAATCAACAAGTCTTATTATACTGACCGCTATGATGATAACAAATGCCAGCGAAGTAAAACTTTTTATCAAAATTAAAGTTGATCTAGAATCATTTTTTTCAATAACATCCCATGAAAACAAAATTGTTTATACATTTTTCTTTGTTTGTGACATCGATAAAGTACCCTGCAGTAGGGAAATAGTGAAACAACTAGTCTTTTGGCATACAGGACTGGTTCCACGCCAACCCACCACCACCAATGTTTTTAACTGTATACTTTAACATGGGCATGTCTTGGGACGTATACAATTGTCCCCCCTTCGCATCAACAGAATACGGTTCAGTATACTGTATACCTCTTCGCTTTACCGGTATACAGTTCGGTATATAGTTCGAAAGAACCAGTTTGGTATACGGTATACCGCATCGCATGAGTGGTGTATAGTTCGGTTTATAGTACAAATAGACCAGTTCGGTAATGTATATATTATTTAGTATTTATTTAATATATACAAATTTCTTGTACATATTTTCTTTTCGGAAATTTAGTTAACAATTAAATTAAGCTGCGACAAAAGAAAGAATAATGAGAAGTAAGTTGAAGAAACCATGTGTCGTCGTGCATCGTTAAAGCCACACAAACAATTTGATACGACTAGTCTGTCACTTGTATACCAAGTACATCGTGCGTATACAAACAACACCTTACGTGTTAAGCAAGCACTACGAAGGAACTTTTTGATTTACTGTATACCCAGTGTATAGTCCTGAACTAGTTTAAAATTAGCAATTGCTACCAGCCGTACTGCAGGGAAATGTGTTCGTGTATGTGTATTTTTTGTTGTACATACTTTTTTGTAGGTTGAGTCAGAAAACAAAGTAATTAAAAATAATTGTAAATAAATATCTAACTTGAAGAATATTTAAAAAATTATTTCAGTATAAATTTCGAACTATTTAAATCTGTTTTGCCAATTCGTTTTCATTTCTCTTGCAACAAAACATTCGGTTTCAAAGCACATAAAGAATTCGTTTTGGTGAAATTGGAAGCACCAAACATTCGGCCTCAAATAGAATTCGAATAATATAATCCGCAGCACGGATTTAGAAATTGTTAAATTTTCCACAAAGACAACTTTAAAAATTCAACTTTTAGACAGAAAGTAACCGGAGGATAGGTTTATGAATAAAAAGTAAGCGAAAATTTCACAACTACCTGTATCATGTGGAACCATGATCAAAATCGCAAAAATCTTTCATAATAATGCTTATTACAACAGTCATACAATGCGAGAGCCTACTGTAGCAGCTGCTCATAAACAACACTGACAAACGCATAGGCTGGCGGTTGTGAGACGCAAGAAGAAAAAGGAAGAGCGGAAGCTGCGTACGTGTAATATGTAGACCCAAAAAAGTGTCTATGTATGCGTGTAGGTGAGTGTGTCGTTGTAGGTGTGCTCACTTTCGGTGTGACCCAAAATCATTAGCAATATGAGCAGCACCGTTTCGTATTAAAATAAAAAAACAAAACAAATGAAAAAAAACGAGCTGAGATATGCATAAAAATGTGTGCTCTCTTTTTGTTGCTGCTGCATATGTGTGTGTGTAGGAGAGAGTGTGGGTGTGTGTGTGTGTGTCGGTATGCTGGCAAAAGGTTAAATTAAATGGTTAAATGATAAGCATTTGGGTTAAATTGTTGGCAAGTGACTCCTGTTTAATGTGTCTGTGTGGTATGTCAAAGCGTGGCTGTAACTGTGTGTGAGTGAGTATCTGTGCGTGCATGTGTATCTGTGTGTGAGTCGCGTCTAATGCTTTTAATAACAAAAGTTATAATGAATTTGTAAAACAGAAATAGAAACAAGTAAGAGACAGACCTTTTGCCACGTATGCATGTAAAATGTAAGTCGGCGTGTTCTCCGCCTGCCGCTGCTCCTGCTCCTGCTGCTCCACATCATACAAAGCTGGCCCCTAAAATGGCTTTTGATTGTCCTTTTGCAAAAGTTTATATGTGTGCGGGTCGGTATATATTACGCATTTTGTCAACGTTACCAAACAAAAATGTTAGTAACATTATTTGGTTGTGTTTTTGTTTGTCTGTTTGCTGTTATTGTTGTTGTTGGTATATCTTTTGGCCTGGTTTGTTAGGCAATCAGCGGCAACATTGCGGGGCTTAATTTCATTTTTGTGGCCACGCAGCTTGTCAGCATTTTATGTTTTATGTGCTGCGCATTTTAAAATATATATATGTATGTATATCCCTCGTTTGGGGTTTCATTTATGCATACATAGTATTTTCCTTTTTTTTGTCTTTTTGTTGGTAGTGTTTTTTTTTTTTTTTAAATTTTTTGGTTAGGGACTTGTTGTATTATAATAATAATCACGAAAAATATTGTGCAAATATTTAATTATGAGCTTGTTAACATTATTTGTACAGTTTTAGCTTGTAAGCAATAATAATTTTAGATATCTTTTTTTTTGTTCTTTGTTATGCTAATTCGGACTGAATCAAAAAACCCAAACAATGACTAATTTAAAATTTTAAGGCCATTTGAGGCACACATACCAATTTGTATATGAAGCTTTTTAAATTGTTCTTTTCGATTTCCTTGTTATAAGTTTAGATTGGTTTATTTTCGTTTTTCAAAAAAGGCCGCATTTGGTTCATCATAGAATCTATAAAAGCAAAAATTGGACAGTTTGTGGTAAATCGTAGAATGAGGCCCTATAATAAAGATGCTAACTAATCATACCGTTTTAAACTTAGATGGAAATGCTTTATTGTAAAACCATTTTTCGTATTTCATTAAACAAAAAAAAAAAGCATTTTAATGCATTTTTAAAAGCACTCAAACATAAAGAATATATAAGTACATTTAATTCATTAAAAAGGTGATTTTTTAAATACTTATTTTGTTGGCAACTGACTGGATTTTCCATGTGAGCTCAGCTGTTTTTGTGTCTTGTCTTGACTTCTCTAAACATGTTCAGTTTGGTCTATCACCAATTTAATTCATGAATCGACTTAGTGCAAACGAACAACGCTTTTTTAAGAAAAATTATATGAATTTATATTATCAATTTATTTATTTTTGCCCTTCGGTTAAGAAAGTGCTTCGTGCACGCTCCTTCCATTTTTGGTCAGTTGGGGGCGAAAAAAACTTCTGAGGCGGCTATTGGGACTGTCCTGATTTGACTAAAGGTTCTCCCATCCAAATGTACATAATTGCATATTAAACCGAGGGCCAACACGCATACGGTGAGTGCGGACAGAGGAAAATATCGCAAGCTGTATCCGCCATAAGAGTTGCTGATGACCGTGAATTGATCGATTCGGCGCCGTTCTGTTTAGTGCATCACTCAATTTGGCCAGCTGATCACAATCCACTACGTAGAATTAATCATGGTATTGTCGGGAAAAGCAAAAGATCCCTTGGGAATCCCACCAAACAGACAACTTAACCTTTTTTTGTGAATACCTACGAAGCGGTTTGAGCTGGTTCAAGGTTTAAGAGCCATATCACTTGACCTTTACATTCTTGTAAACAACCCACTTTTGGTCGCCAGTAACAATGGGCTTGCAAAAATGGATTACGTCCTTGACTTTTTGATAAGGAAAATCACAGTCGTTAATGCGACGAAGCTCATTTCTGGTCTGTAAGAACATGAGGAACCATATGTCAAACTTAAACAATTAATCCTAGACGTATTTATGTGCTTGAAGAACGCTGCGTTAGACAAATTTAAGCTTTAGCAATCTTTCGAGCTGTTATTCGAAAAGTTGCATCGACCACTGACTTTGGTTCATCCAATCGGCTTCAAGAGGCCTTCCAGGCGTGGTGCATCCTCAAGATTGGAATTGCCGTAACTAAATTTTGCAAACCAATTTTGGCATTGGCGTTCGGTCAACATCTTCTCCGTACACATGAAATCATCTTTAGACATTAAATGAACTGAATTTTTACCCTTTTGATAAAAACAGTAAAATATGCCGAAAATGTCGTAATTTTGATCTTACATCTTTGATGGGGCGCCAAACATAAACTATTCCAAAAAATTTAACAAAATTTTTTAAAAAAAGTCTTACTATATCTGATAATCAAATATATAAAGATAAAGGTAAATTTATTTGTGTTAAATACTGGAAAAAATCAAAAAGACAGAAGTTGTCCTAAAAGTAGTTGGTTTAATAAACGACCCATATGTAACGTCGAATAGTTTGTAAATAAGATTTCAAAAAGCGAATAATTTTTTTGTTTAGTAAACTGATGATCTTCGAATACGTTTGCCCCTTTTAAGAATTTCTGGATATTAATATTTTTTGTAAAGCTCTTATCCAATGTGACCTCTTTTCGTCAAAAATTTCGTACAATATTTGTTCTTTATTAACATAGCTGAAAACGAAAAATCTAGGTGAATTTTATTATTTGCCAAAAAAAAAAGTTTATTATTTGTTCTAAATTAATTTGATTCAATTTCTCAGAGCAAAAGCCACGAGCAACTGCCAACAACATAGATGTTTTCGAAATGTGCCTATTAAACTGTTTCGTTTGATACACAACACTGCGTATGCTTTTTTTCAATTTGATGTGACGTCACATGCAGCTCAAACATATAACAATCCTGTTTGATTCGTTCTATTTTTTAAATTGTTAAAAAAAATTTCTTTTGAAAAGCAACACTGCATCAACAAAAATAATCTACATATAACCAGCGAACAACGATAACTCATTTGCCAAATTTTGATAAGCGGCTTAAAAGTTTTGAGAGAACAGATAAACTTACTTACATGTGAAAAGCACAAACCTGCTACTTGGTTCTCCCTTTCTTTTTTTTTAAGGTTAAGTTTTTGCAACAATTACATAAGATAAATTGGTCAACAGTTATCTATTTTTTTGTTTTCCAAGCTTAGTTTATTTTTGCATATAAATATAGCAAGACTAAAGTTAAAGAAGACTGGTACTATGTAGGAAATAATTAAAAATTATTCACCATAAGAAGCCACTAACATGCTTATCATAATAAGGAGTATTTTTTTAATGCTTGCAATAAGTGCCCAACGTTCAGTCCATAAGTCCAAGGCATCATCGCTGGAAAGATGTTTGGATACAAAATTTAACATGTGAATTTCATCTTCGGTGGATTTATTGGATAGTCGGTTGGAAGATTGATTTTGCGCTGGAAAGATGAACCCTCCAAAGCAAGTGTCTCAGTTCCAGTAAAAGAGTGCCTCTAATGTTAAGCAATCATCTTCACTGATCCATAAGCCCAAGGCAAAATAGCTGGAAAGATGTTTGGTAACAAAATTTTACGTAAATTTCATCTTCGGTGGATTTATTGGATAGTCGATTGTAAGAATGAGTTTGCGCTGGAAAGATGAACCCTCTAAAGCAAGTGTCTCAGTTCCAGTAAAAGAGTGTCTCTCATATAAAGCAATCATCTTCACTGATCCATAGGTCCAAGGCATCATAGCTGGTAAAATGTTTGGATACATTTTTACATGTGGATTTCATCTTCGGTGGATTTATTGGATAGTCGATTGTAAGAATGAGTTGCGCTGGAAATATGAACCCTCCAAAGCAAGTGTCTTAGTTCCAGTAAAAGAGTGTGTCTCATGTAAAGCAGTCATCTTCACTGATTTGACCAGCGGCTATGCCTTCGGAGTAATAAAGGAAAAGCGTGTAAACTTTGTCTTCAGGCGATGCAGCACTGCTCTAGCCATCTCTATAAAAGATTTACTGTGTTTATTTTTTTTGAAAATTTAGTTCGGTGTGATTCGAATTTTAATAAAAATGTATTTAATGGCTTGAGACAAAAAAATTATAAGCTACTTAGTGTGAAAAAATAAAAAATAAAAAAAATACTAAATTATTTTAAAAAAAAAAAATTATAACAAAAAAAAAAATGGTGTGGTATAATGGCTAATTTAAAGGATCTTTTAACCTTATCAAGTAGTATTTAGTAAAATTAGTAATCTAAAGGAGACATACCAAAAACTTTAACGTCAAAGGATAAAGAAATCAATTTGTTAAATTTAGTAGTGTCTATTTGGGTTCCTAGTGACAAGGGCTATTACATAAATTAAAAACAAGAAAATAATATCAATCAGATTATATAAAAAACGAAAATCACCACTAAAACAGAAACCCGATAAAACTGTGTATAACCAAAAAATGTCTTTCAAACTCCATTTATGACAAGCTAGCTACCTCTGATCAGTCGCGGGAATAAATTTCCGAAAATAAAATACAAAAAGCGACAACTGACATTATGGCCATGTCAAGATGCAGTCAAGCCTTAATATAAAATTTTGGCCAAATTAAGCCGAAAAGCAAATTCCGCTTACCACATTGTCAGAGTCACAGTTACACTTACATTTATGCACACAGAGAAAGAGAAAAGTAGAGAGAGAGTAAAATGAGCTGTGAAGTAAGTCATTGCGGTAATGTGGCCAAAAATTTGGAGTCTCGTCTCTTGCTGACAAGCTGCTCAACTTCATTCTGTCAAAAGAACGAGTCTAGAGTTAACTTGCCAAAGGGCAAGTGAAATTTGAAATTTTGTGGCTGCTAGAAGCTGCTAGAAGCTGCTCTTGCTGCCTTACAGGCGTATACGTAATAAAATTTTATTTAAAAATTTTGTACCAACCGCAATAAGCGCATTTATTTTAACTAGACCCAAAAGAGAGAAAACAAGAGAGTGACGGAGGGCGTGCAACAGCAAAAGGGAGCCATCTTGGATGCCGAATAAATTTCCGCTTGCCAACTTTTGCCAAATAATTTTGCACAAAATGGCGGCAAGCACTAAAAAGTAAAGCAACAAACTGAAACTAAAGACAGGCCACTTAATGACTTCCGCAAATAAAATGTTTTGTGCAGCTTAGCCAAGTAAATTTTAAAGCAAAAACGTTGCAACACTATGCTATAGTTATATAGTTATACATATATAGTATGTACATGGGTGCATTTGGGTAAAAATATATGAAGCGCGATCACTTTTTAAGATGAACAACTCTTTATTTTTAAGAGTTTTTAGTGATATGTAAACTATAAAACTCCTTTGAGGCTTACTTGGGAAACTACTTTCTTCATAACCTCGCGGAGCTAGAGTTTATATGTCCGAGGCGGATCGCAAGTTACATAGTAGCAACTGGATGGGAATCCTTTTAGTTTTCCTCCGGAGAAGGGTGAAAAAAAGTTAGTGATCCATGCGGTTTCACAACGGGCCGGTCAAGGCCTAAGTGTGCTGGCTTTTTAGGCCAGCTGCCGCTCTTACCTACCTACCTAAATAAACTATAATACTATAATATTATTTATTTATCAAACTATCGATATTATAACACTAAATAGCTTAAAAATGTATACCATAAAATACGTCCTTGGGCCCATATTTTCGTTTCAAGAGCTATACATCAAGAAGCGCAAAATCATTACACAAAAAATCAGAAAAATCACACAAAATATAACGATACGTCTCTGCGACGTACAAGTGTGCGTTTAAGTAGTGCTGCTTTAAATATAACGCTTATCGATTTTCTATCGAGCTCGGATTTTCTTAAAAAGCTCACAATGAAAAATTCTAAGAATTAAAAAAAAAAGGAACCGAAGTAGACTTGCTTTAGCAAACGCCAACGAGAAAAACAATTTCACTATTTTTTTTTTAATTTATTTATTTTTATAATGTAGAAGTTAATTCTAAGCCTTCAGGCCTGCTTACACTGCGTATACGCTACATGATTTGATAAAAATAACATTTATCGCACTATTTGTGATCGATAACTTGATAAATATCCTCAATGACCTCTAAATCAAAAAGATTCTTTCAAAAAATATCCCGCTTTATGTATTTTAACCCATATTTATGTACATGCTAACATAGCTACGCATTTGTTCTTATTTATGAGAGCGCTGCTGCAATTTGCTAAATGCATTCAACATTCCCTGCCATATCCGCATCCTTATCCAATGGCAATTGCAATTTGAAATGGCATTTCTTGCCATGCTTTGGACTAATGAATATTGATGACCTAACCCAAACACACACACCCACACACACACACATAGTTGCAACATATCCACAGAAACATTGCACAGAGCAAAGCATATAACAATAAAAATATTTCAATTAGAGAACCAAGCTGCCAACACATACAAGCCACACAAACATTGTTACAAAATCCTCACACATAGCCGCCTTCCTGGCCAAGATCAACGACTTTGTTGATGCCACAACAAGTGCAACTTCAAGACCTAGTCCAAGTCAAACTTACAGCTGCAACTTGCCACCACCAGCACAAAACCACAAACGGAGACGGAACAAAAAGATAAACCAAGGCACGCTCTCGTTGGCATGCATAAATGATGATGACACATGTGTGTGGATGGTGAAGGAATAGTTATAGGAGGGTACTAGGAGGACATATGGAGCTGATTTCAGCTGTTATTTGCAATTGCAACTCACAGCCAGAATACCATTCCAATGCGTTGGGTTGCCAAGCTAAGCCGGCAGCTGCATTGTTTATCAAATGATTAACCAGCAGGATTAGAGAATAAGTATGATGTTCCAGAGGCAGGCAACCAGTTCGAGTTAAGAGTGTTCGCAATCATTGAAACGTATTATTTATGGATTTGGTATTATTATTTTTGTCTCAAGTCATAAAATATAGGTATTTGTATTAAAATACGAATCGAGTCGAGACTTAAGTTTTAGGGATGGCTAGAGCGCTGTATAGCCTGATGACTGAGTATAAAGAGCTTTCACTTGATTCATCCGAAGGAATATCCGCTGCTCCAATCCATAATGATGATTGCTTTACATGGGACCTAAGAACACTTGTTTTGGAGGATTCGTCTTTCCAGCACAACTCATTTTTCCAACCGACTACCCAATGAGTCCACCGTAAATGAAAATCACATAAACAATTTTTCATCTGTCCAGCGATGATCCCTACGAAAGTTGGGCTCTTATTCCAAGCATTGAAAAAATAATGCTTAGTATTATATGGCTCCTAATGATGAATAATTTTAATTATTTTGCACAATAAAACAGTGTTATTTTACCTTAGTCTGGGTGTATCATTCCATATATACAGCAGCAATATTGTGTAAATATTTGTAAAAATAAACTATAATAAACTAATAAATAAAAGTTTAAATTTGATTAATTTTAAGTGGCTTACCTAGAGTAAAATAAAATTTATGTTTTTATATATGTCTATATTATGGCAAATAAAGCAAATTGTAATTGTTGTAAATATTAAAAAATAAAAGCGAAGAAAAAAGAAGGTTTATGCTTTAGAGCTGTTAGTTTGTAAGTTCATCTGTTCATTCATAACTTTTAAAACGCTTATCAAAATTTAACAAACGAGTTATCGTTGAAAGCGTTTTGACCGTCCGCTGGTTATTATATTATTATTATTAGTAATGGGTGTAAAAATGTACTGCGACCCAAGTGGACCTATTGTAACCCCTTCACAGCTTATAGGTCTCCCAAAAGTCCAATGGCCTGCATATATTCCAGTATTTTATTTGGACTTAGAGTAACAACGATCTCCGGTAAGAGAACGTACTTGCCTAGGAGCTTGTTTCTTTTGCTGATCAGTGCCATGCATTCACATAATAGCTGCACTGAGATCTCTTTTCCATGCTACAGAAGTGACATAGTCCACTATCCGCTATGCCAATTTTATTTAAGTGGCTGCGGACTTTACAGTGTCCCGTCAAGTGGCCAGTCAGGATCCTTACGGTATTTTTCCCGTGAGTCGTTATGAGCTTAAACCTCTTTCGGTTGTAGTTAGAAAGGCGGTTTTTCGACTGCTTAAGTTTTGGTAGCCCAGTAAAACAGCCGTTTTTGTCCTTCCTCCAATCTCAGTAGGTCGCGTACCAATCCCACAGTATGGTTCATGTCCGATTAGCGGTGTTGCTGCACCCATTCTTAATAGTCTGTCTGCCAGCTCATTTATTATTGTGCCCTGGTACCCATTTGATCGTGAGCTTATTCCTGGCACCTAATTTGTCTAGTGCAGTTCTCACTTCTTTGAGCAGCCTTGATGTGATCTTTCCTCTGCTTAGAGCCTTTATCGCTGCTTGTCGTGGTAGTTATTTTGCAGATTGAATTCTGCACACCTTCCAATAGCACAGACTTCAGCTTGGAAAATTCTGGTGTGTCTGCCTAGTGATTCGTGATATTAAGTCCTGGGTCCTACTACCCCCAGGCCACTTCCTTCATCGGTGAGGGATCCATCCTTATACCACTTTATTGTCTGTGGTTTCATTGGGTGAACTGCCGAAAGAGTTGTCCAGGCCTGTTTCGTGCTGAGTTTAATATCGAAGCTCTGATTGAACTTGTACTCAGCTGGCACTTCATCCCTTGGTTGCAGAAGCATAGGTATATCCTTTGCTAGATCTGCAGCATCTTTCTTGGTGAGGCTGAAGTCAGCTCCTTCCCTCCCAATTCTTATTAACGTTGCTTTCCGCAGCATATCAACAACGATATGAAGCGGTGTGACATCCATTAATACTACGATGGCCGGAGAAGGACAAGTGCGCATTGCTCCTGTATGTATGACATATGTACATATGTATGCAGGCCATTCTTTGCAGTTTCTGCAATCTGGCTTTGGCCATGCTAAGGCGCGCTCTGCTACCCCAGGCTATTACCTGGGCATGGGTCTGACAACCATTAGGTACACAATTAATCGTGGTGATGTACCCCACGATTTCCCGGCAATGCTTTTTCACATAAAGAGTGCCCTTGAGCACTTATTTATCGTGTTGTTTACATGGATCCCAAAGTTAAACTTGGAGTCAAAGGTGACTCCAAGATACTTGACTTCATTACTTGTTCCTATGCTGCACCCTGATAGGGTTATACTCCTCATCCTTCCAAGTTTATATCATCTTGTGAAGGGTACTATGACTGTCTTGGCAGGGTTGAGGCTCAGGCCTGCCTTTTAACACCTGTCATTAGTTTCCTTGAGCCCTAGCTGGATAATTTCGCAGAATGTTTCCTCATACTCACATCTGGCTATAATGACGATATCGTCAGCGTAGGCTTGGCATAGTATGCCCCTACCCGCTAGTTTCTCCAGTAGTTGACTCCATAAGAGGGGTGATAGTACACCCACCAATAGTTGCTGTGGCTTGCCTAGACGCTAACAGTGGAGTTATCCATCTGCTAGTGGTTGCGTCTAGGCCCCTTCTGGTCAGTGATGCTTTGACAGCCTCGTGGGAGGCATTGTCACAGGCACCCTGTGTATCCAGAAAAGCGCATAGTGTCACTTCCTTATGAGTCGTCCGCTGCTTATACCTTTTGTAAAAAAAAGTACCCGGAATTTGTAATTAAAAAAAAAAACGTGTAAAAGGAATCTGTAAACTTTTGTTTTCTTATGTTGGTACCTCCTTCCTTAGTCAAGAAACGACACATAGGGACCCGGTTAGAGTAGAAAAGAAAGGTTGTAGACTTAGCTCTTGCAAGTCGAGCTTCCACTTTCGAGACGCTGTTAGTAGATGCGTAAGCGCACTTGCTCCACATCACAAAAAAAAAAAAAAATATTTTTATTTTGTTTTTTTTTCCCGTTTTTTTTTTTATTTAAATTGATTCTTTTATTATTTAAAAAAAAAAGTAATTATTTTGTATTATTTTTAAAAAAATTTTTATTAATTAATTATTTTTTATTATTTATTTATTAAAAAATATTTTTTTTTTTTTATATAAATTAATTAATTTTTTGTATTATTTACTTATAATTTTTGTTTTTAATAATAAGACAAAAAAAATTTAGAAAAATCTTTAAAATATTTATTTGAGGAAATTTAGTTGGCTAGGTCCTCTTACAGCATATTTACGGAGTTATTTACCAATATATATTTTGTAAAATTTTTTTTAAAATAATTTATGTCTTGTCATGGCAAATTATTTTTCGGTATGATTAATTTGTTAAAATCTTACAAGTCAGAGCTCGAAAAGTGATCTGTTCCATGCAGCTAGCAAAGCCTCCCCTAAGCAGCTAATTTATGCTCAAAATTTTCAATTAGTTTCAATTACTTTCATTCATAAACACGACTACTATTCATTCATTACATTTAACCGTACATTTAACTCTTGTGTGCAATAAAAGCTGCCTCTGTTCGGTCAGTCAAGGACGCCATGCTTCACTGTACTTGCTCCACAATGTCTTTGGTTATTGTTGTTTCTATTGTTCTTGTTATTGTTATTATTGTTGTTGTTGTTGTTGTGCAGTCATTTGTTCATTAGCGCAGCGCATAAAACTCATCAAAGGCAATTAACATTAACGCAGGGCAATCAGCAAAAGCATAGCATCTGGCAGGCGCTATATTTACAAGGTCCATTGTCCATCCAGCATGCTTGATGTCCTTGGCTGGGGCCTTGAGCTTTATGCGTACGCATAGACTAGTAGCTCCCAGGACATTAATTATCTCATTGGCCTATATCGAACTAAGTGGCAATATTTGAAAGTCTATTAAAAGCGCTGCGCTGCCCTGCTCTGCCTTGATATTAAGATACTTAATATCCTAACAACAACAATAGCAACAAGGAGGTCAGAACTCAACGATTTGATTGCAGCTGCACACGGATACAACACACTGGCTATTATTGAAGGCTATGGATATTGGCGGCACATAATGCAGCTGCTTAGTTAATGGTCCGGTTAAATTATGTATGGATTGGACATAAATTGAAAATGAAGGGAATTTTGGGAGTCGGAGGCAGCTCAAATCAAAGCCACAAAAAAAGAAATCCCCAGTTGCATATTAACAGCAGCTGCTGCTACTTTTATATCAGACTCTACATCTCTGGATGCCTACACTATATATGTTTGTGTATATCCTTTGTCAAGTTAGAAATGCAAATTGCCATGACATGCCCTTAACCATTTACAATAGCAAGAGTTTTCTCTATGTTTATACTCTGTAAACTATGCTTATGGGTTATGTTAAGTGGGTTTGAAAAAAAACAACAATATGGCCAAGTTGCAAGAGTAAAGAATGTATTACAATCCTGCAAAAATTGGTCACATTTGGCATTTCTGATCCTGTATGTATTAGCATTTTGACAGAGCTACGTTCTTTTGACAAACCATATTTATCGATTAATCTAAAAGTTTATCAAAACTAAGTTTGACTGTAAAATGTTGAAAACTACTTTAGACCTTTCTAACTTTAGAAATGACTTTTTTTGATCAGTTTTTCATATGAGTCGAAATATTCACTTATCAGTTTAAAGCTTTTGAATATAAAAATAAATCATTTTTTGAGCCAAAAAAATTAAATATAAAAAAAACAAGTAACAATTACATTTTTTTGATGAAGGGCATATGAGATCTTTAAAACCAATCTTTACTTTGCGGGATCCTTAATATTGATACTACAAGAATATACGAGGCAAAAAATATTGTAAAAGGTGTTTTTTTTTTAACTTAAAATTCAAAGTTGTAAAACATTTTTTTTTTATTTAAAATGTTAAAAAAATTTTTAAAATGTTAAAAAAAATTTTTATTTTAAATTCAAAATTGTTAAAAAATAAAAATAAAATTCAAAAGTGGACTGAAATCCAAATTTTTCAACATTTTTAAATTTCAAAAAAAAAAAAAAAAGTTTGCTTTGCTTTTTCGTCTTTTCAAAACTATTATCTCTCATAAAAAAAAAAATTTAAATAAATGGAAATCTCCATATAATTATTCATTCATCGATAATTTTATAATAATTTTGGCAAAAAAAATGTACAAGGTTAATATTGGCAAGTACTCTTTCAAATATGTAAAAATCTTTAAAATCAAAGAGACTTGTTTTCACCGATATAAAGGGTGATTTTTTTGCGATTTTGTTTTTGAACCTGATTGTTCTGACAGTTCACGTGTGATTCATGACATATTGCAAAGTCCAAAATACTCAGTTAGCATTGCCATTCCATTATGGAAAAACTTACGCCCGATCAACGTTTACAAATTATTGAATTTTATTACCCAAAATCGTGCTCAGTAAAAAATGTGTTTAGAGCACTGCGTCCATTTTACGGTCGTCATAATCGATCTTTTGAGCAGGCTATTTAAGCTCTTGCTACCAAATTTCGCACCAATTTGGCTTCATTGGACCTTCAACCACCAAATCGTCCACATAGAGTGCGTACTGAAGAGAATATCGTTGCTGTAGCAGCCGGTGTTAATGAAGACTGTGAAATGTCTATTCGGCGTCGTTCACAGCAGTTGGGTATGTGTTACTTGACCACATGGAACATTTCACGACAAGGCATCTTAGGTTGGTGGGGGGGGGGGGGGGGGGTGGGGGGGGCAAAAACCCTTGGCCTTGACCGGCCCTTTGTGAAACCGCATGGATCTTGGCTTAAAACCATACAAAATACAATTGGTGCAAGAACTGAAGCCGGGCGACCTGTCACAACGTCGCGTGTTCGGTGAATGGGCTTTGGAAATGCTCGATGAAAGTCCGCTTTTTTATTCAAAAATATAATTTAAAAAAAATATATAATTGAGTTTTAAAAATTATATAGGGCCATTTATTCAGTCTCTGTTACCACTTTGGGTTTATGGGCTGGTGGCATCTCTGGACCCAAACACTATCTATTTGACTTCCTAAAAGACCACTTGTAGCGTATTCGCGATTAACTTTTACATTCAGTTTTCTTTAAAAGTAAATGGCAAAGATTGATTTATAACTTCAAATACAAATTTTATACATTTGTTTTTGTTGTTTTTTTTTTTTTATTTAAAAACCAAACGCTTAAAAAATCACCTTTTATAATGATAAATTTTTTTGATATATTTAGATTTTTGGAGGTTGATTATGGAAATGGCTTTCGTGATTCTTCTTATCTATCTTATTTTTTTTTACATTATGAAACGATTTCAATTCACATCCAATTCTTCTCAATGGGGTTGTCTGAACACAACTGTGCCTGAATTTTTACGAATGTAGTATCCAAAAATACTGCCATTTGCACCAGTTAGGGAAAAACTGCGTGTGACCCTATTAAAAAATATGAACCTTAAAAAAAATACATAATTGATGTTCTTAAAAAAAAACTGTCGGTGCTCAAACTTAGCGTACATAAGATTAAATTTATTGAGAACAAAGTTGAATTAACCTAAACAGATCATTATGGAAGTGCTAGCATTCCCTTTCGTAGAAAATATGAAGTTAACTGTTGCCCAAAGTGTTACATTTGGTGAAAATTATTGCTGCATTTATTTAAGTAGATGGAATGATTAATGGTTTATCTTATGGTCAGATTTGATCTAAACTTATATTAAAAGTTTTTTGAGGTTATCCGTACACAATTTTAGAGCCTTGATAAAAAACCTTGCTTTATTAATTTATTTGCGGTGCCAAACCGTTAGTTTATTTCTACAATTTTTAAATATTGTTCGCGCTCAATCCGCTTTAATTTTTTTGTATTAATTCGATTTTAAAATTTTGTTTGTTAGTTTCTTAAAATAAGAAACTTTTTTTAAAAAAAGTCTCATATTTATGTACAAACATATCGTTTTTATCCTTTCAACATTTTGAATTAAATCAAAACATTTCTGAAGTATTAGAGAAACTTTTTTTTTGAAGACTACAAAAGTTTTCCGCAAAAATGTTAGCAACTAAGCGTGATAGAGTATCTCAAAGTCTTGACCAACAAACTTTCGCGTGATTTTACATTGCTATATTTTTTATCCTCTATTCTGTTTTGTTGGTCGTCTTTTTTTGGGTTGCTCCATTGAAATTCTGCATAAAGCAAAGCGCAGAAAGAAAAACTTGCAAAAGAAATCGCTTTTTGTGAGCCAATTCTCTAGAGCTTTTTGACCATACGTCTGTGGTTAGGTTTACCTGGGCTGCTGGATGCCCATTTGCATCAACCATAGCCCAAAATACCAAAAAAAAAAAAAAAAAAAGGAAATGGTATAGAAACAACGAGAAAAGAGGCCAGCCACAAATTGCTTGGGACGTCACCGTCATCGTACTACACCCAAAAGCTGCGAACCAATGCAAATTTCTCCCTCAGGTAACTTTCGTGCTTTGATTGATTGATGGGCAGCCCAGGCGCAGACACTTCCTTCCAACTTCTTTATAGTTTGGTCCCCAAGTGTCGGCGGGACAGCATCGGAAAAATTGAATTTAATTTGTAGACACGCGTAGCTTGGCATTATGTAAATTTCACCTTTTTTTTTTTTCTTTGGGCCTAGTATGAGCCTTAAGAGAAACCGTGTGATTGCTGGGCATTAAGCACTTTTGACATTGTTTTTAGATTTCTTGGGAAATCAACGCAAATGTTAAACCAAACTTCAAACCAAAACCCAAATATTTTAGGCTTTGTCATTGGCACTAAAAAACAATACAATTATTTGGGTTGCCTTATTGGAGAGGAAGTGGAATTGGAAATGGAGTGTCGGTTGGTTGGTCGCCATTTGCAAATTCAATCAAACTGTCAAATTTTTGACAGAAAGCGATGGCTACTGGCCAAACGAACAACCAAGTAAAATCACATTTTTTGTTGGCAAAATTAATTAAAAATTGTAATGAGTTTTGTAGTTAGACAAAGCACGAGCCTTAAATAACATCTACAATTAATTTATTTTGTATTTCGATGCATTTTTAATGTAATCGACCTTTTTTTTTTGTATACGGTGGATATGGGTTAGAAGAAACTTTAAGGCAATATGGAATACGGTTATTTTTAAAGTGACATAATTTCTGAGTGTTTAAATATTTTTGGCTGCATTGGAATTGGAAAAGCTAGAAAGTTGTTATCAAGGCAGAATTAGTAGCTCGGCTTTTCCTTGAGGAATCTAGTAAAATTAGCTTATCAGATAAGCGTGATTTTTTTTAAACTATGTTTCTTGGCGGAGCTTCTAGATAGAGTGAAATGTGAGGAAAATCGTCACGTAACGAATAAGGTATCAAGTGATATTTTTTTCACTTTGAATTGTCTGTCATTGTGTAGAGTGGGGTATTTGCCTTTTTAATTAAAACTTTTATTACTTTTTGGCATAGTGTATTTTTCTAACATACGTAACACAGGCCTTTAAATACCGGAGTCATGTCAGTTGTTGGAAAGCTAAGGGTCATTTCCGAAGTAATTTGCTGCGTAGAATCCGAATCCGGGGCCAGAATTGGCCCATCACTTCAGTATCTTGATATATTCATTTCAATTCAATTTGTTCACTTATTTTTATCAACATTGATTTATATTTACACTATATAAAGATAAAAAAAGACTTGTTTAAAAAAATGGTTATTGACATATTTAAGGAACATACTTGAAAATATGTTGGTAAAAATATGAAAAAATGTATAAAGAGCTTTTTTAACAACGTTGATTCCAAAAAATAGTCATAATTAAATAAAAAGTGAAAACTTGTTTTTTTTTATTAAGCATTAACGATAATAACTGAGTTTTTGCGAAAATATTTTGTTTTTTACCCATGAATTGATCAGTTTTTGGTACTCTATCTATCTTGATGATTTATTACAAAATCGGAGCAGTAAAAATCTATTAATATTTTAATTAAACTTAAATGACAAACATATGTAGTAATTGAAAAGTAAAGAGCTGTGCCAACAATGTTGAGCGGAAATATGGGAATTTATCGAAAAGAGTAATGAAATCATTTGACGTTATCGAAAACAAAAAATGTGAAATTGGGAGAACGTAAAAACGAAAAAAATTCATTACTTTTCGTTATGTGAAGTTCGGAGCACGGCTGCTATATTCCAAATATATAGATACTGCCAAGTTGCGTTGAGAGCAGACTTTGAGTCTTTGCTTTTGTACCACATTTAGTTGTAGTTTCCTCGTATACTCAGTAAACCAATTTTCGTGATGTGACGCAAACTTTTTAGTTCTTACCTGTTTTCACAAGTTTCACTGTATTTTTGCGTGAATTTCGATTGATTAAGCCTGTTGGTAATTTAGTTGTATTGAGCATATGTCGATTTATATTTCAATTTCGACAATTTATTTCGCTTGCCAACCAACTGAGACAGATTGAAAGAGCGAAATGCTGCGAAGCTTGTTATCAGCGGCAAACAACAAAAACAACAACACTATTGAATATTAACAACAACAAAAGACTGGCTCTTATCAGGAATATGTACGCTTAGTTAAACACACGTTTTTCCACGAAATCGAGTTGAATTTTCAGCTGCCAATTGCCATTTTATTTAACGCATTGAAATTGTAGTAGTTGTAATTGTTGTAGAGCGATTCGTATTTGAATGCAACACTTGAAAAATCTCAAATCGATTGCAAAAATGCACAAAATATTTGCTGGCCACTCCCAAAAAGTAAAATATTTGCAAAAGGTGGACAGTTGAATACACTGTAGGTAAAAAGTTAAAGGTATTATATCAAGTAGTGCGATGGTAGGTCTATACAGAAAGTAAAATTTTGTGGTAGATAATATTACGAGTAATCGATGTATACACTCAAACAAAAAAAACCTGGCATAATTTGAAAAAAAAAAACCGTACGAAATCAAATTTATTTCTTAATTTTTATCAAACAGAGCCGTTTGGTTGTTTCTTACTTTAACATACTTCTCGGCTAACTTAATATACCCTTTTGCCTGATGAGTATGCTGTCTAAAAAGTGTTGTTAGAGTACTGGAAATCGAACCCAAAACTAAACCCAAACCCTTTTCAGACACTATTTTTACTATCTATGTCCTTGTTGCAGCTGGACATGTCAGTGGACAAATGAAAAGGCATTTACATGGTTGCAACAACAATTGCAACAGACAACACCCACACCAACAACAGCTTCAAATGTTCATTTGTCTGTCTGACTGAATATTTTCATAGTTGTTGTAACTGCTGTTGTTGCTTGTATACCCTATAATCAATGCATAAAGGCTATATATGAACAGCAGGGCAGAAATGCAAAAGTGTCCGACCAACGTCTTAACCAACCATAAGAACGATGCAGAGCTGCAGAAGTACCCGACTAATGTGAGCGAAAAATAAGTTGTTTAGTTTTTAATCAGCCAAGTAGCACTACATCATACAACAAATTTTATAAAAAATGTACACACTGGTGTATTTTTTTTTTTTTATTTTTTTTTTTTTTTTTTTTTTTAAAATAAAAAATTTTTTATTAATAAAATTTATTTTTTTATTTTTTTTTTTAAAAAATATTTTAAAAATATTTATTTTTAAAAAATTATAAAAATATTAAAATAAGCATTTAAAAAAAAAAAAAAAAAAAAAAAAAAACGCTATGCAAAACTTTTTTTTTTTTTTTTAATTAAAAAAAACAAAATATCATACAAAGGCAGCGAAAATCTTTTTAGAAGAACCTGTTTCAAAGATTCTATTAATTTTTATTTATTAATTTACGTTTTTACATAATTATAACACAATAATAATAATAGACACTTAGACTCAGAGAATTTCGAAGTTTGCTCAATTTTGCAAAATTTATTTTAAGGTCTTAATTTACAATAATTCTAAGATTTTTATTTAATTTTTTTTATTATAGTTTATTATTTTTATTAGAATATTTATTGTTTTTATTTTATCAAATTTTAAAATTTTTATTAAAATATTTCTTTTCCTTTTTTTATTTCAACAAATTAAATTTAATATTTAATACTCAACTAAATGTTAATTTAAAGAGCACTAGCTACTGGGGCCTTCGACGAAAGATTTTATAAAAGTAATCGTAATATTGTATTTTTTCAATAAAATCTTCGGTAACACTGATAAACAGTAAAGATTTCAGTGTTACCACAAGATTTACTGTTCGCACCCTAAAACTATTTTTTTTTTAAATTAATGAAAAATTGTGGAAATCATGATTATTACAGGGTACTTTATAGTTGGGATGTCTCATCGGGAATTCGGCCCAATACTTGTCATTGTTGTTGTTGTTGTGCTCACTTATTGCAGCTCACTTGATATGCAATACATTTTTGGCACGCTATGCTGGACAAGTGCAAAAACGTGTTAAGCTATAGATGGGGTTTTTTAGAGGCTTGGGGAGTGACAAGAGGGGATGCCACAACTGTGGCAAGTGGCATAGCAACAAAAAAAAGACGAAAAAGGGCAACAGAAATCAACTGCACAAATATGAAATTTTATATGGCATATGAAAATATGCAAATGCTTTTATGTATGCAACCCACTATGTCTCTCTTTTGTGTTGGGAATGAGAAAGAGGTTATCCGAATAGTTGAGAGAGTGTCGAAATTTGTGTTGAAAATTGCATTTGGCAACTTTCTGTCCGTCCCTCGCAATAGTTTATGACAGTAAAAAGCAAAAATGTGTGTCAAATATTTACAAGCAATATTAATGTACGTACAGTCAGCATACAATTTATTTTTTGTACACCCTAAGCTGTCAAGTGTAAGGCGCTGTATGTTTTGGCCCAATACTGGAAAGGGTAATTTTTTGCTTATCTAGCGAAGTTTAAATTTGTAGATTTCCAGCTTAATGCAATTTTCGTATTTCCGGATATGTATACCAATGGTATTTAATTGAAAACAGTATAAGAAAAAACGAATTAAAATCCAGAAAAGCATTTGAAATAGCTGTACCAATGTGCCGGAGAAAATTTTCTCCAAAGACAGTAGACGGTGCAAGATTATCAGAATACGAGCTCGTTTTTCTCATATTTTTATTGGGTAATTGGTCTTATTTTTCATACCCTAGATAGTTGATGTGAAGATCTACTCTTGTCAAAATGAGGCAACAGGCGCTTTTTCTTAGTAAGTTGTTTTATTTTGTTTTCATTTTGCAAAACTTAACGTTAGTTGAAATGACAAGATATAGTTTTTGAGAATGAATTGTACAAGTGAAGTCGCTGGCAATGTTATTTTTATGCTTCATTTCAAAGGTGAAGATTAAGTTTATGTTTTGTTTAACGAATAAACAAAAAGGGGGCAGCAGTCAACTTTAACCATCAAATAAAAAAAAATGAAGAACGCCATATTACTTCCCCACTGTTAAACAACGCGGAGGGTTTTAGTCTGCCTAAACCTCTCGAGTCGCCTCGAACTCTGCCCAGCATCTCCAGTACATCTTCCCATATTATTCGCAAACTTTTCAATACAGTCAATTGCTTCATTTTAGGCGCCCTATTTCGTGTAAAAGATTGGATATATTTTATATATATTTACGCCTATAAAATCTTTAAAAGCCATCAAGCGACCTCTTTAGAAAGTTTATTTTTTATTTCTTGAATTATAAATCCAAAGAACCGTATTTTGGCAACTTAAAAATAATACTTATACAAACTCTAAAATTATGAATATGGAACAACTTTTGAAATTACCAAATAAGTTTATGCCAAAAATATAATTTGGAAAAATCTCTAAAGTTTTACAACCTATAGAAGTTCAAAAATATTCAAAAAAAAAAAATTAATTTGTAGCAAAGAAAAATTAAATAACCTATTCGTCATAATTGTAAAGACGAACGATGGATTTTGTAACAATATTGCTTGAAACGTTTTAACAAAAAAAAAGGGCTGCATTGGACGATCCATGTCAAAAAGGTTAGCATGTTTTGTATCAAACAAAAATAATTTCGCGCCAACACAATAGGAGAATTTATCGAAAAAATTAAGGAAATATACGAACTTTTAGAAAATAATAAGGGAAATATCGTATAAAATTTTTCGGTTTGCTTTTTTCGTTTTCCGGAGCATTGAAAAGTTATTCTTCAAGACACTATGCACCTGTACGCAAACTTGACATCTAAGCTCGTGCAAATAAATTTTGCGCTGTCTGTACATGTTCGTTGTTGACAGCTAACCGAACTGGAACTGCAGTATTCTGTCAACTGTTTATTAGCAGTAGCTGCTTCAAGTCAATCAATATTCCTTCTAAGCAAAGACATCGTCAACGTTAGTCATCAATCTTTAATTAGCACCACGAAATGAAAACAACCTAAGATAGATTTCCAATTTTAGCAATCATGTACAAAAAATATATGGCCGATTAGCAGTAAACTAACCCCCAAGTATATAAACAGGCGGCATTAAGTAAACTTTTTCAATTAATTTTACGCTCTCGATTGCTGCGGTAAATTCGTTTACCTTAATCCCAGTCCGGAGCTCCATAACAAAGGAGTCAGTCGTAGCAATAAGGTTTGAAGATTGTTGCGGTTGAATCAAAGTGCGGCAATTGTGGCGCCGATTTGACAAATTGTTTAAGTAAGAGCCCTTTTGTTTCATTTGGAATTTTGTTGAGCCATGGACATGGGCAGCCTTGGCCCAAGGATTTCGTTTAGAGTTCTCTTTCTGTGTGTCCGCTGTTGATAAATGGCATAGACAGCTTGAAATAATGGAAATACATTCGCTGGTCAGTGGCAGAGGCCAGGGTTTACAGCACACTTTGTTATTAGCTTTGGATTGTATTGTAGCAATAATATATCCATGGAAATGGAAAATGTTAGCATTAATATGCTGAGTTATGTGTGGAGCATGGAAAGCATGGAGCAAGGTATTTTTCAATTGAATTGAAATTTTAGATGGAAGATACATTCATTTACGTGTTGCTTTTTGGTGCTGGGCTTGTGCTGTGGACTTTGGTATGATGTTATTTGACTTGTTTGTTTTGTTAAAATAAATAAAATGTATTTACTTCTGGCACATAAAAAATGTATAGCAAGGCTTTTGATCTTTCCAATAGCATTTGGCTAAAATCTTGCAATTTAGGTTTAACTCATTTCAAAAATATGCCATATGTCATAATAATAAATTAATTATTAATATATACCTTTAATAGGGGGCTCAACCCCTGCATACTTCACACTCGAAGGCTACGTCCTGCCTTGTGCGTGGAGGAATTTAATTTTGCAATGTGTGCCATTTTTCTTTAATTTTAACATACTTAAAAGAGAAAGTACTTTCGATAACCTATATAGCACTTGACAGTTGACATTAAATTGACATTTCGAAGAGCAATTTCTTTTTTTTTGTATTTTATAGGTATATATTTTTTTACAGATTGTGCAAAAAAAATACCTAACAGTGACGCATTTCAGCGAAAAAAGTTGAAAGTAATTTTTTAAGAGCCAAACAAATAAAAAATAAAAAAATCACCCTATACAAACTTTAAATCAACAAAAAATCACCCTATACAAACTTTAAACCAACACATTTCCCACATGAGCTGAAATTTCCTAAATTCAGCTCCACCTAAACATATAGATTAAAAAAAATACTAAAAAATGAATTTATAAATACTAAACAAACAAAAATAAATAACAAAGTACTACGATATGAATTAAAAAGTACTAAAAAATAAAATAAAAAAAAATGATTTAAAAAAAACTAAAAAAAATACTAAAAATTAAAATAAAAAATAGTGAATTTTTTGATATTTTTATAGTTATTGTACTATTTCATAGGTGTTTTTAAAAATAGAATTCTTAAAAAATAAAAATTTAGAATTTTTTACAATTTCCAATGGTTAATTTTATACTAAAGGTTTCTCTAACATAAAAATTGTTTTCACTCTCATTGCCATCTGGTCACACTTTAAATAAAGCAAAAAAAAAATTCCAAGTGCTGTACAAAATAAACCAGCACATTCCCAGAATATTTCATTTGTCTGCTCTTATCTTAATTGCTTAATCAAATACAACTTAATTTGTGGTGTTATTTTTTATTTGTTTTTGGTTTTTGAAGGTCATTCGAAGGTTACATATCCTATAATTAGAAGAACTAGACAAAAATATTATGAGCTGATATTTAATTTGATAAACTTTTGTCGCTTTATGTCTTTATTTTGTCATAAGTAACACATATGGCACGTGTGTGTGGGTGTATCTATTTGTATGCGTGTTTGTTTATGTATTATGTGTCTATGTATTAGTGTAACTTGTAAGCAATTACGGACACTCGCATACTTCTAATTAAGTAAATTAATGTACTGAATTTACACGCGACACTCGGCAAAAGCAAAAGCCAACACCAACACCAACAAAAACTGAGAGAAACAGGAGAGAAACAGCCGTTGTGACACTAATTAAAAACAAAATACTCATATGTGTTTGTGTGTGTGTGAGAGAGCAGCAGACGTTACACGTGTGTTTGTTTGTTTATGTGTGTGTGTGCGTGAGTGACTGCATTTGTATGAAACAAAAAACCTTCAAACGCACAAACCAAACAAAAACCAAACCAAACAAAACCGAACCGAACCAAACCAAACCAAACCAAACCAAGCTAAACCAGAGTCAAACAAACAGTCGGCTTATTTTACATTTATGTATGTAATATAGTATGCTATAAAGTATGCTATGCTTTTTATACCCTGTACCGTATGGTACAAAGGGTATATTGTGTTTGTGCAAGCCGAAAATGTATGTAACGTACAGAAGGAGAAGTGACCCCCAAAGTACCAAAGTAACAGTGTGACAGAGGTCGAATACCCATGTCCGTCGTCCGTCGTCCGTCTCGAGAACGCCTAGATCCAAGATGGTAAGACAGAGCAACCAAACTTCAGATAAGATCCCTTATTAATCCAAGGAGACAAGTTTATTTTATTTTTGATATCGGGATTACATTATATAGCTCCCATAGGGGTGTTTCAGAGGACCTCGAAAAACAAAAGTTTTAGATGATAATTCGTTTGTTTATGAAGATATCATAACCAAATTTGGCAATCGGAAGTTTTTAGAGACCCCAGCACGTACCAAATTTTATCAAAATCGGTTGACTATATCATATACCCCATAGGATCGATCGGTCGAAAATTAGTTTTTACAAAATGCGTTGTGTTTCGTTTATTTGTGAAGATACCGAACCACATTTGGCAATAAGAAGTTTTTACAGTTCCCAAGCACTGTACCAAATTTGATCAAAATCGGTTGACTATATCATATAGCTCCCATAGGACCAATCGGTCAAAAAATCGTGTTTTGTACAAAATTCGTTTGTTTCGTTTATTTGTGAAGATATTGTAACCAAATTTGGCAATAAGAAGTTTTTAGAGGTCCCAAGCACTGTACCAAATTTGATCAAAATCGGTTGACTATATCATATAGCTCCCATAGGACCAATCGGTCAAAAATCGTGTTTGTACAAAATTCGTTTGTTTCGTTTATTTGTGAAGATATTGTAACCAAATTTGGCAATAAGAAGTTTTCAGAGTTCCCAAGCACTGTACCAAATTTGATCAAAATCGGTTGACTATATCATATAGCTCCCATAGGACCAATCGGTCAAAAAATCGAGTTTTGTACAAAATTCGTTGTATTTTGTTTGTTTGTGAAGATATTGTAACCAAATTTGGCAATTAGAAGTTTTTAGAGTTCCCAAGCACTGTACCAAATTTGATCAAAATCGGTTGACTATATCATATAGCTCCCATAGGACCAATCGGTCGAAAAAATCGTGTTTTGTACAAAATTCGTTGTGTTTCGTTTATTTGTGAAGATACCATAACCACATTCGGCATTAAGAAGTTTTTTAGAGTTCCCAAGCACTGTACCAAATTTGATCAAAATCGGTTGACTATATCATATAGCTCCCATAGGACCAATCGGTCAAAAAATCGAGTTTTGTACAAAATTCGTTGTATTTTGTTTGTTTGTGAAGATATTGTAACCAAATTTGGCAATTAGAAGTTTTTTAGAGTTCCCAAGCACTGTACCAAATTTGATCAAAATCGGTTGACTATATCATATAGCTCCCATAGGACCAATCAGTCAAAAAAAAATTTTTGGTGTAAAATTCGACTGATTTCTGTTTATTTATGAAAATATCGTAGCCAAATTTGCCGAATAAATTATGTCTTTTGGAGGTCTTAACCAATATGTCGGACTTAATTGCAATGAGGTGGTACAGGGTATCCCAAAGTCGTCTGCGCCCGACTTTAACGTTCGCCATCTTTTTATATACTTTAATCATGGATTAAAAGAGTACATATATTTAAGTCGTAAGAATGTTTGTAATTGGTAGAAGGAGGCAATATAAATATTGGACTATATCTTAAGAAATAATTTATTCTATATATAATGGCTTATGGCAACTATTTGTATATAAACGTATTTAATTTGGTAAACGTTTATTGATTTTTATTTTTTTGTTACTTTATTTTATATTTTTTATATAAGCCTAACATTAAAAAAATAAAAAAATAAGGTCTTGAATTTTGTTCATTTCCGTGTAAAGTTGCTTTCTTAAGCCGAAAATGCTGTCTCAATATATAATTCAAACAAAACTTTACAATTTTTACACTTGAAGATTATGGAGAACGTGTTCGCCATTCTAAACATTCCCAGGCTGAAAATTAAAGAGAGCTTTGTAACATTTGCATTTGTTACTTCTGGCGCCATCTAGTGAACTATGATGGCGCCATCTTACGTAAAGCAACAGTTATATAGGACAACACTGTTTTGTTTGTTTCGATATAAAATCTCGGCACTATTTATTTCTTAACATTAAATTTTTTCTGGTACGGTTGTGAATTTAGGGGTCTTCAAGGTAAACAGTCACAAAGGGGGATATGAGGGCTGTATTTATTATTCAGATCAATCTGAAACTTGGCATATGTGCATATTCAAGGGTACAAAACGCATCTGAACACAAAACTGGTAAATGTATTGGCTCTTGGGGTATAGGTCATAGCTTAGTTTGGAGAAGCAGGTTAAAATATTGCAAAGGCATAAATCCATTATTTTATGAAGAATAGCAAACGCTCTTTGGCAGTTGTGAGATACAAAGACTGACAAAAACGTATATCGCTAGGCTTTAAAAGCATGAAAATCAATAAGCAATAGCTCTACTAGAAAATAAAAATGTTACTCGGCACATTAAGAGATTTCATGTACTAAATATTCCCGATAGATATTGTATATACGGTCGTGCTTTGGAAAACGAATTTTTTGCTCGGATTCGTTTTGAAGCCACATGTTTGTTGCTACTTATTTCACCAAATTGATTTATTTTTTGTGTTTGGAAACCGATTGTTTTGTTGCAAGTGAAATCAAAGTGAATTGGCAAAATAGTCTCAAAAGTGCACGAAACTTAAGCTGAACAAATTTTTAAATATTATTTGGTGCTCTTAGATTCAACGTTTTTCAATTTCAAGTTAGATATTTATTGATTATTATTGTTATTATTATTATTATTTATTTCCATACTGCTTTTAGGAGCTTAAGGTTTCTACAAAAGATTTCAAATTATCTCTGTTTTGTGCAATGTGACTTAGTTCGTTAAACGATTTTGCCGTTTCGTTACGTGTAGCTCTCTGCCAAGTCATTGATGGTGTCCCTCTTCGTCTTGTCCCTTGTGGATTCCACGTCAAAGCAGCGTGTGAGATATCGTCGTATTCTTTACGCAACGTATGACCAATCCAACCATATTTCCATATTAATTGATAGCACAGACAACATGGTTTAGTTGTTGGAAAATTTCGAAGTATGCGAATCGAGAATTGACGGAGGATTTGAGATATTTGAGGTTATTTACGAAAACGGTGTTTTCCACTGAGGTTATGTCAGGTTGAAAAATGTTGGTTGTCACCAGTTAATCATTAGTAACTTACCTAGTTTAAAAGTTCAAGCGATCATTACGATTTGTTTGGCAAACTATGGCTTGAAGTATCGAAGTATATTCCGACGTCATTAGCATTTCATAAGCCTAGAAAAAAAGGCCAACGGTTATTTGGAAGCTAAATCAATCAAGTAATTGCTGCGAGGAATCAATCCAAATTGGCCCATCACGTCAGGATTTTGGGATATTTGAAAACGCCGTTTTGGGTGCATAACCTAATATCTCAAGATTTTGACGTGATGGGCCAATCGAACACGGATTGATACGAAAACCAGCTCCCAACAACTAAACAAGTCTTCCCAAAGGCTAATATAGTTCGTAATATACATCGTAACTTGAATAGCCAAACTTCAAAAAATGAAATGATCGTTTGAACTTTTAATTAAAGGGTAAGAGTGGTACAAAAGTAACTACAGACCATTTTGCAACCGACAAGCCTCAAAAGTAGGAAAAAACACCGTTTTCCGGGTAAGTAACCTCAAATATCTCAAAATCCTGGCCGTGATAGGCCAATTCTGGCCCCGGATTCGGATTCTACGCAGCAATTTACTTCGAAAATTACCTATAGCTTTCTAACAACTGACATGACCCCGGTATTTGTAGGCCTGTATAATTATTTGTAATTATTTTTTTCTAAATCATCCCAAAAAATAACAAATTCAAATCAAATTTTCGACATATGGTTCACGTCTTGCAAAAATGGTTCATGTCTTGCATAAAAAATTTGTCTTGTATTAAAAATAGCTTCGTTTTGGCTCATTTCAATCGATAGGTTCAGAGCTGTGCTAACAAAGAATAAAGGAAATACGAAAACATATCGACAGCAAAAAATATGGAATTAAGAGCACGCAAAAAAGAAAAAGAACATTTTATTCGATTTCGTTCTTCAAAGCACGGCCGATAGTCTATTTATCTTATTATTATTGTCAATTGGACCTCAAATATAATTTTATATTGGCTGAGTTCGATGATTATAAGATAGAGTTCATTTATGGAGCTAAAATGACAAAGACATCGTCACGTTACAAAACAAGATGTTCTTTGTGGATACTTCAGTGGGTTAGTAAGTTAATGCAAACAATTTTTTTGTTTTTTTATTATTTTTAATGTATTTTATTTATAATTCATAATTTACTATTCTGTTTTTATTTTTTCAATAATTTTTTTTAATGTAATTTACAGTACAAAGGCACTCTCCAACTGATTTACTTTTTCGGCTATTTGATATTTCATAAGTTGCCAGAATTTTAATCGATTTAGATGTTGATCGAAAGATTGGCTTGTTCCAAATATCTTTTGTAAGTTTTAAGAGAATATTTTGAGAAGTTTAAGGTAAAGTGGCGTAGAGGGTTCGCATTGATAAGAAACAAGTAGAGTGCATACATAATAAATAATACCGCCTTGCGTAAGGAGCATTTGAAAGTCGGTGACTCCCGCCTAAATGTCTGCAATTTTTTCTACACATGCGAGTAAATTTTATTTCATTTGATGGCAATGCCGTTAACGGTTTTTTTCGCTTTTCTCTATGATATTTTTTTCGCCAGTTCTCACGCGCTCTCCTGCCAAATGATGTTGACAGGCCTGCTGAACAGCTGTGTAATTAACGCAAAAAATATATATAGATGTGCGACAGCTGCAACAACAACAACTACAAAGACAGAGGCAGCGCATTCTGTTATATGCTATGTATATAAACACATACTGATATATATCGTACATATGTAGAGTGTTTCACATAAATACACATATTTGTTTTATTCCGTGTAATTAAATTAAACTTTTGTGTGAAGTGTATTAATTAGGAGTTAAATGGGTTAAACATGAAAAGCACAAAAGTGACAGACATTGCTAAAGATAACCAAACATTTGATGGATGAGTGGAAATTACTCTGCGGTTATTCCGAATCTTTCCGAGTGATGGACATGGTAATAATATTTTTTTTCTTTTTGATGGCTTTGTGGATTTGTAGCAAAGCCACCAGCGCTGTCAAGGGAAAAGTCCAAGCGTGAGGATGAATGTCAAGAATTTGAAAGTTTAATGCTTTTGTAAATCTACAGGCCCACTCTTTTTTTCCCAGAAGAATTTGAATGATTAATACTTTTTGCAAGTCTACAGGCGCTTTAGTAAACTCCGGTCCAGAGAGGGAATCGCTCCTCCTCTAACTCACCTTCTCTAGAAAGGCAAGGGAAACAGAAAAAAATTCAAGATTTTTTTGAATTTTTTACTATAAATTTAATATAACACAATTTTTCAAAAATTCCTTAGGAGGGATATTATGGTACGTCAGCTTCGTTTAAAAGATGATGGGGGAAAAACCCCCTTTTCACCGTAATCAAAACTGGTTAGTTTTCAAACTTCTTAAGAACAATGAATCAGCCGATAAAGCTTAAAAGCTTTTTGTAAAAGTGTGACCCTATTAAAGCAAAATATTAAGAAATTCCAAAATGGCCGCTAAAGCTAACATGCTCGATAATTGGAATCTGGGTTATCAGTTTTTGAACATTTTATTGGCAAAAAAATTAAGAAAGCTATTGACATGAAGCGATTTAAAATACGTGTCAACATGTTTACGAAATATTATTGTTTCCAAAATTTTTCTTTTCAATCAATCTTTTAACAAAACAATTCATAAAAGCGTTCACATTTTATTAAATGAGTGATACCTTCAAATAATTAAAAAGCTTTATTGTAACAAAACAAAATACAAATTTCCAAAAATGCTAAAAGCATACTTTAAAAAAAGTTACAAACAAAGTAAATTGCGCGAAAGGCGGTACGACCTCGAGTTTTGTTTGCCATTTTCTTCTCAAATTTTAGCTATTCACTGTAAATGGTATGAAAATTTCGCTTAAGTTTGCATTTTTTTGTTTTTTTTTTGTACTCTTTGATGTTACAAGTATATCGTTTTTCTTCAACTACAAGTTTTTGGGTAGTGCTTCTTTATTTTTATGAACCGGCAGTCACATTTTATTTGCCCTCAAGTAACTTGCAACTTCAGAACTGTTGCAAAACTCTTTGCTCAAGTGTACTCGAGCCAACATGTCGCATACGTATTATTGACTACCTCAGCCGTTGGCAGTTGACGCTATGTAGTAGATATTGCTCAGCAAAAGGGGCGTTTGCCCATTTGGGCCATCAACTAATGTTGTTTGGCAAGTTGGCTCTCATTTTGTGAACATTTTTTTTTTTTTCTTGTTGCTGTTGAAATGTGTTGGAAGCGGCAGCATTTTGGCCAAGTTTTTGGGTAACTTTATCTGCGTGTACTTTATACCCTGCACGTATGGAAACAGGGGTATTAAAGATGTTCCATACATAACAGGCTGAAGAAGGCGTGACAGACTATAAGCTGTTGATATCAGAAGCTCGTGAGATTTTCGTCTTTCGTAGGAAAACCAAGGTTTACGTGACCTTTAATGCTAGAAATATAAACAAAAAATGCTTATCATACCTGAGCTAGCACATACCATATATCTGAGATTTAAAACATTTCCGCCTTTTATTTGTGTATTCGAATGAAACCTTAGAGACCTTAAGTTCTACAGATACAAAATTTTACCAAAAGTTAAGCCCTGACGCTGCTTGTCGCTTTAGAAAGCTCAGGCTCCTACCCAGAATACTTTGATGCAAAGGTTTGCAAAGAGCTCTTATTCTCATAGTTTTCAAAACCACGACGTTCATACAGACGAACTTTTCGACGTCCATTTCATTACCGACTTGACTAAGAATGTTGATCTAGGATATATGCACCAGGGAAAATTTTCTGGATCTGGATCGGCCACATTCTTCGCACGGGAAAAAGTGATCTAACAAGAACCGCGATTGACTGGAACCCTCAAAAAAGACGAGGAAGATAAACGAACACCTGGAGACGACTGCTAGAGTCGGATACCCGGGCCACGCGCCTTGCCTGGTTGAATGTAAAGAGACTGACACAAAACAGAACCGAATGGAAGAAATTCGGTGTGGCCCTATGTTCCACCTTGGAACTCTAGGAAATAAAAATATAAAGTTTTGTTTTCAAAACTCCGACTTTTTTTGAGCTATCGATAACTGATAATTAGATAAACTTTTTTGAATAAGACAAATCTCGTAAACAACTAAATTTTTAATACGAATATTGTAATTATTTTATTAATATATTTCTTGATTTTAATTTTTTCCATTTTTTTGTAACTTTTACTGAAAAACTAACACTTTAGCTATAAAAGTTATCAAGTGTTTTATTTTTTGTTTTTTCGCTACTAATTTACTTGCATAAAGAATATAACTTTTTAATTTTAAAGTTAAAAAAAAAAATAAAATTAAAGCGACATTAAAAATAAAAAGTATCCAAAATATATTTAATATACATATTTTTTTATATGAAAATTATAGATGAGGTTAAATAATATAATATTAGGGCAAATAAAGAAATCGAAGTTAAATTTTTTCCAAAATTTTTTTTAACTTAAAATCTTGTCTTTCATTTCCAAATAAAAAAAATCTAATATAAAATGAAAAAAAATGTCTACCTACTTATTGTAATTATACAGTAACGACAAATAATCGCAATTTTACGAATAGATCGATGCACCACTGTTTATCGACCATATTCTAGAGCCCTAATTGGTTTTCCTAATAAAAAAAAAATATATTGATTATTTATCGAATTCTTGCGTTCATCGAACGTCCACCGCGTTCCATACTGGAGTACGCTGGGGGATATCATTTTATTTTTTTTTTTTAGTTTGCTGTAGGGCATCTCAAAGTCGGCCATCGCCTGAAATACAAATTTGTTCTTTTTTTTTTCATGTTAAAACTACTTTATATTGTTGTTGTTGTTGTAGGCGTTCGCCTTGCTGACACTTTTCTTTTCTCCGCTCTATGTTCTTCATGTTCTCTGTCTCTTTTGGCTTTTTATCTGCATTTTTGCAACAATTCAGTGTCTCTCTTTTTTTGCTCTTCTCTTGCATGCAATTTTTACTTTGGCGCCAGTTTTCCTTTATCGCTGGACACGCGCACGCTGCTTGACCCTGCTTGCCAGTCAGCTAGCCCAGTTTCCTCAGGAATTTACAAACACTTTGACACAACTGGCCAAGTTTTTGGGCATAGTTGGAGTACGTTTTGATTTCGTTCAAAGTTTTTGCATAATTTTAGACGGCCATTTTGAATTTAGCAGCACGTTTAATCTAAAGTTTTACACGTAAAACTATAAATTGGTTTATGATGTAGCAGGGTGAGTTTTATAAAAAACTCCCAACAATTGTTAATATCAGCCATATTAATTAGTATAGTTTCTAGAATGTTTGCTGCAAAATGAGAATCATAAGCACAACAACAATTAAAGTAATACTTAGCGTCGAAACCGTAGAAGGAACAAATTATAAATAGCGAAGCAGCAGCCGTAAATGAGAGCATTAAAATGAGAGAAAGCGCAAGAACAAAAAGGAAAAAAATCTAAATGTAGCGAAAATAGAAAAAAATGGAGTACCTTAAGTCTGGTAAAACCGACTTTGATATACACTTTATAATATGGAATTAAATACATAGGCAGGTCGATATGTAAAGTCAAACTGCTAAGCTAAACTTTACTATATCTTATGACGTCATTAAGGAAAATGCTTAAATTTTTATTTTTAAAGGTGAGGATAGATAATGAAAAATTGACGAAAAGTCATATCTACAATATATCATTGTATAAAATTGAATTTAAAACTCTTTTTTTTCTATGATTATTATGGAATTTTTATCAGATCGTTCTGAAAATATTCTTTCAGTTACAGATATGAGACTTTATATACGACAACTTCTCTCACAATTCATTCAGAAATAAAGAAATTTGCAAAAATGCCAGTTTTTATAAAATGTAAATTTTTTATACCCTGTATCTTAAGGTAAGAAAAGGGTCTCTTATGCTTGCGTAAAAGTATGCATAACAGACCCCCAAACCCCAAAGTAAGCTCTAATGTGAATCAGTAGGACATCCATCTGCCCATTCGTCTCTTAATATGAACGCCTTAAGGATGACCGAGAAAGTTTTGAAATTAGAACTAAAGAAAAGTACAGGGTCTTCGGTGATTGCCGTGTGTTGCAAGCAGGGGTCCAAGCCCTCTAGTTTGACTTTTTTGGGATGCAACCTATGTAGAGGCATCCCAGCCTCTCCTATTTAAGAAACTTTTTGTTATCTAAAGACGACATGGAAGCTGCAATGGCATATTTGCGGTGTTCACCGGTTACGGAGTAGACTCTGCATATAAGGCAGCAGCACAGAATATTTTAAAGTCGAGCTGTCAAGACTGTAGCACCCTCTATGCAATGTATGGCTAGGGTTATTGTAATCAGGACTTCGCGAAAGCAAAATTGAAGGCAAAACAAAGCCGACAGGCGGAGGACCCCCCATGTTTTATGCAGTAATCAGCTGAGTTGGTATTCTTTTACAGGGTAACCCTAAGATCGATGTAACTCTTTGGTTCTTAAGATCATTTGTTTTCATTTAGAGTAGGCATACATGCTCTTCTGTAAAGGGAATACGATTTTTTCGATAAATTCAATAAAAAATTTAAAATTTTTGCATATTATTTATATCTCGAAAATTTGATGTAAGGTAAAAAAACGAAGAATAACCAACATTTTTTTTTTTTAGGCCAGTGTTGTGCATTTTTTTTTTAATTTTTGGTCTCTTGTACATTTATGGTTTAAAACTTCGACTAGATGAATACTTTCTCTGACTGTTACATTTGCTTTACTGAACTTCATATGCCTTGCCGCAACCTGAGTGAAAAAGGTTTTAGGAATCAAAGCGCACACACACAACAAACACGCTAGTCACTTTACAGAGAGTGCGAAAAAAAGGAAGAGTAGCTGGCAAACTGCTTCCCCAGAGACTCCCGGGAACGGAGTAAAGTGGCAAAATTAATTAGCCCCCAGTGCTGTAGCCTGATTACGCGCGAATACGCCCGGGAGAGCGCTGTGCCAAATTCAGAGCTCGGGCTAGAATGGAACCACGAGGGCGTAGAAATGCTACAGTTGGGAATATTTCTACAGGTTCTCTTGGTGGGTGGGTATGCGAGTGTGGGTGTAAAATATATTTACAACACGAATTTATCTTTTTCGCTCTGATTACGCGCGTAATTTTAATTGCATGCAACTTAATAACGCGCTTAAAATTAAAATGTATCTGCAGCTTCTGCTGATGCTTGCTATTGTTGCGGCTTGCTTTTAGCCTTATGTAATGAGTATGAGACTGAATATGAGCTGTGCTGGCCACACCTTTTGTACCTCTAATGACAGCTATTGTGTATTACCTGTTCCCAGTTGTTGCGCTTAGTTGCGCCTTGACTTGTTAGGCTGGCCATTGTTTGGCTATGGCTGTGCTACCATTTGATATTGCGTATACGCAGCGTTTACACAATGACCAGCATACAGCAGTAGTACAACACAATACAATCCAAAATATATAGCTATTGATTTCAGCGCCGGCTCTCTAAGTCTGTATCTGCTAAATTGCAAGTCAAGCAGGTAGAAGTGGCACATAATGCAGCCTTTGAGCAGCTACAGCGACCCACTGAGTGAACCTGGTCAACCAAGTCTTCATCCTTGATTAATATTGCAAATGCCTTCAATTGTATGTTTGTTTATCTTTGGAGTTTGGGTAGCACTTGTGCTGCATGCAGCTATGACTTGATTGATTTTCTGCAATAGCGTTATTATCTCTAATGAACCCTCCAAGTACTAGACCCTGAATTCATTGATTTCCAGACCACATGTGGGTCGTCTGCTTGAGCTGCTTTAAGGACTCGCGCTGAGATTTACGAGCAGGCATTGGCTTGTCTAAGGCCTTGCGAGTATATCAGACAAGATTGATGAGTGACTGAGTACTGAGTGGCAGCATAGAGCAGGTGTTGTTTGTGCACTGAAAATAAAATGCGCTACGGTCACACTGGCACTCAAGCTTTTTAGTCTTCACTTTTCAAGAGCTCATATAATAAATTTTTACTCAAGTCGATGTCTGGAGCACTAAACGCGTTGAACTTTATCATCTAGTTGAGTATAACTAAAAGAATTGATTTAACCTGAATTAAATGAACTATATTCTTTAAGTGCTTTCTATATAATAAAATAAAAAAAAAATATTACTATAATTCTTGATGTACAAATTTTTATAGTAAGGTATTAATCTCGAAATAAAATAAAAAAATGTTTATGGGTACATTTTAAACAGTTTCTGTGGAAAAGAGAGCGCAGGCTCAATTCTTGTATGGTAGCCATATGAAATATGGGATCAATTAATACAATATTTGAACCAGTTTTCTGCGCAGCCAAACTCGCGAGCTATTTGCGGCACATTTTAAAATTCAGTGCATCATGTGTGACTATCATCTTTCCAAACTTCAAGAAGCAGTTTGTTGTGAAGAGATTTATTAGAGAGCACAGGTTCGAGTTTTTTCTGATAGACTAATATGAAATACATAAAAACACATAAATATATGCAAAAACTTCTTCTTTTTTTTAAAATTGTGATCAAATTTATATCATGTGTGACGTTTGATCAAAATGAATGCACCAGTTCATAGTTATTATACAAAAATTGAACCAGTTTTCTGTGCAGCCAAACTCTCGCACCTCTTTGCGGCACCTTATAAAATTCTTTGCACAGTGATGCAGACGAACAAACGAGACGAAACCCCTTCTTCTCCTGCCTCTTGTGGGGTAAAAGGGCAATAAAATTCTTCTTTCAACTAAAAAAATACTTTAAGTTGACTTTTTCTAGTATCTCTTGAACCTGTGTATAGGAATATTTTAGTCACCGAACATTTTTTATGTCCATCTTTTTGTTTTTGATGATTATTTCATAGAGAGGTACGTATTTTTTCGTTACCCTAGGATTTCCCATTGCGTTGCCATCCCTAGTAATTGCAGTTGAACTTTCCAATAATAAACTGCTTTACATATTTTACATTGCTTGTTGGATTACCTTATAACGTATATTTGCAAAAAGATTTTTTTATGAATTAAACCAATATTATTTGAGTAGCCCTTAAAAGTATGCTGTATGTTTTTTCTGTTTCATGTTGGTTTTTTTGTTACCAAATTAAACTCTCCAAACGCAGCAAAATTTTGACTTGATTAGCTTTATTTTTTAATATGTTAATTAAAACTCTTTTATTTTTCAAGTGTATTCTACTTTTAACACTATGTTATATAACACCGTCTCTAACTGGTTTAACATAAAAAATGAATGAATTCTGTGAAGATTGTATAGATTGTGAAGACAAGCAAGCTATTTATATTTGCTTATTGATTATAGACACCAGCCCAAACATTTGTCAAGCTATTTACAATAGTATCTATCAATATATATACATATATATAGCATTTTATAGATACATATCGGCCTTGTCCATTCAATTGAGTGGGATCAGCTTGGCTGCTAAATTGGCAATTATCGTGGGTCAAGACTATGTCAATGTCAAGTCATGTTACCAGCTACTGAGACTAGCTTCCATAGCTCCTCATCATTGTCATCATCATAGCTGGTGTTGTTTTTATTATTGTTGTTGTTGTTGTAGCTGCTCTAGAATATTTGATAAATTATAAAAGTTTTAATAATGTTAAGCGCCTGGGCTACGCTGGCATAAAACTTTTTAATTTGTGTGTGTGTCCGAGAAAAAAAGAAGAGAAACGGAAGTGAGAGCAGCGCGTCAAGGAAGCACGCGAAATGTTGCCAAGCATGAAATTGGGAGCAGGACACGAATGAACACTGGAGCAACATGGCAACAAAAACTGTCAGCAGATTTCATTTTGACTTATTACTTGACATGCTGCATACACTCTCAGTTATATGTATAGATATATATATGTATTATGTATATATACGCTATAAATAAATATGGCTGTGGCCAGCTTAGAAAGCAACAACAAAAAATTAAGTCGCTTTTAATGAGCAGCCTCAAAGTTGGTGCCTAGTTTTCTGATTTCTGGGTTCCTGGGTTCCTGGTCGGCTTATGAGTATTTGCATGGGCCGCCTACAAAATGGCGACCTTTAGTTGCTTTGCCTTTGGTCTTGTTTTTTTTTTTTTTTGTTTGTATGCTGCCCACTCTCTTTTGCGCGTTACCACGCTCTCCTCTCTCCTCTTATCAGTTTTGCTGTCTTTCGCAACCATTTGCTGGCTTTTGCCATTGCAAACAGTTATAAATTATTTCCAAGCTATTGCACAAATTGAAGGTTGGTTTCCTTTTAGCCAGGAAAGCAACGCAACGCTTTTTGTTTTAACATATAAATTGGATTTCTGTAAGAGAGAGAGTGCAATGCTTTTTTACTTTCTGCTGCTTGTATGCTCTTAAACGTAACCAGCTACGTCATTAAATTCGAATGCACTTCGTTTATAAATCAAAAGTAGTCTCTCCCTCTCCATATTTGTTGCGCGACGCTCTTTGAGTGTGTTAAAACAAAAATTTTACAAATATGCTGTATAAATTGCGTGACACACATATGCTTTACGCACACAAACACTAAATGCACTCACTCACTCTCTCTCTCTCTCTTAAAAGCAACCTCAACTGTCATGCCTCATTAAGTTTGACTCTGTGGCTGGCTGGCAAAGCAAACCTTTCAACACCTTGCCAAACCGCATAACTAACACAAACACAAGTTGAACTTCAAATAGACAAACACACGCGCACACACACTTGGGTTAGTTTAATGTGTGTGCTAAATAAATAATTTTGATTGTCTATCAGCCGCTTGACCGGAAATTAATGGCTAACACACTCCCAACTCCCCTCACTTTTACTACTCAAGCCTCAAGCCCACAAACCAAAACCCCATAACCAAAACTTGGACCACTTGGACCACAACAGCCCATTTGACACCAAAGGAAAACCTGTCGTCTGACAATTAATATCAAAAATAGTTTTAGTCTCAACTTGGGCATTGCTTATACATAGGTACAGTGAAAACTCGTGTGTTGCTGCGTTTTTCGACTTAGGCCTATACGCAGCAGCCCAAAACGCTTCCAAAAAAAAGCTGCCACTTGATTTGCTTCGAGAACGAAGCGCTTCAAAAACAAAGCATGTTTTTTTTTTTTTTAATGGTATTTTTTTTTTGCGTTTATGGCAGTGCCTAGGTAAAGCTATTCTAGGGGCCCTTGCATCTAACTTAATATTTTTTAATACTAAAAAATGATGAATACAAAAATTTTGAAGTTTTTCATGACAAATTAGTTTGTATGAATGCATGTTCATCTGTTCGCTGCTACCTTCAATAGCGCTTATCATAATTTAAAAAATGCGGTATTGTTGTAAGCAGCTTGAACGTCCGCTGGTTATAGCCTATATGACGTCACATAAAATCGCGCGCCCTCTAGAGCTTATTTAGTTAGGAAAAAAACTTTTTTTTTTTACAAAGTTTATACGTTGTACTTCAACCTAGCCGACCCGAAGACTGGTTAAGAAAGGAGGAGAAACACAGGATCAGTGTTCTGAATGGCTTTTATACAACTCAGCGTCTCAGTGAATATGTGAGGACCAAAATCGCATGAACTCACTAATGAAAGCTGATGTCTCTAGTCTTTGAACCCATTACTCATTGACTCAAACATACTATACATACAATAAAGCATGGATCATAACGTAAATGGATACGAATCTCCATGGAGTAACCGATCAAGTGTAAGGAAGTTCTGGTGCTGGGGTATAACTCAGCCTAAACCAGGGCCGACTTACAACTTATTTGTAGTCTGCTGAGGCACTGGGCATTGTAGGGGGACTAGAATTTCTCCTCGCCGCACCTGCATACATACATACCGCGTTCACTTCTCATATACGCGCTGAAAATAATGCTAAACAGATGCAACTCTTGACTCTTGTATTTTCTCTTAAAGGTTCGAATTTTTATTATTTCACTTTTAATTTCCACAACTAATTATTCCCGTCACTGTGTTGCCTTTCTTATAACCTTTATCGTTTCTCCCTAACATATTCCTATTTTCACATGTGTACTTTTAGTTACTTTCATAGTCCGCTTATACGTGTTGTCCCTGTGCAGTCTTAAACCGTTCTCCTCCTGTTAAGTTTTACTCTCGCCCACGCCGGCTCATACCACCGTCTGCTGATATCCGTCTATCGCTATTGCCGATAGCCGACTATCGGCAGCCTGGGATGGCGGTCCGACGTGGCGATGCTTTAGCGATCTCCTTTATATCGATGTTTAGTCCTTCATCTTATACCTAAGAAATGTGAAAGCCTTATACAATCTAATATAATTATATTTAATTATTTGTGGCAGAGCTTAGAAGCTTCGTCACACAAGGTGGAATAATCCGCCTACCTCGGCAGCAGGCGCAGCGGACGTGGAAGCGCCAAGTTCAAACTTTAGTACTATACATCGAATGACCGAAACTGTTATTGAAAAAAATTATTCTTGATCAAACTTTAATTTTTTACTTCGCCTACATTTGTTATCAACATAGCGGTCAGGACAATAAGACATTGATTGGGCCATATATTCAAAAATAATCATAAAAGATTTCAAGCTCTACTCTCACAACGCCCCAAGAACTCTTTTAAGTGCACCATTTCCTATATTAGCTCAGACCTTATATCTATTAAATAATATTTTGCTTTAGTTCTACATATTAGTTCTAATTTAAACAATAAAAAACAATATAATACTTTGATATTCTCGAAAAAAAAGAGATAGAATTTTCGGATAAAAGGCTGCATCTTAAGGCATTTAATTCTTAAATAAGTTGTGAATTGTAAGCAAAAATGATTTAACTGTTCAATCTTTTGCTTCAAGAGTATGATTGCAAATTTGTAAACAGTGATTTTTATTATATGATATGAAGTGAAACCGGGAAAGATATTAAAACTAATAAACAAACTTCACTTGACTCAAAGTTGGAAAGTTTGTTTTCATAGTATAAATAAACTAATGATATGCCTCGAAATAAGATTTTTCTGGCTTATAAGAATAATTTGTTTTTCTTTCTGGAATGAAAATAATGAAGACTTATTATTTTTTTAAAAATCAATTTATAAGTTCATCTGATTTTTTCTCATTCAAGTGTGCTCACTGTACTTTGCGTATGTTTGCCCCACATTGTGGAATTTTGTCATGGCCAAGTGAAATGCGTGCAACATTTCATTTGTAGAAGTATTGTGCACACAGTTGAATGAATTGCACTTGAGTTCTCTAGGCCAGTTTGTCTTTGAGTTATTTATGGCAAAGGATATGGCAATAGAATCCTTTTTTCAATGACTCACATAATTGCAACCAAGTATAAAATCAGTGAACACAAACTTAAATAATAATCATAAACATGAAAAGTTCAAGCACAAAGCCATTCTGAATGCTTCTTTGTTTCCAACTATGTGCCCAGCTTGAACTTCATCAATTCTAATCAAGTTTGGGCTGGAAAATCTACGCAAAAAATTAGATCCGGCAAACTGCCAGCTTGGGATGTGCACAGCAAATCCTGTAAACGTAGCCCAAAATCTCTCTCCTACAATGACAATGCCGTGCTCGTTCATTTTGCAATGGCACCTTTTGGGACACACGCACACACATGACTGTAAATATTTATCCAGGATACGCTTGACTGTACAAATACGTATAAAGAGAGAGACTTATGTGTATATCTGCATATACTATATGTATATGCTGGGGCTATATATAATTCATAATGAATCCTTTCTATTAGTCAAACGTAAAATGAAATGGTCTTTACGCATTAGTAACGCATATTGGTTATAAAGCCGCAGTCCAGGACTAAGATCTAGGCAAAACTTTCTACGGCTTTCCACGCTTACTTAACCCTCTCCCGTACGTCTTGCTCTCTGCCACACACTAAGACACTTTTTGCTTGTATATATGTTTGTCCTTGGTGAATTGCGCTGTTAACAATAGAAGCAACAACAAGAACAACAAAGCAGTTACGTCAAGCATAAGAAGTTTTACATTGCACAGTGGTAGAAATCACAATTTGTTGGTATAAAATCAATCAATAAAGCAATTTCTCTCTCTTTTTTCGTGTAAAGGCCCATTTGGGATATCCCATTTGGGATTATTTTTTTTATATGAAGTTTTGTCATTCCGTGCGAAAATTTTCGAACTGCGTATGGGCCTTAAAATTGGTTATGTCGAAACTTAAATTAAACCTTAATCTCTTTTTGATATTTTCTTTATTATTTTGGGTTAATTTAGTGAACAAATTTTCAGTTAAAATGTTTGTTTTTTAGAAATATGGTGCCAAAAATCAAGGGAATTTTTATCTGAAGTATCTCTTCTAATTTTTTTTCAGGATCGGTCAACTTAAAAAAGATGGGGAGCAAAAAAAAATTTGTTGGTAAGTCTGATTTTATATTGCCTAGGGTTGCAAAGGAGGAAAAAACGATTCTGTAGCCTTATTATTAAATTTTCATCGACTTTTTTGGGTTTTAAAGGCATGCTTTCTTGGAATAAGCATTTCAAGGGTACAGTGATAATAATGGAGTTTGTTCTGAGTTTCCTAACACTAAGCTATCAATATTAATTTATAACGAAAACATTTATTTATTTATTATTTTTTTTATCTATTTAACATATACTTAAAGTTATTAAAAAAAAATAAGTTAAGCATTGAAAAATGATACTTATCCCCTTTTTGAAAAATTTCTCAAAAATATAATATATTGAAAAAGAGTTGAACCCAGACCAAACAAAAAATGTCTTCTTCAAAGAAATCTTCCCATGACATTTAAAACTAATCCAAAAAACATTAACAATGCAATTTCTCATGCTTAATGTTTTTGGGACCACCTTAATTTGAGATAATTACATGATTCGGAATATAGCTTTGTGTTTTTTTTTTTTCGAGATAAGAAATTTTTTAATTAAAAAAAAAACAAAACACTGTTTTTTGGTAACTTCAGCGCCCTCTATCGCTAAAAATTTATCCAAAAAGGGAACGCGAAGTTGAGTTTAAAAAATTTTTTTTTGAGCACTAAAAAGTTAAATAGAGATAAATGAACGCAACACTTTTTTAAATTGGTGGTCAACGCCAAAAGTGCTTTTAAGACCATTTAGATGGTCCTGGAAAAATTAACTAAGGGAAATTTCTGTGTTTTTTTTCAGGTTATGTTTTTTTGGTACATATTTGCGGTACTATATAAACTTATAATATTCTTTTCAATGTGACTACATTTTAACTTCTATCTTATATTTAAGTTTTTGTTAAACATGAGAATACAAAAGCTCGGGCTTAGGATTCCCAAAATAAATACTTTGAATTTTTATAGGCTGAAAATTTAATTTATTGGATACACTTTTTTTCTTCTTAAAAATTTCAATAATAAAGGAATACTTAATTAAATTGGGCGCACCTTTTCGAGCTATACAATTTTTATAAGACCGTGATTTATAAGAATAGTATAAATTACAGGTTACGAACCCAGAAGTTCTTTGGGCCCATATATATTTCTATCCCACATATACCGATTCCAACACTTATACTGATATCAAATTTATTAAGAATTCCAAAATTTTTCTGTTTTTGCCAAATAAAAGTGTGATTTGGACCACAGTGCAATGGAAGAGGCATTGTTGGTATTGGCAGTTTCCTGCTCAGTTTTTGCAACTTAGTCCAGAAATCAAAGATATGCAAATTGAAACAGATATTTTTGCTTATAAAAATTCAACACTGTGTGCAAATATAAAATCTATGTATTTTATATTGGAGCAGCAGGCGCTATTACGACATTTCCCAGGCGATACGAAACTTTCCCAGAGCCAGCACTGACTTTCTGCCTCGGTTGGTTTTGTTCGTTTGTTGTTGTGTCTTGGTTGGAACTTGGATGGTTTTGCTTGGTTGCTTGTTGAGTTTTACTTTGTGGTGAAAATACAATAAAAAATTTATAAATAACATAAATGCTTAAGGGATATGATTTAGGTGTTGCCATTTTATATGTTTCCCGCCTCTCCTAAACCCGTGTACACTGCTCCACCCTAACAATGCGGCTATCATGGAAATAGTTTTGGAGAAAATATTATTTTGGCAAATTATATTTAACCCAGGCCCAATAAATTGCAAAAACTTGGCTAGGCTATTAAAAAAAAAAAAATAAAAAAAAACGATTACAAGAAAAAAATGAGCAAAGAAATTGTCATTGAAAATGTTTTTCAAGTTCCGGGTTTGACTTTTTAGGGTACTTTGCTTTTGAAGACCCTTTACCTTTGTAGTAAGGGGCATGCTTGTGATCTATGAAAAATTGATTAAACAAGTTTGAAAAATTGGATGAAAATTAAAAATTGGTGTAAGGGGTATCTTAGTTCGGGAACTTGACTTCTTAGAATTTGCGGCATTGTTAATTTATTAGATCTCCCAGACAAAGGCATGACATTGTTAATTCTAGATACGTTGTAAATGGTGATAGTGATAGTAGATATAGATGCAGATGGCGTCAGCTGTTCCTCGCAAGACTAGTCACCATACTTCACTTTTCGTACCTTGTGGTTAAGAGAGTTTTAGTGTAGTCCAGGCCTCTGGACAAGGTGTGAAAATGAGGGATTTCCCCCTGGGGGCACGTAGACTTAGAAAAAAAAATTAAGCTCTTAAATTATTCATGTAAGAGCACGTCGAAAGTCGCTACAGGGCCCCTTCTTTTTTTTTGACGTTCCTGCTCACTGGTACTCATTATTCTGGTTTAAAAGAGAATGAATATACATACCATATATAAAAAGTCTTATATTTTATAAGTTTCCTGATATTGGCCTTTTTTCTCTTTATGGATTTAAATTACAGTCTGTTATTTGTTAAAAGCGGTGAAATTCATGAAATAATGAATAAATTAATGAATGACTGTTTGAACTAATGATTGAATTGTTTATTTAATGATAAAGTTATGGAATGAATGATTGAATTAATGAAAAAATATTGCACATGATAAAATTATTGAATGAATGAACAATTAAGTTATTGAATGAATGAATGATTTAATTATTGAATGATTGAATGATAATATTATTGAATGAATGAATGATTAAATGATAAATTTGATTAAAATATAGAATGAATGAATGATTAGTTTATTGAATGAATGAATGATTACATTACGGAATGAGTTTATGATTAAAACGTTGAATGAATGAATGATTTAATTATTGAATGAATGAATGATTAAATTTTTGATTGAATGAATGATTAAATTATTGAATCAATGATTGATTGAATGAATGAGTGATTAATTTATTGAATGAATGAATGATTAATTTATTTAATAATAATAATTTAATTTAATGATTAAATTATTTAATGAATGAATGTATGAAGTAATGATTGAATGAATGAATACATAGCTGAATTCACTTGCGAAAGAATGAGTGAATTTTAGGAATCATTGAATGAATGACTTAAAAAATGAATGATGGAATGAACAAAAAATTTAAACAATGAATTCACTTATGAATGAAAGAACGAGTTAATTTTAGGAATCAGTGAATGAATGAACGATTTAATGAATTATGTTAGTTCAAATAGTTTTGCACTGCCCAGCTGAGATATTCAAATTTTGACGCCTTTGACGCCGGTTTGTGGATGAAGGAATTTCGTTTATATGTTATACTCCTCTGATGTCAGTATTTGTAAGTTCAGGGCAGCAAATAGTCGGTATGTATCGACTGTAAACGTTTCCCTTATTTTTCTTTCATATTGTTGGTATTTATTGCCAATGCGAAATCGTTACGCATGACTTGACTCATATCTGGCATTACTTTTGGTCATTGTGACGTCATTTGTTGTTGTTCCTGGGCAAACTTGCCTTTTGGTAAGTTTTGTTATTGCTGTTGTCGATATGACCTGACCTTTTGCAGCTGAGTTAATTATGCCAATGTTCAGGTCCCCAAATCCATTAGGCTGCTGCGGCTTAAATAAAAACTTGCACAAAATGTGGCCCACATTGATTGCCCCCAGACCTCGAGCTCTGCTCTTTCTTTTGCTGTTTACGCTTGTGTGCATTTTGCGCTATATTTCTATATATAAAATTTGTTCTTAGAGCTTCTATAAATATTTTCTTTATAGGTTTACTTGGGCTTAACTTTTGCATTTGCCATTGACCAGAAATGCAGCAGACCTTAGAAAAGTTCTCACAATTTCAATTTATTTTATGGGGTAGTAACTCACTGCCACAGTCAAAGTTTTTAGTCAAGTCAATGACATCTCAAATAATATTTTACATATTTTCCATACGCCTTTGTCTATGGTCTGCTCGCAAGACCCCTTTCTAAGCACTATCAAGGACGCAGTACGCATTAATATGCATAAATTAAGGTCATTCAGTTGGTTCGTTTAAGGCCAGACTCGCATAATATTAATAATTCAATTACATTAAACAGCGAAGGCTTATTATGTGCGAACACAATTGGCAGCATCAAGTAGCCGCCTAGTTGGTCACTCGACAGTTCACTCAGCAGCTTACCGCAGCTTGCCTCTTGCCTCATGCCTCTTTGACTTTGGCTCAAGGCGCCTTGCATAATTTGCAACAAAAACAAAAACTACAACCACGATGACGATGACGACAATGGAAACAGCTGCCTCACTTCAGTGGGCCGTAATGCAAAATGGCCAATAAACTGATAGCCTGCCAGCGCACATGTACACATACGAGCATATAAGCTCAAGTGGTAGAGATGGTACTTTGATTTTAAATGTCGTGCAATAAAAAAATTCATAGAAAAGTGTACTCTGGGTATACCACGATGGTATTTCATTTGACTGTGAATTATTCAAACCTCATCAACTCACATTTTAAAAAAAAAAGTCAATATTTTCGTCGCATAAGATTTTCTAAAGTCTATATAGAAGTATTTCCACTTTAACTTTCGTCATGGGTTGATGGTAGTTTCACATCTCACTCATAAAAATCCATTAGTTCATCCTCTTCGACACTAGTAATTCCGCAATCTTTGTGTCCTCTTTGGCTTTTCTTTGCAGCTAAAAATTCATAATAATCACAATAACCACACAAATGGTTCTCTGCGACGAACTTTTTGTGCATTTCTCAGAATTAAGAAACAAAGTGACTCTGATCAGTAGAACCAACAGACAGTGTGCCCGACAGTGGCCTACCCAGTGTTGTTTGTCCTTTTCGGCATTATTTTAAACTGAAAAGTCATAAAAATCACACAAAAGATAACGATACGTCTCTGGAACGAACTCTTTGCGCACTTTTCAGAGTTAAGTCAACTCACTGTTGTAGAATATTTACCATCGATAAGCTTCTACTGTGACAATTATTAGACAATGGTTAAATTAATTCAGGAAGTAAATTGAAGAAATCTTAGTGAACAAAAATTTGTTTTCGCAAGATATGGCAAAACTAAAGGAAATTAATCAAATACAACCCCCAAGATAGTTAAGAGAAACAATCAATCGATATGTACGCGGAGCATACTCCCACACATCTTATAAAAATTCCCCTATCCATTGCTCTATTGGTCATCCTATTGGTCATCCTGCGTACACTGACGGGCGGTCAGTCAAGCAGACCTTTAACACTGAAAGTCCACCAAGTTTTCAGCTCTAATCTTTTTATTTTAACGTCAAAAAAGTTCCTCTAAGATGATTGCTGTGTTGTTTAATGTTTTCTTCCTTAAAACTCTCAACCCTACTTCAAGCACACTTTGTGAGTGGTAGTCTTCCAAATTTCTTGTTTGCGACCTTCTTCTTTCCCATCGGACACTTCTCCCTCCTCTAATTCATGATCATTCGATTTTTTTTTCATATCGTCTTCATCACTTGATATACATATTATATCATCATCTTTCTTTACTTTATCTGTCACGACGTCATCTTTGTTTGCTTTATCTTCCATGACGTCATCTTTCTTTACCTCAGCTTTCAATGCAGTTGCATTCTCATTCTCTGCTGCACCTTCATATTCGGCGTTTGGATCTGCAATCCAAAACATACTCATTACCTGGCTACTAGCAAACATTGTATATTTCGGATTAAAGCTTAGCAAGTCCACAGAACCACCGCTATTTCCGCGTAAGATGGTCACGGGTTTGCCATTTCTTGCCTGCCAAATGCGTACACAATCCTTATCCGAGGCTGATATTACATACTTGGAGTCTGGCGTATAGCAAGCCTGGAACGACTGTCTATACTTATTGGAACGGCCCGTGTAGTCCTGCCGATAAGAACCATTAAAGGCATCCACGCTAAAACAATGAGTACTATTAGAGCTGATCAGCATGGCACGACCATTCGGCGAAAATTGCAATTGGGTCCATTTGATCTCTGTGTTCGGCTTATACTTGAAGTGATGACAAGGACGACGCTTGCTAAGCTTGCGCACGTCTTGTATATCGATGCATTCGGTGTCTGAGCTGATAGCGAAAACTAGACCAGCTGGATCATAGGCCAATAGAGGCTCCTTAAAGCCCTCAAAACTATGTGCATGATTACGCACACGAGAGTCCCACAAACAAAGTTTTCCATCCTCGTAGGCGCTAATGAACTCATGTTTGACCATGGGATTAAAGCAAAGAGCACAGTGGGCTTTATGGTAACCCTCAAATTGGCGCACTGTGGAACCCGTTGAGACATCCAAACAACGTATGCTATAATTAAGCTGCAGAAAATTTATAAGAAGGCGGATATGTATATAGGTTTTTTTATCGCTTACCTTGTCGATGGTGGTGTGCAGCACATGCTCCGTCTGATGCGTAAAACAGGCAAATTTTGGAGTATACTCCCTCATGGATAACTGGCAGAGCTGCTTGGCTGTTTCGCAGCGAAAGATCTGCAAGTTTTCATTATTGCCAATCAATACGAACTCTCCATCGTTCGAAAAACAGAGTGAGTTATTCGTTGAGTCAGCATTTTGGATTAATTTGGCCACGCGAAAATTTCGCATAAAATTATCATTCAATTTTACAGGCATTTTGACTATAATATTTTCAGCAAAAAAGCACGACAGTTTGTTTTGACAATTTACAGCGTTGCCAGATTGTGCTAATTGAGAGTGTGTCAAGATTTATAGCGTTGCGTTGCATTGTGAATGGCATTTTTTCAATGTTGCGCAGGAATTTTGCGTTTCAAAAATTTTAACAGCACTCCAATATTTTGTGGGAACTATCTTGTTGCGTTACGATGAAAATTTACTCGATAATTTTTCGATGCACCTCAGCAAAAATGGATGGAAGTTTAGTTAATTATTTAAATTTAACAGCAGATGCGCTCTGTACTACTAAGGAAACATACCCAGTATTCGGGATAAACCTTCCTACAAGGCCCGGCCAAATGTGCCCATAAAAGCAGGAAGGGCTAGTTAGTGTCTTATGTGACTGCTGTTGCACAAAGCGCCTCAACAAAATTTCTTCAGCTATTTCTATTGTTCCCCCCTTTTTTTTTCCCCCTTTTTTTTCCAAAATTTTTATCTCGTCCCTTATGGTCCGCAGTTGTTCTCTGCGGTTCCATTCACTTGTCTTGGGATTTCTTTTTTTTTTTTTTTTTGAAAAATTAGCCCCATTCCTTTTTCTTTTTTCCGTTGGGTTTGGTTGAACATTGGTTCTTCCGTACATGACGGTTCTTGGCCAGAGACAGCGGTTGATAAAAATTTGGAGCTGACCTGCGAGACCTTTAGTCATCAGCCAGGTTTCGCAGCCGTAGAGTAAGACCGACTTTATGCAGATTCTTAGCTTGGTGTGAGTGGACAGGGTTGTTGATTTCCATATTGTGTATAACTGTCCATAAACTGCTTATGCCTCAAAAATTGAATTAAAAAAAATTGGACTAAGTGTAACGAGCTTAGTCTTTTTCGAATTTTATGGTTGTCAATTTTACGAATTATGAACTAATTTTGTATTGCCATTCATACAATATCAACGTGCCCTTATACAATTTTATTTATCACGCTGTCGTCTCTAATGCGTATAGCGTGCGTGAGTGCCGCTAAAAAAGAGAGCAACTGAGAGTATTTCAGCTAATAAGAGGCGAGCCAAAAATCTGCTCATTGAGTTGGCCTTGTGAGCTTTGCATTGCATATTCCAAAGCAGTTCCGGCTGTTTCGGTCGAGCCCATCTGCTCTGGCCGCTAGCATCATTTGCAGACGCCGGCCCAGCCTGAAATATTTTTTGACCAACTCTGACCCAACTCGCGCTGACCATTTGCCAATTTTAGCAATTTTGCCACGCACATAATTAAGTCAGAAATTGCTGAAAATACGCAATTTTGATTAGCCACAAAGTGCAGTGAACTGTTATGAGTGCGTGGCCGACTCTGATTCGCCCCTTTCCCTACTCCCGGTCAGGGAATGACTGTCAGTTGTCGGCCATGAGCCTTCTGTGCCATATGGGCGTGTTAAATAGCACGTAAATGGTTATGCTGATTACCTGATTGGCAATAAATGATGACCAAATGGCTAGGAGAGCAGAGACAAACAGACGGGCAGGCTGACATACATACAGACAGACAGATAAGCAGACAGATAGACAAACCGACAGTCGTGTCTGCTGTCAATCAGCAGGTAGAATGCGTTTCTGATTTTGCTTCTGTATGTCATTAATGGTGCATACCAATAGAGCGAACAATAATCAATTAATGTGACCTGACACCTAAAAGTATGTAATTAAAAAAATCAACATCAACCGCATAAACAAAATGGCGCTTATTGTTGTCAAAGTTGTTCACAGCAGTGACGTATCTATTTGTATAAACTGCATTTTGATTGTGGAAAGCGAATATTTTGTTTCTTTCCTCAGTACCCGGGTGAACATAATTTTTTAATTATTTTTTTTAAATTCGGACTAATGCTTAGAAGAGCCTGAATTATTCTGGATAACCAAAAAAGATTCTAGATAACCTGAAAAAAAGTTTCGTTCAGGTTTTGGCTGAGTTGTCGCTCTCAAGGTAATTTTAGTTTATCTTAGGTGATAAGCGATTTTGTAGCGCCTCGTCTTCAATCTTTTGATCGGGTAAGTAGACCCCTTTTATTTATTGTAGCGACTAGTGTGCTTATAAATCTGGGGGACAACGGCCTTTAGTTTCGGTGCGAGTTCGGCTTCGAGGGAACTTCCCGAGATTTGAAAAGAAAACTTCGTGGTTGCTCCCACCAACATTTGTATATGTATAGCCATCTATTTTTATCGCAGAGGCGAAGGGTTGCGTTGGTTGAATAGCCAATACATCTTTCCGAGTTTAAGGCGGCTGCTTTTTGAAAGTCGCTCATTGTTTGGTCCTCCTTCGGTCTAAGATGATTTCTAGATATTTGGGCTCTTTTTTTGTGCATACCCATACTGCAGATGAGTGCTTCGCTTGCATTTTATATAACACCATCTCGCGCTACCATGAGTTGAAGGTAATGGTACACCACCTCTCAAGTCGGTAGACTTACTCCTGAGCCAACAGTTGTGTCGTACTCGCAAGGTCTACAGTAGAAAAAGGCCAAGTTTTCAGTGTTGGGAGCGATGATTTATTTGTCATTCATTGCGACATCAGGGATGGGGATGCCCGCTGTGTAGATATTGTACAGCTCTCTTTATCTTTGAAGTGCATAATTTGCACTTTAAAAGGATCTGAGCCTTTTGAAGTATGGTATTTGGAGTATTATATAAAATTTGTTAAAAAGGCCGTATTTCCAGACTCAACTAAACAACCGTTTTGACGTCCTAAATGACTCCATAACAGTATCATCGAACGTTTGAAGGGTATAATTAGAAACTAATTGGATTTACTAAATGGTGTCATGTCCTTCTTTAAACTGCAATTGCTATTGCGGGAATATGTTCATTTGTTCTGCGAGCCGCTTCACAATTAGTCTTTGCCAGACTAGGGAGATCGTCGGAAGTTGACTTGTTGCATCAGGCTTGTTATTATTATTACCTAGAAAATTTTCCATTGGGAAGTGCTTCATCCAAGAATATCATTGAAAACACTATCAAGATTCTTCAGGAAGATTTTTAGTCACGTCCTGCAACTCCTGCATACGGGTGGGTTTAGTCGGGAGTGACATCTGTAGTGAGCTATTGAGCATGTTAAGAGTCTATCTTTCTTTGTGGCCATCAGTAGAGGGCTATTGAGCATTTTGAGATTCTGGACCAACACTTCGTATGTAGTGAGCTTTTCGGCACGTTGAGAGTCTGGCCCAACTCTTCGTCCGTGGAGGACGAAGGAGTAAATCGTTCCTCAAGGTGTTCAGCAAACGATTCGGCTTGCTTCAGTGCAAAGTAGAAGAGAGAGGTGCTGCCTTCTGATTTTATGCTTCGTGTGGCCTTTGAAAGAGTTAAATTATATTCAGGCACCTAATCCAGGTCTTCCATCTTTTCGGGAACATACGTTGACCATGTAGACGGAGGGACGCTATCAACTCTATTAGCCTCTTTCCATTTGATTTAGTCTCTAGGATGAAGAGTGGACTGGAAATTCCTCCGGTGTTGTCTTTTCCCAAGGAAAAATTTAAAAGCTCATTCGGTATATGTATGCTTACTTCATTTTGTCGGGCAGTTTCTGGTTGGTGATTGGCGGCAGCTACTGCAAGATGGATTTTGAACGTTTGTAGGTCAACCATCATTATTTGGACAATGTTTTCTAGTAGTTTGAGGAAGACCAGTTTGATTTTTCTTAATTAAGAGCAGAGTGTCGCTGTGGTGGTAAGTCATCCTAAGGTGATTGCAGGTCTTAAGAATCAAATATGTTAGATAGTTCGTCGTGGTTATTTGGTATATCACAAAATCTAGATAGTAAGAAAAGACATTTTGAGCGAAGGGGGTCTATGATTGTAGAGCCAGTGGCTGGAACATTTGAACCTCTCCACAGACTGGCCAGTTTCCTACCGCTACGCCTCGCGCATGAGCCCACGATTGGCGATGACCGGTTGAGATAAAGATGTAAGTGAAGTTTTCTTTCCCCTTATTTTGCATTGTTGCTCCTGTCAATAGACAGGAAGAGTGCATTTTTGATTATGCCTTTGTGCGCTTTTAAGAAGTTGTACCTATAGAGATCGCAATAAGTATTTAATGTGACCAGATCTGTAAAAGTATGTATACAATTAAAAAATCATTCTTAACCACGACAAAGACAAAATGGCGATTGTTGTATTGTAAAAGTTGTTGGCAACAACAACAGGATGACAACCGAAATGCGGGAAAAGTGTAAAGCTGAAAACTAAAACTAAGCTGGCAGCTGGGGAATACTGTCAAATGATGGCGGAAATCACACACATAAACACACAAACACACACACGCACACTAATGCACTGTCAAAGATGAAAATTCAAGCGGTTGCCAAAAAGGAATTGCAAGTAACAAAAACGGAAACCGCAAAACGGACCACAATTGACGCAATCCCGCCATCAGAACTTGCCGGAACCCACGCCAAGTTCCCAAGCCAGTGACTGACCTCCAGGCAAAGTCATATGCAACTAACCCATACACACACACACACACACACACATATATACGCTGTCAACTAAATAAATACAAACAACAAAAGACAACAGTTTTGCATAGTTATGGGCAATGTTAGGGATGTCTGTTCGGGGTTCCTTGCGCTGTTTCTATGTTTCTGGGCTCTGGTGGGTGCCAAAATGAGCGTTGGCAAAAAGGATATGCGGCCATTTTGTTTTACTATATAGAATACCATTCCATACCATACCAAAAACCCAACCAAAGCAAACCCAAAAGCAAAGCAGAATCAAGTCAAAACCAAACCAAGCGTGGCTGTTGGTAGTTGGTTGTTGCTCCTCTCATTGTTGTTATACATGTTGTTTTTGTTGTTGCTGTACTTTTCATAATAACAATAAAAACTTTTTGTTGTTATATTTGTTGTTGTTGTTGGTGCCGTTTTGCTTTGTTTTGTAGCATTTGCGGAAAACTTAAAATGATTGTTATGCAATTGTTGGTAACACAATTTTGTCGTTTTTGTCAACACGAAGTCAGAGTCCTTTCTCTTGGCCAGCAAGACTATGTATGGCAATACACTAGCATGCATAAGTCTGCGTACAGTGCGAAAAAAATGTTAAAAAATGGAACTTTGAACGAAATTATTTGATCTTTGAATGGGTGAAGTTTTGGGGCCTTTTGTCAAAATTTGATTCTCCTTTAACTAGTTTATATATTTAGTTTGAGAATTTTAGTAACACCATCAGAATTTTGTATTGTTTAAAGTTTGATAACTGTTTTTCCTATAATCCAAAAATTTTTCTTAAAAAAATGTTTTAAAATAAGTTCCACAAATACTATAATTTAAAGAATGCATAATGATTTATTATATAATGAAAAGAAATTTTAATTTTATAAGTAAGTATTAAAAAGTTTTAAAATATCATTTAAAAAATACATCAGATTGTAATGATGGGTGCCGAAGTGGGCAAAATGTGATGGGCATGGGCTACTTGCTGCATGCTTACATACTCAGGATCTTTTTTACTAATTCTTCTGTTTTGATTCTCTTTTTTTCTCTTCTTTATTGTACTTCTTCCTTTTTTCTGGTATTCTCATCTATGTGTGTTTTGGACGTTTTCTTTTGCTTATAAATGATGACGACGACGATGATAAAAATAAATTTTTTATATTTTGAAGTGCTTAAGCAGCTACAAGTTAAAATAACTTAACTCCACATTTGATTAATAAATTTTTATTTTTTGCTGTATGCAAACTTATTATTGCTAGTGTATATACAGAGAGTATGAGAGAGAGAGCAATGCGACCACAGTGACTGTGGTTTCTTCATATCAGTGTGTCTCTCTTTGCAGTGTGCGGGTGTATGTTTGCATGTTTACACTATAAATTCGCATTAAGTAGCGCAAAAGTTTTATTGACTTCGTGTTCATATTGCTGTTGGATTTTGTGGTTCTTGTTGTTCAGTCCTTCACACTCTACAAATCAGAAAATTTTCCCAAAAATCTCTTCGTACTCTTCTCTACATTAAGACCACTCCTCACCCTACTAAGTCATGTCATAAAATCGTAAAACAGATGAACAAACAGCAAACTTTAATTGCAAAAATTTTGTGGTCAAATTAATGAATCTAAAAACAACTATTCGAGAGTTCATGTACAGATACGTGCCAGGAGATCTATATTTAGTTAGTTATATGTATAGAGGATATGTGTCCTGCTGCAGCTGCTTTTGACAGGACTAACCCAAAGTCAGATTATCTATGTTTGCGTCGGCTTTCTTGCTGCTTGACTTTTCAATAGAGTGCTGGATATGATTTAAGCAGCGGGCATATTGAAACCAAACTTCGGAGTTGCTTTTTTAGGGTCGAAATGTAAAGTTAAAATGCAGTTTATCTAGTTTGATTATCTTTTATAAGCAACAAGAGCAGGTTGATGGGCTGTTAAAATTTCTCAACGTAATGTTCATGCTCTTAGAGCACTATGTACAATTCAGCGGTTCTTTAACTTTTGTATATCTTTAAAAAAGTTATAGTTTTCAATGTTCTCAAAAAATCTATTGTTTTACAGATGATCATAACATATAAGAAAAACTCTGCTTACCAAGTCAGAAAAGATAACAATAAAAGACAACAAATCTGGAGAAGATGATGCGTAATACGAAGAAGATGATTATTCATAAAATTTTAAAATGGCAACTGAGCGCTGTGTGCTAGATAAGGTTTGCGCAATAAAACTTTGAGCTCAACAGAAATATCCGTACAAGTCATATCTTCATATTTGGAGAAAGATAACAATAAAAGAGAACAAATCTTGAGAAGATGATGAGTGATATGAAGAAGATGATGGGTAATCGTTTCGTCAATCAATTTCTAAAATTTTAAAATGGCGACTGAGCGCTCTTTACTATATTCCAATATAATCAGGACTGCAAGAGTAGTTGATTGGATTCTTACTGTGTTTGCCTGATTAAGCTCCCTTTGGGTTTGGATATTCCGTGAAACCTATTACGAGGCTATAAAGCAGAAAGTGCTGAATCGTTGGAGAAATATAAAGAAGACTTTCAGATACCCTTTACCATCACATTGCAATCATGTTAAGTATATTGCTTAAGTATACTAAAATATTTTTGATTGTCAAATTTGGTTGCGAAATCTTCATAAACAAACGAATTACGCATCTAAAAAAGTTATTTTTTTTTCGGGGTCCTAAAAAAATTAAAGCGGACTTGTCTCCTGAGAAATTTCTAATCTGAAAGTTTGGTTGCTCTGGCTCTTAACATCTCTGAGATATAGGCGCTCATACAGACGGTCATAAGTACATGGGTATATATACTTCTCTAGTAAATCGATCATACATTGGGTAACTTTCAGGGGACTTCGACGTCTCTTTTTGCATCTTAAATCTTTTTACAGTTTGTGGATACCACTCTCAAGTCCCCTTCAACAATTTTAACGATTTCTCCCAAACCGTTTGATGAAGCGAGGTTGAACTTGCGAAAAACTTTCCTTTTTTCATTTCCCAGCCGTAGGTGTAAATTATAGCCTAAAATTTCCTACTTTAAATGTCTTTGGAAACATCTTTCCCAGTCTTCCGACGCTGTGTAAATTATGGTACAGTTTATAGTCGTTGTATCCCGACTATAAACATCCCACTACTCTTATTTATTCTTATCATTTTGACATTGTCAAAATCAAATTTTTCAAGATTTATATAACTTAATTTTAAGTAAACAGAGTTAAGAGCCGGAAGAGTGAATATTTAAATTTATTTCCATACTTTTAAAAGTAATTACAAGCAATTTGTAAATAAGTAGCGTCTATATATACATATGCTTATGTGCCATATATATACAAATGGTTGATAAATATGGCTGTTTGCATGTGTGTTTGTGTTCGTGCAAGACTTTCAGCAATATTCAAAACGAATTCGTTTAAGCGTGAAATCATGCAATTTGTATTATAGGAATTGCAATTGCACTACGAAGTTTGTTTTCCACACACATCACACATCCATCCAAAAACTCACTCCTTTGCACTCTCAATTAATTATAGTCGACGCCAATTCAGCACTTTTTGGTATTTCAGTTAAAATTAATTTGCATCCAGACACAAACATAAAATCAAACATATAAAAGCACTTGCAACTTTTTTGGAGCTACCTGTGCAACCTTTCTTTATGTAAAGTAGCAAAAGAGTTGTTTGCTAGAAGTTAAGCGGAAGAAAAACTTTAAATTATCATAGAACTTAAGAGGCAAATGCTCACGCAAATATTTATACAATTTTCAATCAGTGCATATGTGCACTAGTAAAAATTTTGACTACTTCAAACTGAAGTGGTTGTGGAGTGGTGCAAAAATGAGTAGTTGCGCTATAGTAAAGATACGAAGAGAGCGGGCATGTTTAGAGAGAAAATAATAAAAACGTGTGAGTGTGTTAGTGGAGTGAGCCACATAAAACTGCTTAAAGGTTTTTTATTTTTTGTTTTTACTGATACCTGCTTTAACTTCCACAAACAAACTACTTAACAAAAATACTTCCCTTGAAAATTTGGTGGATACTTATATTCTGTCATACAATGGTCACACTACCAAATGAAAAAAAATATAAAAGACAAGGACTTGCAGCGTTTTTCGTATTAAAAAAAAAAATCATGGATTGTCGGACTTTTAAAAGGTGTCATCCATTATTGTGACAATTACACAATGTACAAGTTTATTTAAAACTATTTGCCTATTAGGAGTTAACAAAAAAAAAAAACAACCATGGAAATTTAAAATTAGTTTTTTGTGTCTCGATTTTTTAGGCGATATTATTTTACCCAAATTTGAGTCAAAAAGGGAAGTGACTCCTACTCCCGAGAAAGTACGAAACTATACCCTATGCTAGCAGGTCCGAAATTGTTAAGTTTCTAGTTTCTATATCTGTTCCTAGTTTCTACTGCAAGAAGTTTGAAAGAGTAAGGAACTACTAATTGCGAACTAGTTCAGGTTTTCGTTCACACACAACACCTGTAAACCTTTAGTGCTATGTTCTCGTATGTGTATATATAGACAAATGGCAAATTTGTAATGTTGTCAACTTTGCTTTTGCTGCGCTTCAATTAAACTTGCAAACAAGCCCATCAGGATGCCAGTCACGACATATATGCCAAAGTATACTATGCGTATACGTTATATGGCTAAAGAGTATACGCCATGTAGTCTGCCATGTGCGCCATGTGAGCTCAATGTTAGATCCGTTTTTAATTAAAATCAACTACAAACAAAGTCATTCAAAAGTTGCCACCCAGACGCTGGGACTGACAAAGAAACGTAGAGGCAGTGCGACCAACAGACAGGCAGACAATCTTCCAGGCAAACAGTTGGGCAAACTGTCAGGCAGCCAGGATCTCAGGCACTGAGCCTTGTGAGACGCCTTAGCGCTTTTGACACGCAGCTGAGGTTTTGCCTTCAAAACCAAATTGCACACAAGAGACAGAGAGAGAGAGAGAGACGGCAGCTAGCAAAGGACCTGAAGAGCGGAAGCCAAAGAGAGAGTAAGAGAGCGCACGGCTTACAGCCAGTTATCGTTATCTGCTGCCACACTGCAAGCTGTTTGCACCTATATCTAGGCGCCACTGTCTTGGGTTTCTTTGGTTGCCACAAGCTGCCGCTTGCCTGCAACACTCCCCGCAACACTCAACTCTTTACACGCGCTGGGCCTGTCCTGGCTGCCATTTTGCATTGCAATTTTGCTTAGCCGAGAGACGCGGCTGCATTTGGGATTATGCCAAAATGCAATTTGCATTTCCTCGCAAAAGGAAGTGAGAGTGGTTGGGAGCATGGGGTAAGAATAGATTTAGGGAGCGAGTGTAAGGACTTAAGCTGAGGTAAAGCAAAGCAGGGCGTTGTCAAGGCAGAAACCTGGCCAACTTGTACAGAGACAGCTCGAGCGACATGCGCGTATTAATTTTAAATTGACTGTGAAATTACGATGAAACTGTATTATATAGCTATGGTTAAGAGTGTGTGTGTGTGTGAGAGTGTTTGTGTGTGTGAGTTTGCTTAGCATCTTAGATTAATTACTGCGGATGTCTGAGCCAATCTACTTAGTGACATTGTAAGAGCAGCTTCAAAACTTTGCTTATAATCTTTAATTGCACTTTAAAAATACACTGGATTACAAAATTTCTGTAAAGTGGGAAGAAACTGACCTCGATAAATCGTTAACTAGAGCCCGCGACTGGGATACACCGTAAAGTTTTTGCTCTGCACAAGGTTAAGTCATTATGTGGAATTAATAAACGAAAAATGTATTTTCTTATTAAGAGATTGTCTTACTATACGTGGTCAACTTAAGGGCTGACAAAATTCGAATAAAAAATTAAGAGAATTGAAATTTCTAATATCAAAAGTTTTGGAATATTTTATTTTGGGCCGTTTCTGGTTCAAAAAATTTTTTTTAATCATTATTTTATAATTTTTATTTTTAGGCAGGTATTTTTCTAATTTTATGAGAAAATTAAAAATAGTTGGTTTATCATGTTTTTTTTTCAATAAAAATATTTCCTACTATTTGGCTAATAGTTATAAAAGAAAACTTTTAATAATTTTAGTAAAATTTTTGTCAATTCAAGATTGTTTTGTTAGTTTATTAGCAAAACTTGAAGATAAGGTGAATAGTTTATTTATCTATTTATAGAAATACAACTTAGAATTAATAATAAGTTATTTAAGATTATATGAAAAATCCCAAAGATGTAAAAATACATTTATTTTCAAAATTTTTGAACTTTAAAAAATAAGAGTAGGTAGGGGTGCTTTGGACAAAACGATAACCATAGCAAAGTAAAACTTCAAAGTTATCGACCAGTTTAAATATCTTGTTTCGTACATCAACCCCACGAACGACTGCTTTAGTGATATTAGAGAAAGAATTAAATCTGCGAACTCGACATTTTTCTCGGTTTCAACGTTCCTCAAGTCACGCCTTTTCTCAACAGAACCCTAAAGCATCGGGTATATAAAACAATGATCCGACCAATTCTAACGCATGGATGTGAGAGATGGACTCTGTGGAAATCTGATACAGGCCTCCTAGAAAATTTTTACCAGGAACTCTTGGTCCGATAAGAATGGATCCTAACAGTTACCCCGTTCGCACTAACGAAGAGCTATGGGAGATATTCAAAGACACAAGTCTAGCAGCCTATTTCAAGACACAAAGACTTAGGTGGGCCGGACATGCTGCAAAAACGCGAAACCCAATTCTGAAATAAACATGCTTCAATGAACCAGATGGAAGAAGAGTAGTTGGGCGACCTCGGATAAATGGAGTGAATGATGATTTGCTAAAAGTTAAACGTCCTGAACTGGGAGGAAGCTGCAAAATATAGAGACTATTGGAGAGATATTGTTCGAAAGATCAAAGCCGAATAATAGATGTAGCGCCAAGGATGATGGTGAGGGGACCCCATTAGGAACGATGTTTTTCCCGTTTTTCTATTTTTTAAGGCCAATATTGTATGTTTCGCAAAGAATCTAGATAGCTTGGCCAGATCTGCCAGGCGTTCCTAATCTCTCATTATTGAACCATTTGGAGTATTCAATGAAAATAGCCAGATCCGCTATCAGCAGATTTGGCAGACTGCCCTGATCTTTGTAGAAGAGTGGTGAGTCGCATAACAGATATTGAATACTTTCTATTTACTCCCCATCTCCACTTCAACGACACAAATTGTAATGGGGAACATGCATCCTCGCAGTCATTAGGCCCAAAGAGCTGAATTCTGATACAACTGAAGTCAGTTCTGTTCTTGTTAAATCGCAGTAGTTATACCCTTTAATGGCCAATAGTGCCTTGAGGTACTTATTGCTTTTAAACCATTTAAATTTTTATTAGTTATAAAAGATTTGAAAGCTCTTCAAAGCTTTTAAAGACACTTTTAGGGTTGTCAGCAAAAATAGTTTTTTTAAAATACCATAACAAAAAATAAAATCGGAAGCATTTAATCATTTTAATATAAAAGTTGTTCATAAATAAAAAAGAAATAAAATCAAAGTCTAAAAATATCATAAGCGACTTATATTTATATAAGATTTTAAGGACCTTTTTCAGAATTTCTCACCTTATAGGTAAACGAACAATCCTAGATAATTTTAAAAGTAATTTAACGCATTAGAAAAAATTATTCGACCATTGCTAAACAAATATTTTAAAATGGGCATTAGATTATATCTTGGCTAGACTGCTCTGAAGATGTGACAACTGGATATAATGTTCCATCTGACTAACTTACTGATTTCAAATATGACATAATTTTATGCGTAACTTCAGGGTTAACTGGTAGTGCTGATACGATCCTAGTATACTTGGCCCCCCCACCTAACCAGGTACACCCTAGTGTCATGGTGCCCAGCAGAGGGTGGAAGAGTAAATTTTATAAAAATTTTATACAAAAACTAAGTCAACAAAAAAATATTGGGTCTTGACTGGGTATCAAAGTTAATAGAGCATGACTCATTTTGTTACGAAACGATTTTACTACAATTTTCCTTTACCAACAAGCTTCGTAAAAGAACTTCGTTTCAGTCAAATAAAATTAAAAAGTCACTTTGCTATATTAAAAAGAAATATGTATTGAAATTTTTTTTTTTTTTTGGAAGTGTGGGCTACGTAATGGCAGTTTTGTTTTAAAAATATTGTTGCCTAGTATTATTGGCGCCACAAAGCAACACTTTTTATTTAAAACAATCTTGACTGTTATCTCTGGTCATACAATAGTTTAAATAGTAATTTATGTATACACTAGTATGCATTTTTATACCCTTTACTCAACGCATTGAGTATATCCTAGCTTTGTACAAAAGTATTTAATAGGAAATAGGAAAATTTTGCAGATCTTTAAGTTGCCCTTTACTTAGATATGAAAAACCATCAAAGTTAGAAATACAAACAATTTAATTTAAAGATTTATCCCAAAACTTGCCCAAAAAATTATATTTTTTTCGAAAAATTTTAGATAAATGTGAAAAAAAAAACGATAATTTATCGAAATTATGTTATAGAAATTAAAGTTTAAAGTATCATGGAAACTATTCCATTTTAAAAGGAATTGTTTAAAAACAACTGGAGATATTTGTCATAAAGTGAAGAAACTTTTTGAATTCAAAGCAAAAAAAAGGGTTCTACTGTTTCTCAAAATTGATTTCATACAAAAATTTTCAATTTTTTTACTTTTTGGTTTGAGCATACCACTTCACCTTCCTGTCGAATAAAAAAAATATCGCGTATATTTTACACTGTAAGCTTATATAAAAACATATTTTTGGTATTTTATTGTAAAATACGCGTTCAGAGTATTCCACTATCGGAATCATTCGCACCGACTGATTCGCGTTTTATTTTACTTTTTTTTATTGATGTATGCTCCTTGTATTTATTTAAATCAAAACGAAATTGTTTAAAGCTTTTGTGCAAACAAAGTAAACCGCCAATTGTGCCCAAAATGTCATTTCAACTGCAGTGAACACACCCATACAGATAAATACCTATATGCAAACAGTATATACACACATATATATAGCATTTCTGCAGTGATTTAAATACGAGTTTATAAAAAAAATATCTCGTAAAATCTGTGTCACATAAACTACTGAGGGTACATTTTGGTGCATAAAAACTTGCTGCCAAATGCTCTCTCATATTTTAATCAACAAAAATCAATATTTATTTCATGTTCAACTAAAGGCATATAGTTTTTTACTATACATATATATAATATGTTTAAATCAATTTTTTCACAAGTAAATATTGAAATTCACATTGCAACCAAATGGAAATCAGTAAAAAAAACTGTTGCAAGTGTCGAATGGCCTTGTGGCATGCAATTGTAGGAAAAATTTCAAATTCCAAATTCGCCGTTAACCCACAAAAAGACTGTATATATGCATATATGAGTATATGCAAATATTAAGGTTATGCAGCTCTTTACTATACATCTGTACTAGGGAGAAAAGTTAGCAGAGCAATGAAAGAAAAACTTCTTTGGTTTTTGATACTTTTTGGAAATAGATTGCTTGTTATTATCTTTAAAAATGTAAGATGTGGCATCTTTTGGATTACACATCGATTATTCTGAAATAGATAGGGATGTTAACAACAAGCGCTATAGAGATAATACATTAATTTGGTAATAAATAAACTATAGCCATCAAAAGCCTTATAAACAATGAAATGTAGGCTTTTCTTAAAAATTGGCTTAGCAGCAAGAATTTGGGAAAAAAAAGAACTATTGAACTATATTGACCATTAAAAGGAGACCATGGTCAACCAAACAAATTTTTCCAGAGGCTTTACAAAAACTAGGGGGCTTCGCCCCTGGCTCTTCTACATACTAAAGTTTCTTAGTTCTGTCCTAACAATTTTTGTGTAGCTCTCCGTACGCTTTCTCTTAATCCCGGCATAAATCGTGAAAGAAGACAACTTCTCTGAATCACAATCTTGAATAATAGGACCAGAGGTCGCTGTCCCTCACCTGGAGCAATAGCTACTTCCCTCTTTTGCCTGAACGTCCGTTTCTAACCCAGCAGGTGCATACCTATCATTTAGATTTCTAATAAACCTTTTAACAGAAGCGCGGGGTACCTCTTTACTAGCTTCCATCATCATCCGCATTTAAAACCTTACGCGTTCTTTATCCATATTCACAAGCTGAACGAGCCAACGAAACTGCTGGATGTTTTATCTGATAGACTATGTCAGTCTGAAGCAGAGAGAGCGCATTCAACATCAGCCGTGTCACTACCCTTCTTAGATAACACACCCAGCAACCAGGAAAGCCTTTCTTCGAAGTCCTTGGCTGGCAGGCAAATATCCCTTGGCTCCTTTTATTGATTCCTCAAAATGGTTTAGTTAGAAAAGCGTTTAAGCTTCTATGATAAGTCCCACCAGTTATCCCAACCAACTACATCTCCCTCCCCTTCCTCATTCATCATTTCTACTTCCTTTTATTTTTCTTACGACATCACCTCATGGTCTCTGGTTTATCTCGACCTCGGTGCTGCTTTCTAGCTAACTTACCTGTAACCTATGTCAATGTCGGGGGTACATCCCATTCAGTTCCGCGTTCAGAGCTACAGATCTCACGAAGTACTTTCCTCTCAGACACTCCAAGAATATTCGTAACAGACTGGGATAGCACTCATGCTCCGGAGCCATAAAGCAAAAAAGGGTAAGAAGAGCATCTTGTACAAATTTTATTTATCGGGTGAAAAAGGTTTCTACGTATCAACTTTAGAAGTAGAGAGTAAAATAGTATCGATTGGCATGACTTATTGTTCGCTTGATCCCCATTCGAACGACGTTGCCAATGTAGACGAAATCCTTGACAACATCAAACATATTGCTTTCAACCTCAATATGATCGTTTGATCGCCGCATTCATTTACTTAAAGATTATGTTTCCTTCATGTTACGCTTATGCTTCATCTAAACCACCCTAACAGATTCTTTTTTAATAGTTGCAAAGGCTGTGGTAATATTCCGCTTGGTGGAACCAATGATATCTATATCATACGCAATCCAGCCTTTTGAAATGCACTCTACATCACAAAGTTAAATCCAAAATCTCAGACACCATCAAAATAAAATGAATAAATAATAACAATAAATATTAATAAAAAAATTATATAGAGATTAATAAAGATAGCCATGAATTGGATTCCTGCTTTACACAAACCAAGACCTCTTTTAAACGAGCAGTTTATTGTCAGTCGAAAAGGAATGCGCTGAATCCGATTCCGAGAGGAATTGCAGCCCTGCATCATATGTATGTATGTTTAGTGTGTGTGTCCCTATGTGTGCGTGTGTATGTATGAAGAAATCTTGATTATCGTGAAGGTGCGCCGCAAGCATTTACCTCAGCTATTTTCATTGCATTCACTTGAGTAACTTTCGCTTCGTTGCGCATTTCAACTGCCGCTGGGCGTTGCACAAATAGAGAGGGATAGTGCTAGAGAGTGGGTGATGGAAATAAGGCGAGAGAGGGAGCCGAAGAGCGTAAGCCAGTATGACATACATTTTTTGCCGCAAGTAACAATAATTTTTATTATTATGAGACCGCCTCTAGTCATGTAGATGAGACGTTGCTGTCAATGATTCAAAGTATTGTAACTTTAACTACACAGAGATACAGAGACAGTTCAGCTGATTACTCTCAGTTAGCAAATATCGTTGCCATTTCCATTTGAATTTATCCCACTCAATGGCCGCTTGGTCCTGTGCCATTCTAGTCAATAAAATCGAACAGCTGCACCATTAAAATCATTTAAATGTTATTGTCTCTGTGACGCAGCAGCCCACTTCTCTCTAATACTTACTTACGAACACTCGCTCTCTATCTAGAAATCCCACTTTTACAGAGACAGTGGCGTCTGAAGAAGGAATACTTAGTTGACAAGCCTAACACTCTATCCAAATGAGTTTTTGTGATTATTAAATAAAAGTTTACATATCTCTATAAGATACATATTTTCGGTGTTGGTCAGATGCATATCAAAGGTATATTGACATAGAAGTTCTAATATGTAATGAGTATAACTAATATATAGTGGAAAAAAAATTGGAGCTGAGGCATACTGAAGCTTGAGATGACTATTTAATGAGCAAGAAAATAGGTCATGAGTTCTGCGTTAAAAAACATTAATTTTAATACCCATACGCCCTTCTATCAAAAAAGTTATCTACGTCACTGTATGTGGCACACGTTGCGGCCAAGTTATTTCTACTTTGGTGCTTTTGTGGCATGTCGAACTGACTGCTGTCTGTCCCTGTTCGTATGTGTCCCTTGTCGCCTGCCACTTGCCGCTTTCTGCTGACTCAGTTGTGAGGCTCTAGCTCGATTTTTTCCTCAACTCCTGACACTCCTGTCTCTCACCCATACAGCCTGCATTCGAAGTCACTTTTGCTTTTTGCCCAACACTGGCAAATGTGTGTCTGTCAGCAAGTTGCACTAAAAGCAGCAGTTGAAACAGCAGCAACAGCAGTAGAATAATGCCCCGGGGTGTAATTGCTTTAAATGTCTTTGTACAAATGTGAAATTTGCAGCATATATAAATATATATATAAAAAGCATATACATATATATAAAAATGGAGTATGTTTAAATTTCGGCTGTTTGGCAACGTTTTAAATGTGAATTTTATTTGCTGTGTTACAAGCTGGCGCCTAAAAGCAGGCTTCATATTTTTTTTAAACACTCTTTATTTGTGTCATGATGAAAATGCAATCAGCCTGGGCATTAACAAGGCAAACAATTTTCATAAATAATTAACAAAGTTTGAAAATTGTAAATTGTGTTACTTAAAGCGCGCAAATTGCACATGTAACAGCTGGCTTAAGGCTAAGCTGCCACACAAACATACATAAGCACACAGAGGCAAGCAGTGGCGTAGCCAGATTTTGGTATGGTGAAAAGGGGTTTCCATAAAATTTTATAATTTTTTTTTTAAAGGTAAAAATTAATAATAAACTTTTTCAAAGGAACTTCAGATATCTATTTAAGATGCTTTTTGACTTTGCCAATTTTGATCTCAGTGACTTGAATAATTGCCAAATTACTAAATAAGACGTACCCTTTATGTTCGGTAATTATACATTGTACCTTTTGGCATATATATTAAGTGTGTGCAAGCCAAAAATGTATGTAACATATAGAAGGAGATGTCCGATATCGCCAAAGTAACCTAAAAATGATCAGGTTGACTAGAGAACTCGACATACCCATGTACGTCCGTATGAGCTAGAGCAACCAAACTTTCAGATTAGACCCCTTATTATTCCATAGGAGACAAGTTTATTTTATTTTTTTTTTAAATCGGGGTTATATTATTATTATACTGTACCAAATTTGATCAAATTCGGTTGACTATATTATATAGCTCCCATAGGACCGATCGGTCAAAAAAAAGGGTTAAGTGGAAAATTCGTTGTCTTACGTTTTTGGTGCAAAGCTCGTTTTTTGCTATTTTTTTTATTCAAGTATTCTGCACTTCCGTTCTTGGTATATTTATATGCCAGAAGACAAACCACAATGAGTCGGCGGACCTAATGACGCGGAATAATGTTTCAGGAACCCAATCACGGACAAGGCGCCGCCGGACGAACTAATGCTCAGTTCCTCCGCCTTATACCGTTGTTCCCTGAAGTTGTCTACAACGGTCTTCTATCTCTCGTTTGTTACCAACCTATCGATCCACTTGGGTTAGTTACCAAGTCTTTCAAAAGGTTACTAGGACTAGTAACCGCGAGAAGGTGAGAGAAGAGTTTGGGTGGGAGAGGCTATGGATGCTAACTGGAAACCCCCCCTTTTTCCGCCCTATGCTCTTACTAAGAGCAGCGTTTTTACTTTATGTACTTCAAATATCTATTGTACTTACACCAAGGAACTAATTATAATAATTCTGCACTTCCAAAACGTTTTTAAGCTTGTATATTTCTTCTAAGAGTCACACCTCATCTCTTCAAAATTTTAAATTCTAAGCGGAGAACGTTCAATAGTAATAGTATTGGGCAATAATTTTATTTTTCCAAACTTGAGGAACATGTTATCTTAAAAAAATTTATACATGGTTAAAAAATGAGAGTATTTTTACGATGCATACAACGTTATCTCCATGGCGCCAGGCTTGAAGCTCTACGTTAAGTAAAGTTTATGACGATTCAAACAGCAAAGCTCAAAGACAACATTCTCAAATAGATAACCCCATATTTGGGATATATTTGTTCATGTAATTGTTCATAGGCTCCGTAGGGGAGCCACCTAGGTCTCTAGGATCTCCCAAATGTGAAACTTAATGCTCTCGTTCCAATGATGACAACCTTTAGCTTTATTTCGATTCCACGTTAAATATTTTAATATGCGGGTGTACACTAAATAATTTGAAATGAAATCGACATTTATCCACCGATCTAGGCGTTATTTTCGACCGAAAAATATGTGTCAGTTCTCATGTATTAACACTTGTTCACGGTTCAAGGTTCTGTTAAACAATGGTTAAAGGAGTTTTTTGATCCTTAAAGCAGCGAAATTCTTTAAGCTTACCATGTGTGTCCACGTCTTTTCTTAATACAAAAAAATCAATCACGAATATAATCTACACAGGATTTTTCTAATTCAATTTTCTTCGTTGAAAAATTGTAGGATTGCCCATAGGTTCACACTATTCACTTCGCTCACTCAATAAATGCTCTGCTAAAACCCCCAAGTCATTTGCATTTGAATTTTAACTATAAAAGTAAGTCATTCAGAAGAAGAATAAATTGTAGAACAGCACGCTTGTTAAAGACTAGAATTTTCGAAATTTTCCGAAAAATGAATTGTCAAACTCATCGATAGTTCCATCCATGCTATTTATTCCAATTACAGACCAGACAAGAAAACGGAAAAAAGGATGAAAAAATAGCAATTTATAACAAAAACTTTGAATAGTATTTGTTATATCATTATCCTGGGTATCTTACATATTCTTAATTATTAAATAAATTATATATGAAACAAATTAGTTTTGAGAAGATTCAAACGTAATTAAAGATAGCTTGAATGTTGAGCGAGGGTTTCTTGAACCCCTAAATGCATTCCATGTCTACGCCACTGCCACGCACGCATACATGCAACGTAATCAAACACATGAGTTTGCTTGTTAATTAAGAGTAAAAAACAAAGCATAACGAACAACAGAAGCAGCAGCCAAAGCGAGCGAACGAATATGAAAGCAAAAAAAATAAAATAAAAATCATAAGCGGCCAGGTATGTGTCTTTATGGGAGAGAGTGTCAATACATGTGTGTATGTGTGTGGGTGTGTGTATGTGTGTGGGTGTGTGTATGTGTTTTCATTTGTATTCGTGTATGTTATGACAATATTCTTCTGCTCTTTGCCTTAGAACCCTCTCTTTTTGTTTTGCTTTGGCATTGTTTTAGCGCCTCTTGTTTCCTATCTCTTCACATTCATGTTGTTGTTGTTGTTGCTGCTTTTGTTATTTTTGCATTTCATTTGTGCTTTAGACACAGACGAAGGTGCGACAAAATTGGCTTCAGGCGCTGCAGACAGACAGTTCCTGCTGCTATCTTTCTTACTCTATCCTTATCCTTTAAAAGGAATTTTAAAGCTCCGATTTTATATTAATTTCAAATGAACCAATGTAAAGGAAACAATTTTAGCTAAATGTGTTATGGAGCTGTCTTTAATTATATAGATTGGTTAATAGAATATTTCTTAAATTTGAGTTAGCATTATTTATTTAAGATTTAGATTAGCTTATAAAATAATTTAAGCACGAAAGGGACAGAAATGGGCTCTAATAAATAAATTGTTGCAAATGGTTGTAGGCATCAAAAACCATAGATAAAATACTGTTGATACTCAAAAAGTTTAAAAGCTCAAAGGCATACAAATAAATAAAATGAATCCAGCGTCAAATAATGCTTAGTCAATAAATCAATCGAAAAGCATAAATTGTATAATGAATAAGATGAATAAATTTGTGGCTTGAATTTCCATTGTTGGTAGTAGCTGATCCAGGCTTTGGAATATCAAGCAAAAATGTATGACTGAAATTTTATCGAAGATTGCTTTATTTAAAGGCTATATCAATGAAATATTGACTTTTTTTGGAGAAACTGAAGCATGGCCATTGATCGATGATTGTTAATTCACAGGATGTGATTATGTTTTCTCGGGTCACTAAATAATGAAAATTTTGTACTTAATTTTATACAAAAATTCTTGTTTTTACAACCAAAGTAAAAAATTTGTTTAATTTATTTATATGATTAGTTAAATGTTTTACTTAAAACCATACAAAAAAATGCAATGTACACGTGACGTCACTTTTACTTACCGAATAATTCATTAATGCTAATTTAAGAGCATACAGTGACATTATTAAATCTGCTCTCATGACCTTCATACCAAATTCGTTTACATCTGACTTAAACTTTCATAATTTTTTCTTTTAAAGTTAGCTTTAGTTTTTGTTACGTGTTCCTCTCACCGGAAACAAGTTGGCTAATATGTCGACACTGATTTGATCATTAAAGCCAAAAACAGACAGGCTCTTGGTAAATTTATGAATGCCAACGAAAGCGACGCGCATATAATTCCATTTCATTTAGAACACACACACACACACACGCCGCACATACACACTCAGACTTACGTTAATGTGTGTACAGGCATCCATAATTATGTAAGCCTGCGGCAACAGTCAACGTCGTGCGCCATCAACGTCAGCAAACAGATCCCATCTCAGTGCCGTAACCACCCTCCGTGCGTATCTTACATCCTTACACCTCTGCCTTAGGGCAGTTCTTAATGGTTCGGGGAGCTGGCCACTGCGACACGCCACGCATATATTAATAAAAAATATTGTGGCAGTGGCGTCACGCCCCCCTACTGCTCCAACTGTCATAAGTTGCTTGATTGCGCCAGCTGAAACGACGTTGTTGGCGATGAGCAGGCCAAACTGATTCCCAGACACGTTTGTATGTGGTACCACGTTGCGTATGTGTAATATTCTGTCTTTAGCGCCTGAAACGACTGTCTGTCTGGCTGGCTGCATAGCTGTCGCTTGTGCTCTCCCTTTCTGCCTGCCTTACTCTTATTAGTCTGCTTTCTGTTGAACTCCTGACAATGAAATCGAATTTACTCATTAAAGGGGGGTTGGGTGGAATAGATAGACAGAGTCGAATGTGCCATCTTTGAACTTACTTTATTTAAACTTTTTGTTTATATTTCAATATATGAGCGTTGAAATGCTTTATATATAGGTACTTATATATGAATGGTTCACAAGCCAAATCGATTAACTCCATAAAACAAGCTGTTGAACAAGAAATAAATTAATTATTGTTCAGTGTCTTTTGTCTTTTATTTGTCATTTTGTCTTTTAGTTCATATGGAAAATCTTCAAAAATATTTCGTCACTGTGTCACAAGGGGGAGGGGGGGTCTATTTTGACGAAAATCAGCTTCACGTAGTTTAGGGATGATCCCCAAGTACTTTGACTTTTAAATTTCGCAAAATTCAAAAAGTGGAGTTAATCGATTTGGCAGTTGAGCCATTCATATCTATGAGTAAATACAGTGTGGCTAAATATGAATCATATGCAAAAAAATCAATCTGGCTTTATTTTGAAACTTTATCCCAATATGTCATTTAAATGACCGTCTCGGCTTTGCTGACAGTGCTTTTTTGCCAGAAAACGGATCTTTCAGCATTGCCTTTAAGCGTTGCAGTAGGTCCCAAGTCAACAGCACAATAGGATGCATTGAATGGCTGGCGATTTCCAGATTAGCTAATTGACGCTGAATAGTTCTTTCTGCGTTCCCTTCGATACTTCGAAATAATTCTTACCTGGTGGCTTAAGGTCAGTAAAAGTATCTTTGTTGTCTGGTTAGCTTACATAAGTGGCTTAAAAGCCAACTACACTTAAAAATTTTTAATATTTTTTTTCTAGAATAAGTAAGTGTTTGAAAACAAACAAATATACAGTCAGATCAGAAATTATTCGGACAATTAAATTACGAGAACTTTTTGATAAGTAACAGAAATTTAAAGTTAAAATTTAAAAGTCACCCTGTATTTACTCATACTGCTTCCAGTTTTTTTGAATTGGTGGATCTAGTATGACCGCCGAAAACGTTTTTTTTTTTGTAATAATTGGAAGAACATAACCAGTAAATACAAATTTTTGGGGCCGCAAATTACAAATATGAAGTCATCTTGGATCCGTAATTTTTGCTCCGCCGTCTTGTAATTTTCAAAGTTTGATCATCGTCCACAAAAACACTTATTTACATGCCCAAACCGTCCTATTATTACAATAAATATTTTCTTCTTTTCGGCGATACTGGATTCACCATCTGTGAATTTTTTAAAACTGGTAGCAGATCCGTATTTAGCGACCCAGAAGGCCCCTACTTCATATCCAACTTGTACCTGTAAAAGATCATCAATCTTGGGGTTTTTTTTCAATAGTGTTTTTTGTACTCACTGTACTGTCAAGTTGTCATGTGTTTTTATTCAGTTTTCATTGCCATTTCATCATGGAAAGACTTTCAACCGAACGACGTTTACAAATCGTAAAATTATATAACGAAAATACGCGTTCTGTAAAGAAGGTGTTTCGCGCGCTGAGGTCATTTTATGGAACCAATGCGGTCCATATTGTAATTTTGAAATTCTAACTCCAGATTCGTTATCAGCGACCCCGAAAACCTATATTTGCATACGCAACTCGTAATATAGGGTTTTCCAACAAGAGGTGTTATTTTGAATCACCCGGTATTTCGGTAGCTGTCACTTTTGAAGCTTTTATTCTTTGACATTTGACAAGTAGAAAGTACGCCATTACTAAAAATGGAACGATACACACTTCAACAACGCATTGAAATTATTAAAATTCACTATGAAAATGGTGAAAATTTTCCATCGAAAAATCATCTTGACTGATGAGGCCCATTTCCACCTCGGTGGCTACGTCAACAAGCAAAATTGTCGCATCCGGGGCTCGGAAAACCCAAGAGTTATTGTTGAGAAGCCTCTCCATCCTTAACGTGTGACTGTTTGGTGCGGTTTATGGTCCGGCGGGGTCATTGGACCTCTCGAGGACATAGGGCAGCCCCTTTGCGATTTGGTTATGGAAAATTTCATGAAAAGGATGGTCCTGTAGGCGTGGTCGTGGTGGCCATTTGGCTGATGTTTTTTTTCATTATTAACGGCATACCTTCCTCTTTATTATAAAATAAACATCCGATAATTTATTTTAAAAAATGGCATTTTTCTTTGAATACCAAAATAACACCTCTTATTGGAAAACATTAATATAATCTCAAAAATGATTTCGGCGGCCATCTTGGATTCTCTATATTATACTCTATATATGTATATCTGAAAGCTCAATCAAAGGGTTGCTAGACCCCTAATTCTGTTTTTATACAGTAGATAAGTTCCAAAAAAAAAACTTGTAAAAAAGACATGACGTAAATCCTTTAGCTGCTATGAAAATAAATAAAAAACGGAAATTCCCTAATTGCATTTCTAAAAGATTAGGTTAATAAAAATATTTTTCTTTAAAATTTCTGCTAGCTTTTCTTGACCAAATGTCATTGTGTAAACAATTTTTTTTGTAGACCGTGCTATTTCAAAACCGTGTAAAAAAGACCGTGTAAAAATAGAATTGAGTGAAATGTTTTTCTAAGAATAAGATTGAAAATAGATTAAATTGTGATGATAACTTTGCCTTGGCAGCCATTGTAGCTCCGCCATTGTAAAATATCAAATTTCATTATACGGCATAAAAAAAGAAGAGTAGATGGCGGAAATTGTAAATTATCTGAATAAGAACTTTCTTTGTATATATATAAATTATATTTATATTTATTTGGCCAACAGCATTTAATAGCTTGCCTCATATTCGAAAAAATTCATTCCTGAATATGTGTACTTAAAAGTTTCGGAAATGCTTTCTTCACCCAGTTACTCTTAATTGTACAAACTATGCATATCCTTTTATGTAACAATATGAGTAACAGGTTACAAAAAAAATATCTAAAGCACTTTCTTTTTTTGTTGTTGTTTGTCGACAAAATGCATATGCAAATTCGATTTTTGACGCACATATTTGCATGTATGCTCTCTATCTGCCGCTCTTCCGATCTCTGCCGCACTCTACCGCTCCTTTGAGTGCGTTGGCATGTAAACAGTTTCCTTATCTAACCCGTTTCTAGTCGCTGCAACATGTTGCAATTTTCTGTTTTAAGTAGAGCGGAAAATTAAAAACAAATTTGCAACAAATTTTCATGCTTTTCACTTTACTCGCCAGCTGGCAACCAATTCTTTTGCTACTTTTCTCTTTAGCCATTTTGTATTTGTACCTTTTTTACTCTTTTTTTTCTTATTTACCTGTAAATTGGATTTCACTTTTTTGGCTTTCATATGTTGTTGCTGTGTTAGACAGAATATTCAATATGTTTATGGCTGGAAAATGTATTTTATATTCCGAATATCTATATCAATAGTTCCTAACTTGGGATAAGCATAGCTTTTATGAAATTTCCATTATATACTATTATATGTATTATGCCATAATTTACCATAATAAGTTGCAGCAAATATTGATTTGGTATTTAGTTTTGGGCTTACTGTCGTTTGTCGATTTCTTGGCCGGCATTTAATGGCATATGCCAAGCAAGCAATTTGTTGGTAACCGCCCAAAGCAATTGAGAAAGTCCTTTTTGGGGCCAGGACATGCGAATACACCTTAATTACAGGCAATTATGAGCTCAAAGGCATAAATGATGTCAACTTGCTGCTGCTGCTGCTCCTGCTCCTGCAGTAAATGTCAAACTGTTATGACTTTCGAGTTAACAATATTTCGCACACAAGCAGATTTTCCTTACTTAACGTACACTGTAAGATGAAGCGGTGATAATTCGATGAGATGATGTTCACTTTATCAGGTAGTCGCTATTTATATGTATACTTAAACAACGAAAAGATTGATGAATGAAATAAAATCATTTCTCAATATAGTCTCTAATTTTTGTATGCTTTCTATATGAATACTATAACAAAATAGGCCGCACAGGGGTCCCTATCTCTTGAAGGATATCTCTTCTTCAAAATTGAAAAGATTAGAGTCACATATGGTGCAATAAATTCCAAATGTTACCTGCAAGCTGGGATAATTTGGAGACAATCTAAATACCTTTTTTGTTACTAATCATCTCGGAATTAAAAAATCTATAGAATCGTGAGGTATGTTCATAAATTTTTTTTTTTTTTAGTGCAACTAAACAGATTTTTATGAAAACATCTGCATCTTTATTTTGATCCAATCTTTTCCATTTCGGACAAGTAGCATTGAACATGCTGATAAAATTTTTTATAATTGCATGCAAAAACTGTTCCAAGTGGCTTTTGACCTATTTAAAACTATGAAATCCTCAAAAAGATAACCTGGTTGGTTTGCCTGGAAGGTGTTTTTACTTATACTCCCATGACGAGAATGAGATTGTGAAAAATTTTGCATTGGTTCATAATACCTAATGCGGAGCACAGGGTAAACAAAATGGCTTTTAGACTGTTGAAGAAAAGACAAATTTGATAGATAACGATGCAAATAGAAGAGCACCATATTAGTATGGGACTGTTTCTTCTGGCAATGTGTAAGTCCAATTCTTTAAATTGACAGCACAACTAAGAGAACGAAAATCAGTAGATTGCTGAACTAATAAGCCTTAAAAAAAAATATAGACGGATTGATCCCGCGACTTCTACATGCCAGCAGTCATCCTTTCACCATTTCTGGTTCTATTCGTACCTAAGCAGCATTCTAAATTCATTTTTTAAATGCGTGTTAAAATTTAACGGTAACTTTTAATTTAAAAATGGGAAAAAAAGATCTGCCGATGTCATAAAAAAACGCTGTAAACACCAATATTTTTTAACATCTAGCCTATAGATAACTCAGCCGCACAATAGAAAAAAATTGGCTGGTTCGTAATACTCAGAAACAAAATTTTACTGAAGATGTATGTTTTCTTCTGGCAAAGCGTTGTTTTGACATCGGATTGGAACTCAGCGGTCCCAAAATTAAGCTTTAAGCCCATTAATTTCTTCGTTTAACCAAACTTTTTTAAACCCCTTAACCAAACGCTATAATACAGTCCTTGTGCTTCACTATGAGGTAAAAGGAATAAATATATATACATTATATAACCAAAGTTTAAATTTAAAATGCTTGATATCTTAAAATGCACATACGCCATGTGGGTTTCATGTTAAAATAGTGCATGATCTCGGAAAACATTGGGTATCTCAACAAGAGCTTGTTTTATCTGTGTACATGATTTTATATGTTAGGGATTTAAAACTGGAACTGGTATCAGTTGCATTAGTTCACAGGATGTTAATGTTAAACAGGCTGTTCTGGCAATTATTCATAAACATACAAGTATGTCGGTTTGATTCGCTTGGGCTATGCGGCTTTGTTTCATAAATATGTGAAAGAAAATTTTAATAAAAAATATTTTTATACTGAAAACTGCACTGCTGGGTATGAATAAAGTATAACACATGTTTAAAATTTTGAAATGGTCGAAAAAATTATCGGAAAATAATGTTATTTTTTGCTACTACTTAGAAAAAAAAAAAAAAATTTTAAAGTTTTGTAAAGATCAAATCATTTAAAGAGAATGTGTTTCAATAGAAGAAGCCTCTTGCTAGTTCATTAGTTGACATAATGCCTGCCTCAGCTTACAGAAAGATGAAGAGTTGAGTTGAGTTTGAGTTTTGAAAGTTCTTTAAATGTGCTATCAAAAGTAGCATTTTTGTATATAGATGATTCTTTATGGCTTATTCTCCTCAAGTACGTAATAGTCACAGCTGAAGAAGTCTTTTAAATAAAATTATCAGGCTACACTGTTCTTTATTTGAGTTAATACTTGACGCTTCTTTTAAACTGTTTTGAGTTTATAATAATAGGTTAAAAGGATGAAACTTATACCAGGAACGGTCATTGGAACCTATATCGCTAAGTTTACCAAGTTCCAGCCTACGCCGAAAAGTTTCTGATAGATGATTCTTTGCAGGAACTGCTTAGAGCATACTATACCATAGCCATCCCCAGTAAAGAAAGAAGGAAAAGCTTCTAGAAGTTATAAATGGTGCATAATTGAAACAGAAGTGACTGAAGGCCTCACTACATTAGCCCTTTTATGTATTCAAAAAGAAGCATCCTTTAAGTAAATTAAAAACTGTAATCAAAGTGAAACACTGCTCTTGTACGTATCCATTAAAAAGCAAAAACACTTTTCTAAGTTTCATCTTGAAGCACATAGTTTTTGCGCAAGGAAAATTGAAACGTATATCAAAGTGAAACATCATTTCTTTTATGAAATTGCAATGCAATCTATATTTCTTTTTCAACGATGCCTTTCTTGAATCGCATACTATTTGCTTCCTTTTAAAGAAGCAGTGCACTTCAGACTGAAACGTTAATCAAAGTGATACACTTGTTACAAATCTCTTATAAAACTGCAACGTAAACCATTTGCCACTGTTTTTTCTTGAATCCGTTGAATCTATTGGATCTGAAATACTTTTACGGAAAGCAAGGTGAAACGCAACGTTTGTACAAACACTTATTAGTTATTTTCCAATGTGACTTTTTGCTTTCAAAAGACTGAAACGGAAATCGAAATGAAACACAGCTGTATCACAATTTCCCTATAAAACTGCAACGTTCTATATATTTTTGGTTACTACATTGCCACTGTAATGGAGTGGAAACGAAACACTGCTTGGAATTAGATCTCTTAAAAAACTCCTACGAATTCAATTTTTCGCCTACTATATCTCTTCTAAGCCGTTTGCCAAAAACGGAAATCAAAGTGAAACCCTTTTGTCAAGCCTAAAATGGAAATGGAGTGGAAATGTAACACTGCTTGGAAACGAATCCCTTGTAAAACTCCAGCAAATTCAATTTTTTGCCTGATACATCTCTTCTAAAATCCTCTGCAAGCCAGCAACGGAAATCAAAGTGAAACACTGTTGATATTTTTACAATATATTATAAAATGACATGCTTTTTTTCTGCAGTGTAGCGACAGGTAGCTGCTGCCTTTTTTGGCAAACACGTTTAGTCTGCTACCAATCGATGGTGTGTGGCTTAGCATTAGTGTTTGCACCGAGCTATCTTTATTTTCTTTGGCCAAGAAGCGTGCCAAACTTTTACGGCCCGACTCTGCAGTTTACAACTTTTATTTCATTTGCTCTCCGGCCGTAATTAAGTTAGGCAAGTGCAGATTTGTCGACAGCTGCAAGGCATGTAAAAAGAATGTAAAATAATTGTGCCTGCAGCAGCGTGACAAGGCAGCCAAAAAATATGCTACAGTATATAGCAGTATAGGCTTATATAATACTATATACATAAAGTGCAGATGAAGTCTATTGTCGGTAATTTCTTTAAGCTGATTTACGCAAAATTGTGTAGCAAAGCGAATAAGTTGGCAACAATTGAAAGCAGAAATGGCCAGAAAACAGCAATATGCAAATAGACAACTAAGGAGAGAGCAGAGTGAAGCAGATAGAGCTGACGAACGAGATTTCGATTGTTGGACTAATCTGCAATCAATATTCAAATCCACTTAGCATTCGAAATTGCGACGTAATAAAATTTGCCATTTTTGGCTTTTTTTTTTCTTTGACTTAAGTTGGCAGTCCTGCTTGCTTATTGTACAACCATGTACTACTATTTATTCTAATCTTACAATTTTAATTTGCAGCATCAGTCAAGCGTTGCCTTTTGTGCGCCGCCCAAAGCTGATCTGCTGCGATTCATTCATCCACTTGAAATGAAATGCAAATCCTTTGGAAAACCTAGCCAGCCACACTCCGCACTCGCTCTGCTTACACGCTCCAACCACCAGCACTTGGCTGTGCAACAAAAGTCTAAGTTCATTATTATGCTAGGAAATAACCTTTGTCTCGAATTAATTAAAATGGATTTACATGAGCTCAAAATGTCGCAAAAAGCGTCCAACGGCAGCACCCAACAAAGGCACCTTTGGCAGCGCGGTGAGGATAAAACCGGGCTAAAGAGCCCGAACCGCCGGTTTTAAAAGGGTTGCGCCTGCGGATTTGTGGGTGTGTCAGCTAGCTGACTTTATGCTAGTGTTTGACACTATTTCCCATGCATATAACCCTTGCCAGAGTTGACGACTGACTTTCTGGCTGCGCATGGTGGGCAGCACACTTGGAGCATACTTGAGAGAATTTAGCCCGCATCGCCGCAGATAAATATTTATATTTCGCTTTTTAATCTTTTGTAATTTCAAGTCGCATTTTAGTGTCTCTTCCTTCTTCCTCTAAATGTCTAGCTGTTGTTTTGTTCGCTTTGGCATAACGTTTTTATACCCTGTAGACTAGGGGGACTAGAGCATTATAGATTTGGGTCAGCCAGAAGGTGGCCTGTCTGACTATAAATTAGTTAACCATCAATGTGGCAGTAGCCCACTCTACTTACGTCTGTATGAACACCTAGAGCTCGATATCTACATGAGCTAGGAACCCCAAATTTCTAAGGAAGAAACATCAAACTATACCACAACTTTATTGGTACGTCTCGACTCGTTTAGTAGTGGACTATTTATTACCTTCCATCCGTCTGTATGAAAACCGATATCTCGACATCTAAGTGAGTTAGGAACACCAAATTAAACAAATAGAAGTGGTGGGCCTCGGTGGTGCAGTGGTTGGTGTGCTGCACTCCCATCCCAGGTGGTCCCTGGTTCGATACCACCAACCGGTCAGCGCCAAAACCCCCAAAACCCAATTATTGCTGCTTTTCTAATATTTTCTACTCTACCTATAAATCTAAAACCCCGCAACTCCTCCAGCAAGCATCACTACAGCACACAGCTTTCCAAGGAAGAACAAAGAGTGATGCTTTAAAAAAAGCTTGCAAAGCTCGGCTTCCAAGCACTTATGATACCTGCCAGCAAAAAGTCTGCTAATCAAGATGAGCTTCTTCCCGATCACCAATGGACGCTACGACCGGACGTAATATATTAGCAGCCCCACCGCTGGGATAAGGCGCAGGCATAAGTGGCCTATCACCGGATCGAATGAAAATAAAATCGATTACGAAAACATTCACAAGAGAAAGAACGCTCTTGTAGAGAACTTTAGCTCTCAAGAGGATTAACAATGGGGAAAAAAATAAAAAATAATAATAGTGGTCATTCCGAAAAGCCCTACCACATCATAATCTTACATATTCTCTGAAAATTCCATTAAACGAGGTATCATAACCCTGAAGTGCAAGGGTTTTAAAAAAATTATTCCATATCCAGGGATCAAAATTGTATGGTTTTTATGGAGATTATCTCAGAACACCTAACAGCCGTCTAGTTCTTGCAGTACTTATAGGAACTTATGTATATCTCAGAACCCTGACGAACTGCAGCTTTTTTTCGGACCTCTTAATGAAAAAGCAGTTTTTTTTCCGTCTGTATGAACACCTTTATCTGGATAGAGAAATGAGTTAGAAATACCAAATTACACCAAAAGATATTTGCTCAGTTGTAGTCTATTTTGCTGTTGAGAATACTGTGCCGCAAAGTTTTCAAGCTCAATTAGTGGAGTATACCCATTGTGAAGACTCTGCCCTATAAATTACAACAAACTTGATTATTTTTTAAGGCTACAAAAGCTAAAACTATGAAATTTGCTATGCGAACTTATGTGAGCTTGCTAAACAAAAAAAGGTATACCTAAACTCTACGTTAATCCTTACCCCAACGAGCTGGCAACCCTTTCCTACAACAGATTTAAGCTTTTTTTGTGATACATTTTTACAGAGTATAGCAACGTCGTGCAGCCACACGACTCATTCAAATTTTTTCGTCCATCGCTGTTGACTTTTCAATTTGAAAGTTGAAAGCACTTAGGTTTATTAGAATAAGAGAATTGTGGAGTTCACTTCAAGTGGCTTTTTGTTAGGCTTTCATTTTATACAGGGCTTAATTTTTTCGCTGGCTATTTTCTAGGCTCTCGGACATATACATAGTTACGCCGCTTTCAATGCAAGTCGTAAATGGCGAGTGCACTTAGCTAATAAATCTTTAATATGTATACATTTTTTTTATTTTTTTAAATTCTTATTTTTCGTGGAAATGTATTTCAAGGTTGTCATGCCAAGTGCCAAGCAGGACGCTGTCAAAAAATTTTTATTTGCATAATTTGTGTCCGCATTTTTTTATATTTTTATTATTATCATTTTTTCTATGTATTTCACTTCTTTTTTTTTTTTTTGTAGCTAACCTTCTTCACTGAGCCAATTACGGTATTAAAAAAAAAGCGAAAACGAAACGAAAACGTAAGGAAAAGACGCAGCAGGCAGGTCGAGTCAAGTCGAGTCATGTCGACTTGAGGCACAAGGTCGGGTCAAATGTCGGCAGGCGACAGGCGAATGCATTTAAATGTAAATTGAAATTAATTTCACTTGAGTTTTTTTTTTTTCACTTTTTCCATTTCACAAAATGTTCTTTTTGGAGCTGGGCTACCTTGGAACATGGTCGGTTTGATGTGGGTTTTTAGTTGTTGCTGCTTGTTGCCGCTGCTGCTGCTGCTAGCCTTTTGAAGTGGCCCCAAAATAAAGAAGCCACACCCAGTTTGGCTTTAAATGGGTTCAAAATATTGATGCTTTTGACATTTGGCATCAGTCGAAAAGAGTCGTAGCACATAAATTGTATACATAATTTACTAGCACCTTAAGCATTTAAGCAACATTTGCTTTAGATTTGCATAAAAATTTCGAATCATAAGCCGAAGCATGACGAGCTGCGTTGAGTCACTCTGCTTGTTGCTAGCTGTCTTGGCGCTACACTGAGAGAAAAAATATGGTCGGAGAAAGAGAAATTGCATATTTTTGGACTTCGAACTATTACTGGAGCTACTTCATGAATCTGAACACTACCTATACTTTCTCATATTGATTTGACGCAAAAAAAAAATAATTTTATTTAACCTATATTAATAGGAAATTAAATGATTTAAATAAATATGGGGAGTCCATGCAATTCACATTTTCCTTATGAATATAGAATTGAGCCAAATAGAGTAAATAACAAAGGCACGCCATATTCGTGTCCGAGATCCAAAGAATTCAAGATTTCAACGGTTGTGATGTAACCTTCAAAAGTCCCTCAGAAACCTGACATGATGTGTTTTTCGGATTCCGATTCAGCGGCCACATAATCTTCTACAGAAAATCGTTAAAACCCCGATTTTTGCGAGCTTTGACCTTTTTACTTATATAATATAATATTCATCATTTTAATTAGTATATTTAATTTTTAAGATCTACGTTCTCGAAAAAAAAAATTTCTGGGAGTTTTTGAGTTTACATCACTGGAACTCGGATTCGGATTCATTAACTTCAAAAACACACAGAAAGCATGGTCTGAGCTTTGAATCCTAAAGTATGTTTTTTTTTTATGTGGGTGTATTATATTTTTCATTTTTTTCTCACAGTGTAACAGTGTAACAGTGTTTCTCTGCCTCAAAACTGTGAGAATTATTTAGTTTAGTGCGCTTTTCAACATTTTGCATCAACAATTTGCATTCTGTCAAGTTCATTCAAGTGGCACAGCGAGAGAGAGGGAGAGACCGAGAGAGCGTGAGAACGGGAGAGCGCGAGCAAGAGAGTCAGGGTACGAGTGAGCAACGCAAATGATGACGCCTAGCTATATGCTACATCAATTTTATTGACTTTTCCCATCGTTCCACTCGATTGAGTGCACAATTTCATTAGCAGACGTGCCGCATGCTGCATGCCGCATGCCAAATTCTGAATGCAATTGCCAAACCAAAAATGTCTATTGCAGCTAAAGACCAAGGACTTTGTAACAACCGACCAACACCGGTCTGGAGTCAAGTAGAGCTAGGCATTGTTTAGGGATTTGCAGTCATTCAGCAAAATGTCAATGTTAAGTCAAGTTTTTGCACCAACTGGACTACCATCTCTTCCACTTGCTGACCTAATCAAATTATCAACTTTTGACACTAGGCAACAAGGCGACAGTTTTTACTTTCGCACTTGAGAAACTTTTAAATTCAATAATGGACACAGTCCCTGACCATCAAATATGAAGCAAGTCATGGCAACCGAAAATAGCTTATACATCAACACGTACATCTTTGTAAACTCAATTCTCAGCTACGTCATCATTATGAGCGGCAACAGTGCAAAACTTTTAATTAATAGGCCAGCAAAGTTTTTCAATTATTGCCACCTGCAATACACTACACTCAATCCTTTAAAAAAAAACACACCAAGTCTCCGCTACTGCCAGCTACTTTAACAACGCCCCCTAGCGTCTTCAATCTAATGACCACACCAAATTCCCTTGACTATTAACCTAAGCCCAGCGCATTGCGTGCCTTTAAGTTGATTTCAAATAAACAGAGTCTCCCTCAATGCCAACAGCTACAACTGAGTCCTAATGAGCGCACCAGGATTTGCAAAGGCTTTAATGTCTATGAGTTAATTAGCATGTTGGTCCTGACAGCGCGTGCACATAATAGTCCTGCCTCCAAAGCGGCAGCAACCAGCACTACAGCCAGCAGTCAAAGGTGATCTGCATAATTGACTTTGGACAGCTTGAGAGGCTACATAGGCTACAGGCGACTGTGAATTGGCAAAAAGTTTTCCGCGCTAAAAGCATTTCACTCTTTTGTAGTAATGCCATAAATAATTGTAAAGCAACGGCGATTTCAAAACTCCTAAACTCTATCCAACTCTGGCCAACTCTGGCCAACTCTTGCTCTTAATTTTTTTTTTTTTTTTGGAGGGACACCGGGTGACAAATGCTGTCTAGACGCTGCTGTCGAACCAACTTGGATTCGATATTTGAAGCCATTTACCAAAAGAGTTTGCGTTTTGGTCGTTTGGCAGCTTAATCCTTACCAAATAATGGCAACCGGCACCCTGCCGTGTCATATAAATATTACTTTGGTCTCTGGCAACGAGCTCTTTGATTCCACTTTTTGTGCATATATATTTTTATTAAATCCACAGCTGACGCCTTAATAGCAGACTTGGAATATTGAGGAAAAAAGTTACATTGTGGTCCAAGAACAAGTCAAAAACATATTGATTTATTGTTAAGATAAAGTTGTTACCTTACAAAAATTGTAGGTGTGGTTGGTGAACTTTGGGAATCAGGTTTTGTTAAGGCTATATTTAGAAAAAATCTAATTAAGAAGCTACCAGTCTCGGATTTATTCTCGCACCACTTCATATTTTTGTGGAGATGTCAAACGTCGTCTTCAGGTGCACTTGGCAAGGCCATTTGATAGAAATGTATAAAAGTTAAATAAAATTGAGACGATTGATACGATTGACTCGATTGATACGATTGATACGATTGTTATGATTGATACGATTGATACGATTGATACGATTGATACGATTGATATGATTGATACGATTGATATGATTGATAAGATCGATATAATTGATACGATTAAAACGATTTATAAAATTAATACGATCAATTCTATCAATAGGACTAGTGCGATTAATCCGATTTAGTTGTCTAAAACGTTAATTTTCGTTTCGATGAATGAACCATTATTTATTAACATATCGAAGTATAAGTCTTTCTTCTAAATTTGAAATTATGTCCTTGCATGTAAGGGGATTTTTTAACGAATTAATTTTGATGAACTGTAGTTTATTCTCAAGATGCTAAAATATGACTGTTCATTTTTTATTCAACTAAAATATATAGGCGGTACAATAGATCCACTTGGGTCGCAGTGCATTTTACACCCATTACAATAAAAAAAATATGTCTAAATTTCATTTTGTTAAAGACTTACTTTGTGGGACATATACAACTAAACTAACTATTAAGAGTACAAAATTTTATAACAAACACCTTATTATTGATCAGAGTTTCCATGCTTATTGAAATAGATAGTCTTCGTCGAATCGACGACGAATATTTTTCAAAGCAAATTTTTTCATTTTGTGCTTACTTTCGGTACAGCTCTAGTCGTCGCTAAGCTGTTGAAGAGTGCACTATGCAGCTGTCTAATTCTTGTGTAAATATGAGTTTTCAAAATTTTTGTCGTCGATAAGACGAAGCACAATTTATGTGTGATTTTTTTATTGTGTTTAAGTTTTTTTTTCCATAATTCACATATTGGTTTATCCTTTTTGATTATTACATTAATATTGTAATAGGCATAAAATCTCTAAGTAATGATGAACTTAATGAAGTTGAAGAGTATGTATGCTTTTCAGATGAAGACGGAGCACAGCTAAATAATCTGAAATAAAAGACTTATAGCTTCGACGTTTAATCAAATTTGAAGTACAATGAAATGCTCTCGTAAGGCAATGTGTCTATTTTATTTCATTTGAAATAAAACGCTTATTAACTTATACGTTATATACATATTTCCACAATTTCGTTTGTCAGGACAACATATTATAAAGCTTACTAAATATATTTTTTTATAAGTATCTACATGTATAAAAAGTTTCTACAATTGGCCAAAGCTATTATACCATAAAACTACTTAAGCAATTCCACTACTTAGTCCTAAGAAACTGAATCCAATTTTTGGTAATTATGACACCATCGAATCCGATGCAACAAACTTAATTTTAAAGAAACTGCTTTAAAAAGCTAAGAATAAAAGGAAACCCTGCTAACAAGATGAAAAATCTGGATCAAGTTGGAAGGGTCTGCTTTAAAACGAAACCTATTACAAGCACGCTTTACTACCGTACTTTATAGAAACTTGCAAAGAAAAAGCGCAGATGAATAGTTCACATAAAGCATTTCATATCAGTAATTAAAGTCAGGACTAATACAAGTCCTTAGAAGCGACTTTCTTTATGACGTACCAACACTGCTTAAATACAAAAAGCAACCACATAATGAGCCAACATGTAACCGTCAGCAACAGCATCATTAACACCAAAGACTCCAACAACAACAACAAGAAACCCCAAGAAACGTTAACGACAACGGCAATGTGTCTACTTTGCAAATTACTTTCCCCCCACTTTTCTGTAGTTACTGACATGCAACAGTGACATACCTCAAAACAACATTCAATGTTGCACTCGACAGTCGGCGAACACACACACGCGCACACACATACAAACGGAGTTACACGAGGGTCGTTTTAGTAGTTCATTATTTTTGGAAAGAAAGCATTTTTTTGGCTAAGATTTGTCTCAGTTTTAAGAACTTCTTCTTCTTCGATACACTAAATTCCGTTTTTTAATATCTTTCAAAAAATTGGTTTCCTCATGCTGTACAAAGTAGGAAGTTGCATCCAGATTTGGCCAAATCACCATAAATAAAAATGTCAGAATATACTTATGGTAGACGACATACATATTGGAAATTTAAGACATCGTAAGGATTTCTGTGGAAAATAAGTATTATATAACATTGTTTGGTTTTTTTTTTTTTTTTAATCGAATAACTCTCGTGCACAGACATACATTTCGACAGGTGATAGATGCGACAGAGTTGATGTGTTAAAAAAACGTACTTTTAATCAAAATATCTAAATCGTGGTTTATTTTAATAAATATTCTTTCTAAAGCGTATAAACGCTATGAAGTAATCGAAAAGTGCAGGGCTGTGACAACAAAGTTGAGGGAAATGTGGGAATTTATTGAAATAAGTAAAGAAAGTATAAGTTACAAACAAAAAAAAAAAAAAAAAAATATGAAATTGAGTGCATGCACGCTTTTCGACAGAGGTGACAAATCAGATCTGGTCACACCTGAAGGTTACAAGGTCGTCAATATAGAAGGAAAACCTCGTATTTACAGTGCTGCATTTAAATTTAACACTCGCACAATTCAAAATGTCCCTAACTTATCGAACTACCCTCGCACTAATGTGCATAAGATGCATATTTTTTGCTTATAACTGTCTCGTACAAGAAAGTGTCGCACGCGAGTCTAAGTATTTGTGACAGAAGAGAGGGAGTGAGCTGCAGAGGACAGCTGGGGAGAGAGCGCGCTCTTCAGGAACATAATGCATGCTCTGCATATGCAACATTTGCTTTCGCTGCGCCGACATAATTTGCATTGAAGTGCTCTAGAAAGTTGGCAAAAGAAAAAAAAGAGTAAAAGAAAAAAAAAGGCAAAGGCAGAAGAAAAAAGGCAAAATAATAACGGAATTCCTTTAATTTTCACGCCATTACAAGAACACAGCACTGATAGTCAAAGAGAGAGGGAGCGAAACAGAGCAAGTGAAAGGGTAAGAGCGGGGTAGACAGCTGAAGTGAGACAGTGACATAGCCACAGACATTGACGCCAACTTTTTAGCCAGCGGCAAGTTTTCAAGAGAGAGACAGATTGAGAGCCTGTGTTGAGTACACGGACGAGGCCTGGAAACTTGAACGGTTAAGTACTCCCACAGCAGTCAAGTCAACTGAAAACGTGACAGGATATCCTGCTGCCATTGCCGTAGACGACGTACCCATAGTAGTCACTGCTTCTGTGTGGAACAGCAGTAGTTACTCCACTCTTTGACGGCAGTGATAACGTAGGTGCGTCCCGGCATTGGCATTAAGATGATAAAGCGAATGTAGCACTTAATGTACGTCACACTCATACTCACACATTATAATTTGGCAGTTGAGTGAGTGCTCTCTTCCAATTCCTCATTCTCTCTGTGTCTGTCTCTGCTGACATCAATATTTCATAAAATTTTGGTTTGAATTTGATATGCATACAAATCATTGCCATACAGTCAATTAACTTGGTAATATATTTATAATGTATTTCCAGCAACAACAACAAAAACAATACAAAGCGCTGCTTTAATAGCATGAGGAACTGCGCCGGGAACTCTGTCTCCAAAAAAGTTGTGCGTATAGCTCAAACTCATTAAAAAGAGTTGCCCATCTTTGCAGGCTTTGGCTTCAGCAACTCTGTAGTTTCCAACCCGCCTGTTTTCAGCAGTGGTGTAGACAGTGGGGATTTAGGGGTATTAAGACCCTAGGTGTTAAAATTGTTAATTAAATCATTAAATCCGTGTTCTGAGATAACCTCCGAATTTCTCATAAATAAACTAAATCATTGAAGATAGATCTGGTCGGTTAACATCGTGCGTCAAGATGGAATAATAGATTCCACCAGTAGTTTCTAGTCACCATTCCTTGTCCGTTTATTAGCTAATTCGTTTCCGTGGAAATTCTGGTTCCCCGAAGAAATTTTGCATTCCATTGCTCTAGATGGTTTAATTTTGCTTTGGTTTCCTGAACAAATTTTGAGTTTATTTTAAATTCTCATTTATGAAAGGCTAACTAACAGTCTGACCAAATCTCCTTTGTTCTGGGACAATGAATGAATGTCGTTAGAATGTATGGGTATGTTATATGTATGTATGGCAAATTTCATAATTCCGACTTCATATTCGTTTTCAGCGACCCCAAAAGCCCCCAAATGAAAATGTTCAAGAGAAATTACATTGTCTTCTGTGCATAACCTTAAAAGTAGGAAAAAACGCCGTTTTTCGGGAACATAACCTCAAATATCTCAAGATCCTGACGTGATGGGCCAATTCTGGCCCCGGATTCGGATTCTACGCAGCAAATTACTTCGGATATGACCCTTAGCTTTCCAACAACTGACATGACCCCGGTATTTGTAGGCCGTTGTTATTTTTACTAGTTTTAATAGTGCTTAAGTTTCTGTGGTCATCTCATTTTTATTTGAAGCCCTCAGAGATGCAGTTTCAGTTTCTATTTCAACCTTGTGTTGGCCAAAAACTCTCTCACTAGCACAGCGCTGTGGCATAGTGCAGCTTCATGGTGAAGCTCCAAAGAATCAGCAATGTTTGGCCTGCTAATCTGACCAGCACGTCCACGTAAAATCTGGTATTCATAGTGTCCCTATGGGGTACCAACTCCCTGTGAACTACACCTCGAAGGACAAACTAACAGATGAGCATGGATTTGACCCTTGACTTGGTTATTCTGGCTTTAGGCCCACAGGCAGCATGCAAAAACTTTGCACGGAATTTCAAAGCTTCATATAAAAAAAAGCCCACTATTTTTTGCTTTAGACGCGGAAAGTTGTAGTGCCATTAGGCAACCTGATGTTTGGTTTCTGTCGCGGTTTACCAGAGTTTGATTCTAAATCTAAGCTGTTTGAGTTTTTTTTCCATCTAGGATCTCAAAACGAGACACTTTAATAGAGGTTCCAGGAAATCGATAAGCGACTAGAAAATCTGTCTCTTTTTGAAGACTTCTCGCTACCACGCCCAGGTGTTTTCATTAAGAAGACTAGACAGATAAAACTATCATGCCTGTACTGAAGCATTTATTGCAGAAGACTTCTTTATGACGGTGTCCAATGCAACTCTGGATAACTTTCTCAGCAATCTAGAAAAAAAAATTTGCAAATAATCATCGTTAGGTCTTGGAAAAAGATTACATGTTAAAACTCTATTCCGCTGTAATTTAGAATGATAGTTTTGACACCGCACGAATCTCTATGCTTTACAACTGCATTTTTACCCCTCTCCTACATGGTATTCTTAAAAAGAGTCCTATCCTGTTGCAGCAATGTAGCTCGCAATCTTTCTGGGACAAATGAACTCCAGCCCCGCTAGATTCTGAAAGAAATAGTAACCCAGGTGCTTTTTCCTGCGTCTGCTAAGAGCTTCGCATTAGCAGAAGAAGTCCTCTACTGTTTCTAACTCTTCCTCGTCTCTGCAGCTTCTGCAAAAGTCATTTATCGGAGCATACCAAGAGCATAACTTTCGACAAAAAAAATATGGTGGCTCCCTATTGCAACTACGTCACTGCTTTGCCGCATAATGTCTCCAAAGCAAAATGTAGAGCAACTTTTTTACACTGGGTAGATTTTTGTGTGTTATTTTCAAGTCAACATTTGCATAAAAGTTATGACAAGTTGAAATTGAAAATAATTTACGTGAAATAACAATGGTATAAAAAATTACATTGTGCAGGCTGCTCTCTATCAAGTGTTGCCTTTTTCTCTCTCTCTCACTTTCTCTTCCCCGTTCTCTTTTTCAGAGCTCTGTCAAGCAAATGATAAATTAAAAGTTTTTACAGCTTCTAAATAATTTACAGCTTATATATAGCTTGACAAAAATATAATAATAAAAATAATAATAACAAAGCAGCCAGCTTTATGTCACCCTACTGCGGTGAGTAAAAAGAGTGAAACGCATAGAAAACTTTTAGAGCAGCACGACTATATGCACACACACAGCTGTCAAACAAATAGAATTTATAGAAAACTGCGGTCAAGCGTTGTTTTGTGGTTTGTCTGTTTGCCAAAAACAATATTAGCAACAAAGGACACCATCAGGAAAAACGAAAACCAGGAAAACCCCACAATAGTTTGACAATCACTAAATGCATTGATGAAAAAATACTTGTTTAAATATTTATATTGATGAAGATAAATCTTGACAGCTGTTAATTTTTTTTTCAATTTTTGTATTCAAACATAATAAATCCATATTGCATATTTCAGTTTATATATATATACTTTTTTTACCTTGCTCTCTATGTAAAAAGTTTTTGCTCTGCATATTTGTCAAATATTTGTCAGATTTACTATTATGATTATGTGCATATTATTTGTTTATATTTAAAATATTTGTAATTAGAAATGCAAATACCATACGATTGTTGGCAGACAAATATGCAAAGCAAATATTTAGATAAGTAAATTATCGATTTATTAATCATGCAATTGGTGATGGATTTATGCGATATGAGAAAGTAGTAGCAGCCTAGTAATCTTTAATGCGGTGAGTGTTGTAGTGTGAAGGAATATTTAGTTTTGATACCAAAGCTTTAAATTTTACTTGATTTACTATAAAAATACCTTTAATCTAAAGATATAAATCTTTCCGGGTTTTCATGACGCCTGTAGTTTGAGATGGCCGAGCAATACGCAACAAAAAAAAAAGCCAAATCAAATGGACGTCTGGATAGATTGCTGATGTACTTACAAACGTATTTTCGTATTTTGTTTTATAAGTTTCGTGTAGATTTTGATATTTTGGATAAGCTCTTGTCATATTTTTGATGATTCTTCAAAACGTGGAAGTACTGGCAACGAATCGACAGCTCCTGAATACATTTTGTGGCACAGATAAGTAAAAAAAAGCGCTAAGAAACGCAGTTGAGACAAAGCCGATGTAAGCTAAATATTTTTCACTAGATAGTATAGGTACTCCTTCAAAGGAGGTAGCCTTTAACGCTGAAGATAAAACGTGTTTATCTGATTATCATACGTCTGATCGACGTACGTTGTCTTTTACGTCGTTAAAGCACATTTTCGCAATAAATGCTAACAGATTTTATTAAAAATACTTTGCTTAATTATTTATTCATTGGTATCGTTTTTTAATATGCGATAAAACATATGCTATGAATAGTTTTCCAAAACCATAGACAGTAGGGATGGGCATCGCGTACTCGAATATCGATATTCTGTATCAATTTGTATCGAATGAAACCGATGTGAAAATCTCCCGCACTACTAAACACCCATTTGATGAGTGCAGAAGTGCAGGAGAAGCATCTCTGTTGGCCAACATCGATATATAGATATTTTAAACTTCGATACATCGATGCATCGAAATAACATCGATGTTTTCTCCAACACTAGTCCACTGCCAAAGAAATCATATCAATATTCCGAAAGTTTCAAAAAAACTATATGTATTATATGTAATAATAAAGTGGATTCGCATTATGTGTAATTTTCAGTTTGATTTTCTTCGAAATTCTTTTATACAAAATATCGGTTCATAAAATTTGACTATATCATATCAGAGTTAAATTAACTTTTGTGCTACTTAAAAATACTACAACTATTAAAAAAAAAATAATGATGCATATCGATTAAAAGAAAAATGAAATATGTATCGGCTTAGTAAACCATACTAATAGATAATTTTAAATATTTTTTTATTTTATAGTGTGTGCTTTAACAGATTGGCATTTGAGTAAATCAAATAGGTGTCCGAGTTATCCAAAACCATAGACAGTAGTGCTGGAGAAAACATCGATGTTATATCGATGCATCGATGTATCGAAGTTTAAAATCTCTATATATCAATGTTGGCCAACACTTCTCTGTTAACCAACATCAATATATAAAGATTTTAAACTTCGATGCATCGATATAACATCGATGTTTTCTCCAGCACCAATAGACAATAGGGATGGGTATCGCGTACTCGAGCATCGATATTCTGTATCAATGTGCATCGAATGAAACCGATGTGGAACATCGATACATCGACCAAAAATTATCTATATCTCGGTACATCGTCGCGTATAAATAATTCAACATAAATACACAAGTGTTATTTCTCAAGTGGCCATTCCACCTTGCACGCTTAGTTTTGGCGCCGAATTCGTAAGTATCGGAGGAAAATATCGATATCGGATATATCGTCGAACATGGATATCGATACAAACTAGTCGACTGCCAAAAAAATAATATCAATATTACGATATATCGATACAGTATCCTAATAGATGGTCTTTTTTGTAATCCCGAAACTCTTTTTACGCCGACCCCGCCGCTAGTTTTTTATGTGAATAAATGATGTGAAAATGAAATTAGGATGTTACGGCGGTCCATCGATCAACGCTTGCAGCGCTTAAAAACTCTCCTTTTTGAGTCGAACTCGTGAGAACTCCTCATTATCGTGATAAAAAAATAGTTCTTCTTCACCGTTTCGTTTTCATTATTTACAGAATACTTCTGGCAAAAAAAAATGGTTAAATACAATTCAGTTTTCAGGCCTGGGGGAAAATTCCAAAAATGAATTTTCCCAGAAATATTTGAGGGAAAACATGGTGGCATGTAGCTTATGATTTGGGCAGCTTTTGATTACAGTCTCTACAATGCTTTACTTGAACCTTTTAAAAAGTGTCCTTATTGCTTTTGTACTGGAGCAGTGTAGGTATAATAGGATTTTCCAACAAGATATTATTTCAGTCCACACGGCCCACAAGATAAAAGATTTTTTTATGCAGAAAAGAATCCAACAATCGGACTCGACTTCAGCGCAATCGAAGACCTATGGGGAATACTTTCTAATAACCATGGATTATGGCTGACCTTAAAAGGACTTTACTTCAAGAGTGGGCGAAAATAGATTTCTGTGTATTAACGAAGTCCTGCACAATTATTATATATAAAATATTTTTTATTTGGATTAAATTGTAAGTAAAATGTCAAAATCAATATCAATATCACTTAGTTCGAAATTTATTGAGGTTTGGGATATCAAAAAACCCACAACTGAACCTAGTCGCAAGAAGTATGCAAGAAATACGTTGACCCTGAAGGTTAGGTCGTTTAAAGGAGACGCCTCGGATGGTATGGTTCAGCACGATACACAAGTGGAAAGGTGGACGGTGCTGAGAGGACTGTAGTTAGCTATTATTAACCAACCCTAAAGTATTCTGAGTGGAACTGGGCCAAGGTAGATCGGGAGTAAGTTTGAATTGGCCTATTTGGGGCTTAAGTTTCAAACTTTGGATCGAGTCTTGATGGGCTAAAACTATTCAAAGACTCAGTGGGAAATAGTTTTCAAACTATGCTTTATTGGGGTTAGGCATGAAGCATGGTTAGGGTTTATGGGCTACTAGGTGGCGCCACACCCTGCGTGCTTCTCATGTGCTAAATATTAAAATATCTTTTTGTTTTCCCACCACTAATGAGATAGAGCACTCGCAGGATGTTTGTTAAGTAGACGACTCTAGATTTTTCATCGTGTACCAATCGGTCTGTTCTTTCTTTTTACAGTCATAAAGAGTAAAAATTAAACCTTTAACCCCTTTGTTGCAGACAATCGGGATTTTTGACCACTGTGCCTTCTTTAATTGTATTTGGGGTGCAGTCTAATAAAAACAAATCCGAAGTATTTTATAACCTATTATTTACTTAAGTGCACATTTTGCTAACCAAAACTTATATTTCTTTAGTTTGATATTTTAAACAATAAATATTTCTGCACACCAAATTAGATAGATAATCAAATGTAAAAACAATTATATAACATATATATATGGTGTGGTTTTTGGCCATTAAAAATCTAATGTAATTCAAGCCTTTGTACCACAATAACAATTTACAACAATTATGTTAATATTTTTTGTTTTGTGCCAAATTGTTCAAATTCAAATTTAAGCCCTACGCTGTGGTAACCACAACAGCAGCGGCGTCAGCATCAGCAACAATAATAACAAAAATAATAATAATAGTATTAAATTAATTTCTGTTTATTTTTGCATAAATTATAAGCAAATAAATTTATGCCTAATAAAATTGTTTAGCCTGCAGAAATTGCTCAACCATGTCGGTGCATATCAATTAAAAATCTAGAGACTGCAGTTTCAAAAATTGAATAAATTTTCAATTCGTTTTTAGTTGATTTTTTTTTTTTTTTTTTTTTGGGAATAGTATTGAATGTGTGTGTGCTGCCCCATATATAGTACCTTGTATGGTATTATACAACACTTTTGGTTGTTTAGTAAATTTATGGCGCATTTTAGCCAAAAAGCTAAGGCTAAAGTGAAAGCCAAAAATGCTTTCTACAAATGTCCTTGGCACTTTGTGTGTATATGTAATATTTATTGCGGCATACAGAGCGTATACGCCATATTGAATTTAAGCAATCGCAGTGTTCTTTTTGCAGTTATTGTTTAGATATATATATATATATATATGTTTTGGTATATATATAGTATAAATACAAGTAAGTATTGTATACTACATACATTTGTTTTCATTTACAAGTATTTCACTTGCAATTTATTTGCCAAACACATTTTTATGGCTTTGGGTTTTGCCTTTGGCGTTGGCTAGAGCTTGGGCTTTGTCTTTGTAGTCTATCTATGTGTGTAAATTATGCATATGGCTTTTCCGAGTTCCTAGTTTAGTGGATAAAATTAAAATTTATCTCTTGGTGCGTGCTTTATAGTTTTGCCATAAAAAAAAAGGTCAAGCATATGTTATTTGCATGTTACAAAGTCATTTTATAGAATGCCAGAACATCGACAGCAAAATTGTTGAATTTTATGTGCACCGAAAACCAGTTCACGCAATGTGATTTCCGTTGTCTAGCCAGTCACTTTTATATATATGTAGGTATATTACATGCATATATATAACGTGCATAGCAATGGCGGCTACGAAAAGCGCACTTCCGTTTCCGCCATACCTTGTGCCGTGCCATTTTAATTGCCAATTCCAAGTGGCGTTAGCCCCACCAACAATGCCACAAACCCAAAGAGTTAATAAATTGCATGTAGATTTCATTGTTTCCGTTGTAGAGCACTCTTCTCTAGCTTGGCCGTTCTCTCCCCACGCTGGCGTAGGAAAAACGGCCACACTCCAAAAGTTGTTCAATTTTTGGCATTGAGCGTTACCTTTTTGCCAATTTTTAATGCTCTACAAAAAGGGTAGAGGGCTACATTAATAGTATGCTTTCGTATAAGCACAATTATTATTAAACAAATTTTGTATACATTTTTAGTTTTAGTTAGCTCAACATAGTTTCATGAGTAACAAAGAATTCACTTAGTTTATACTTAAAATCTATACGGAAGATTTAGAACAAAGGCGCCAGCATTCATTTATATTTTCTAACAAGGAGCTTGAACTATACGGGCAGTAAATTTTATAAGTATAACAACTATTGACAGTGTTAAAAAAATTATTATTACTTAAAAGTCTGACTCTGTGGTGAGAATATCAAATATTGAATGCTGATAAAATTAAATACGAATTTTTTGCTTCTCGATATATCGTCAATTCCATATAAATTGGTATTAAGCTAATTTTTTTATTAGGTAGTATCAATTAAAATAATATTTAACTAATTATTATTATTTTTTTTTTTATACATATTTTTCCAACCGATACAGATTAGGTTATTAATGAAAAAAAATTATTTGCAGTTAAATAAAAGGTCAAATATGTATCAGTTAAGATTTACAATTATTAAACTTCTCAGACGAAAATGCAAATTTAAATTGTTTTTATAATAGCATAAAAAAATTTGCTTATGCCATAAATAAATAAAATATAAAAATTTCGATACCGATAACGCCGATATGGAGCTTGCTATCAGTGTCAAGTCTTAAATACTCAGTCCTTTTTATACAATTTTTTCGGTATTTATTCCAAAAATTATTCGTCAATTCGTACATAACAAATTTTAGTGCCAATTTCTATTTTAAAAATTTATTCTATTCAAATTATTTATAAATTTTTAATATGAAAATTTGATTATACAAATTATATGTCAATTTGTATTAGTAATATAAAACCTTTTACCTACTATATGATGAATATAAATTTTTATAAGTAGACATAATTTTAATATTTATATTTTATAAATGAAAAATAAATTTATTTGTAAAAATAAATATTTTTATAATATATTCCTTTTTTTTTTTTTTACTTTTATTTAAAAATTAAAAAATTTCAAAAATCTCAAAATAATTTGAGAACTCATGAGCACAGAAACAACCCTTGCGTATATTTGTTGTTGGCCCACTGATTTTCACTTTAATTTTGTTGTTGTTTCTCGTTTGTGCTCTCTGAACTCTTGTACTTACAAAGAAGGGTATGGAATTGATCGCGGACACGAAATTTTTGTGCAGCACGTGTTAAATGTGAGTATTAAGGCCATAGCTTCCAAAGAAAAAATAGTCACAACGAAGATCGAAACATCTGTAAGAGCATATACTATAATAATTTTTTCAGTGCACATGATAACATGAAATAACGTTTCGCTTAGTGTTTTTCTTTTATATGTGTTGGTTTTTGCTATTCCATAAGAAGCGTTTGGGCACCCCTAGTTTAAATTGATAATAAAAATTATTCGTAAGCTTTTATAAGTAAATTTGTACGTAAAAATAATTCGTTAATTAAAAAATATTTTTTCATATAAAACTTTTTTTTAAAACAATGAAATTTAAAACAACGATTGATTTTAAAATGTCAAAATAATTTGTCATTATATATTTAATAAAATTTGTTCTTAACTTTTATTTAAAAAATTAGAAAAAAATTTTTGATTTGGAATATCTTTTGTGCCAGTGTGCATATAACAGTTGTTGTTACATATTTATGTGATGCACCTTTTAAAAACTTTTCATTAATACTTTTTATGGCTGCATCAAAATTTCAGATTTTTAAATAAGAAATCATAGCAGACTTTTAAGCGCTGCCTTTTCAACGCTTCTTTTTTTTTTTTTTATTATAAAAAAGTTTGTATATCATGTAATTAAGCTAGTTCCTTACTACCAATCATTGCAGCTTAGCCTAGATGTACATAAAAAAAAGAAAATAAAAACAAATTATAATTTAAGGGTTCTACATACGAAAAAAAAATAACAAATAATAATAATAATAAATTTACAGGAATATGTACAAATTTATATAAAGCTTAAAAACGTTTGAACTTATTTATAGGAATCTCATAGGAAGATCCCCTGGATGACACCTTTTAAGTCTTCTCTTTCTAGCTCTAAAGGTCAGCCGCCTCGCAATCACATGTACCAAGGAGCATTGGAAATTCTTCTCAGGATTTTGCTTTGCACCACTCTAATTTTATTAATGTGTGATTTCGCAGCAATACCATACACTTGCAACGCATACTTCCATATTGGGCTCAAAATGGACTTGTTTATGGTGACTTTGTTGGAGAGGGAGAGCTTATTTTTGGGGGAAAGTAGCCATGATATTTTCTTAGCTCTGGCAAAAACTGTTCGCTGAACCATCGTTATATGCCTGTTGAAAGTAAGACTTCTGTCAAAAATTACACCTAGGTATTTATGTGCAGGCTCATGCTTGAGAGTGGAGCCCAGCATCAAAATTCCGGGGCTTGATCGACGTCTTTTGGCGAATGTAACACATGCGCATTTCGAAGTGTACATATTTTCACCTTTATGACTGAATATGAACGTCTATAAGAGATAGTAAACTATGAGCCCAGTAAGGATGCCTCGTTATTTTGGTATTCCATAACAATTAATTTCAAGTTTTTTTAAAGGATCTGGTTATGTAAGAAAACCGAAGAAAGAGATGAAATGGTGAACAATGACAGGTGCTCGAAGCCAGTTAGTCATTTGTGAAACTGAGAACCATACCTTTTGGTGGTAAAACTCAAAGTCGAAGAACAACTTTTTATTTTTGATACCATCTTAGCCTTATTTAAACTAATTTTTTTTAGCACTACTTTGCCTATTTCTCGGCATCTTGAACAAAACCAGAGCGTTACAAATTATAGCTGCTAAGGGAGTAAGTAGATATTTTTATAAAAATCTTCTGAACTGTTTCAGAAAAGAATCAACAAAGATATTAATCTTAATTAAAATCAATCAAAAAATTGGAAAATCCAGCAATTTTAATTGTATAGAAAATTATATAACACTTTTACATCATTTTTATTCTAAACATGGGTGCCTAGATGTTTCATCGTACTGGTAAGCTTACAAAAACATTTTGAATTTAGTTGAATTTTCTCATTTATTTCCTGCGTTGACTTTAGCTTGTTTCAATTGCCCAAAACTGATGGATACTAATAATATCGATAAAGCCTTTTAATAGGCTGTAACGCTAATGTAGCCGGGGGCTTAGGCCCGTTGTCGCCTTTGACAAACTTTTTGTTAATAGCTTTCATGCTAATATTAGTATACTGTACAAGTTTTTTGTAAAGCCTTTCCTTTTTGATTTGCAGAAAGTGTATAGGAACTTCGTACAGGCTTGTTCCAAGTTGCTTTTTTTTAATGGTAAAAGTTTTTGTTACGCTTCTTATTGTGCTTTTAATTTGAATTGAATGTTTGGGCAACAGTTTGGCATGCAATGAAAACATCAATGGCTGCCAGCTGCCGTTTCAGGTTCAGGAATGCTCTCAATCGTGAGTCGTGAGACGTGAGTCGGCATATTTAAGGGTGCAGCTGATACTATAGCCGCAGTCTTAAGTTGCTTAAGGGGCATGCGAACCGCATCTGCGACATGGTGGGGCATACGAATTGTGAGAGGGGGAAGGGATTCAGGCACAGCCAGGCATAACGTTGCTGTCTTTCGCTTTTTGTTATCTGCCAAGGACAACAACAACTTGGATAATTACAAACGAACTTGGTCGACTATGGTATACCTTTTACTTGAATTTTTATAGTATTAAAAAAAAAAGAAGAAAACTGATAAAAGCAAATGCGCGTCTGCATGAAAACATATGTTTTCTAGAGTTATATTATAGTTTTGAAAAAAGGTTTAAATATATACAAAATATGGAAGGGATCGGGCCACGGGTTACGCTCAAAAGAGAGACATTATATAAGAACAAAGTAGAATAAGAATAGAATAAGTGAGCATCGCTGACGCACATCAGAGCAAGAGTCAGTCGATCGCAGTGAGCAGAAGAATGTAGTCGTGTTTGAAGTGAAGTTCAATTGAAGTTCGCACAAAATAATTTGATTTGAAGATTGTTTTATTTTAATTTATAATACCGCTACAATTAACAACCCGTTGAATAAATAAATATTTAATTGTGATTGAAGCCCACATATATTATTATTTTATTTTTTAAACTTAAAAAATTTAAAAAAAATTTGTACTATTTTTGACTCAACTTAAAAAGAGTTTATACAACGAAATAATTTTAAATTTTTCTGGGATCGTAAAGATTATAATTTTAAAATATGAATCATAAAATAATTATTATTTGATTAATTTTTTTTGTAATTTTTAAAATTAAGTATTATTTTTTTTTTTAAATCTAATGAAAAATAAATAAAAATTAAATATCAGTTTTTATTTAAGTATCCAGATATCACTTTAATTTTTTTTTTATTTAAAAACAACTCTTTGATTAATTTGTTCGTTTTAAGCCTATAAATTAAAAACTTAAATTTATTCTGTAGAGCCTCTTATTTTTAAAATTGAAACTACGTTTTTAATTTTAAAAATTGAAAGTAAATTTTTAATTTTTTGAATATTGAACATACCTTTTTAAAATTCAAAATAATTTTTTAGTTTTTGAAATTCAAAATAAGTTTTAAAATTTAAAATAAATTTTTAAAATTTAAAATAAAATGTTCTTAAATCCGAAAATAAATTTTTTTAATTATTATATTATTTCAATACCTTTCCATCAATACCCCATATGTCCCTGAAAAATCAAGGTCAGATATTAAGTTATTATAATATGTATTATTTGCGATTCCTTTTTTTTTAATTAAACGAAACTTCCATTATTTTTTAAAATTATTTGGCGGGTTGTAATGGAATATAGAAGGATGTATTGAGTATAGACTACAGTAGGATAGCCATCTTACTTAATTGAACGAGTTGAACCTATTCGATTGAGCCCCCTTGTATACCCCTTACCATTTTGTTGCAGTGTATCGAAAATAAAAAGAAAATTCCTTGCAGTTGTCGTTGTTGCTACTCTTAAAATCCTTTTGCTTAAGCTTTTTACATTCGTTTTGCAACACTGTGCAGCTGGCTGCATATCATATCTTTCGCTCTCTGTCACTCTCTATCCATACTGCTATCTCCCTCGCACGTGTTTGATTGTGCAATTGTATTTTATGTGCTCATGAGAAATGTGAATTTGTATGCGTGCAAAGATGCTTAAAACTTTTTGCTTTACTTTATTTCTGATAAGAGCTTTACTCCACTTGAGGCTCAAGTTTCTCTCTGTTTGCTACAAAATGCTGGCTTAAAAGTTTGAATTTTTTTTTTTTTTTTTTTTTTTTGTATTTGTTTTTGTTTTTTATTATTGTTTCAATCTTTACTGGCATTTCAATTGGAATTTCGCTTTTTTTATAATGTATTACACATTAAACATACGTAGTGTTGGCAACGTTCTTAATGAAATAATGGGCTGCCAGTTTTTGGCAGTAAAATCAAATAATATGTAACAAGAAAATTTTTCATTTGTTAAGATATGAAAACGGAAGTCCTACTTTTAAAAGAAGGCGTTATTTTATTTTATAATTAAAACTCCCTACTTGCTGTAGTTTTGCAATGAATATTAAAAAAAAAATGTTTATTATGCGTAATTTGGTGTTTCTTACCTATGGGTGCTTTTGGCGTGATGTCTATAAAGCAGAATTTTTAAAAAGTTTTTATATACTTACGTAGGAAACGAATTCGAATTGTGAGAGGTAGAATTTAATTTAATTTGGCGTGACGTTACGTTGTACGAAATACAAAATACGTAAGAGTTGTATAGCACTATATTTATTAAATGGATGGATTGGGCATATTTTGCGAAAGCCAACACATGATGTTTGTCGTCAGGCTCTGGATTGGAACCTGCCTGGAAGAGGGAGATCCAGAACAACATGGCGCCGGACAGTTTTGAAAGAAGCTAAAGAATCAGGACGTTCCTGGAGGGAAGTGAAGCAATTGGCACAAAACCGGATACGATCTAGATGTTTTACAGAGGCCCTATGATCCTCAAGGAATAAAAGAAGAAGATATTTTTTTATTTTAAAAACTTTTCTTTAACTTTGATCGCGAAAAATTCTATAATTTGCAGCCAGTTAAGCTTAACTTTATAAGATATGTGTTGCGTATACGTAATATTAAAAACTTAAGAATCTTGACTTTTTAATTTTTGAAAATATTTTTTTTTTGAGTGGATAAAAAATAAATTAAATATAATTCGTGTTTAACTAAATAAAAACCAAGTTAAAGACAAAAAAATGTTGCAATAATATAGGGTTTTCCAACAAGAGGTGTTATTTTGAATCACCCGGTATTTCGGTAGCTGTCACTTTTGAAGCTTTTATTCTTTGACATTTGACAAGTAGAAACTACGGCATTACTAAAAATAGAACGATACACGTTTCAACAACGCATTGAAATTATTAAAATTCACTACAAAAATGGTGAAAATCTTCCATCGAAAAATCATCTTGACTGATGAGGCCCATTTCCACCTCGGTGGCTACGTCAACAAGCAAAATTCTCGCATCTGAGGCTCGGAAAACCCAAGAGTTATTATTGATAAGCCTCTCCATCCTCAACGTGTGACTGTTTGGTGCGGTTTATGGTCCGGCGGGGTCATTCGACCTATCGAGGACATAGGGCAGCCACTTTGCGATTTGGTTATGGAAAATTTCATGAAAAGGTCGTGGTGGCCATTTGGCTCATGTTGTTTTTCATTATTAACGGCATACCTTCCTCTTTGTTATGAAATAAACATCCGATCATTTATCTCAAAAAAAGGAATTTTTCTTTGAATACCAAAATAACACATCTTATTGAAAAACCCTTTACATGAATGCAATGAAACATCACTGCAAGCTGTTGAAATAAATAAAAATAAAAATAAAAAATATAAAATAAAATACATAACAGCCATAAAAATATTTCACTAAAACAATTCAGAGAGAAATTTGAACATGCTGCAGTACATATTGCATAAACAAATCCATTTAAATGTCAAACTTCATCGCAGCACTGAGCAAAGACATTTGAAATCCAATACCGAACCAAACCGAAGACAAAGCGAACAGTCTAAGCGGCATTGTAAGATGATATTATAAGTAGATGTAATGTCTAATATCAAAAACGTCTCAGTAAAGTGCTCTCCAGTCTCTAGAAATGTCCTTTCGCACCCCCAACCCAAGGCAGAGGCAAAAACCAAACCAAATGACTTAATTGCCGACTCCGTGCTTAGCCCGTGCCGAGTTAGACCACTTTACTATACGGACTGTAAATTGAGAGCGTTGTAATGGCGGGTTTGATAGCCCACAAATTAAGTGGCCAGTCCTTGGTGTTCCTGCGTTCTGGGTCTTGGGAAATCGTTGGCATTTCTTGCGCCTCGCCTTTGTGGCCACACAATAAATAAAATGTAAGACATTAGTACATTCTCAGCCAAGTAGCATGTTGTAGTAAGGGACCTCTAACGTATCCTGGATTTATAAGGTGCTTATCATGATAAGCACATTGCAATATCAAGGCAAAATATGAACCAGGGCTGACACACTTAGAGCATTCTTTGGGGGATATTTAAGAAATTATACAACATTCGCATGGATTTATACAATAAATTTGTAGTCTCAAAAAATTAGTTATCTATTTATCTAACGACCCTTACTAAGGTTCTTAGCTTACGTAGATGTGGTATAGTAGGTGGCTTATAGTGCAAGTATCCATATTTTTTTGGTCAATTAGGCTCACATGAGTCTGAATACAATATTTTTGGGCTTTAACTTAAGATTATTTATATATTTACAAAAATCGGTATTTCCTTAACATTTTTAGGTTGGAGCATCACAAATTCATAACACTAGTTTATAAATTTGAGGGTCATCTAGTCTATTTTTGGTCTAATTTTTTGGTCGAGAAAAACGAAAATGGCAACCTTTGTTTTTCTTAAGCACCATTTTTGAAATATTTTCAAAAAACATGTTTTTGGGCACTTTTTTCAGTTATTCGTCAACATCTCGTGAACAAAATCGACATGCAAGACGATTAGAACGAAAGGTATTGATGTGCGCTTTACAGTGATATACAATCATATACAGATTAAGTAAAAAAAAGTTGAAGTTACAAGCCACCAAAGTCGAAAAAAGTGTAATTTTTGACAAATTTTCGGGTTTATATTCATCAACAAAAAATTTTTTTTAAATTATGTTAAGCTTTTAGCTGAAAGAGAATTCTTTTACAAACATTTCTAGTCTAAGATCTTCGAAATCAGATAGGAACTGTAGATATTCCTGCTTCGGCCTCGTGTCTTCGTAAATGCAGGAAGTAAAGCACAGGCGACTTACACAAGCACGCATACACACGCAAAAGACACTTTTTCCGGACACTTTTTACGCAACGGTCTGAGGCAGACAGTTTTTCAGTGTGCGCTCGCTCAAAGTGCCCCTACATAAGTGTTATTGAGAGAGAGACACGTTTGTTTTGCTCAGCCACAAACACGGACCAGAAGCACGTCCGGATTTCAAATAATTTCAAAAAATAAAACAGAGGGAAATGAATGTCATGACCCCAAATATGGTTTTATAAGATAGATAATTTCGTATCATTTAATATTTGAAAAAGATCTCTGGCATGAGACCACCCTGACTACGAGTTACATAGCGCATCCTGTGGTTCAAATTTTTGACCACACTTTCGAGCATTTGGGACCGTATTTCAGCAATAACACGTTTAATGTTAGTTTCCAAGTCGTCAATTGTTGCTGGCTTGTCTACATAAAGCAACGACTTCACGTGTCCCCAAAGAAGATAATCTAAAGGGGTCAAATCACACAACCGCGGCATTTCTTGAAATAATCTTCTCCTGAGTTTTCACTATCGCCATCCTGTTGAAACCAGAATTCTTCGACACCGATGTCACGTAAATTTGGAAACAAATATTAATTGATCATCGCTCTGTATCGATCACCATTGACGGTAACACTTTGCGAATCGCCAATTTTGGATTTCCTCTACACTGGCCTCTACAACAGCGATATTTTGTTTGGACCGTGCTGTTCTCATTCTGATTGATGGTCAGACATCGTGGAATGTCAAATGAGCTAGTACATGATCAAGAACAAAAAAAATTTTAGTTATTTACTCTGAGAAATTGGGCAACACAAAAGACCTCACAGTCTGTAGTATGAGCGTTACAGACAATAAAATGTCGACATTATCTGAATAAAAACTTTTTTGTGCTGGCTGCGAGGTCCTAGAGGCAGTGAACGCCCTAATATGGGAAAGTCCAATACAGGCTCAGGAAAATAAACGAAAAGTAGATAAAGAAACATTTGGTTCATAAATTTATGTATTATAACATATTTCCGATAAATATATACAACGGCTGCCTTTATAGACCATGACTCGGTACTCAACATTTTCGATGGCATTTTCCAATTTGACGTATGTGCTCACTGATATTGTTTTCAGATCTTGAGTGAAGGATGGACCCCTTACAACAAGTCACATTTTTATTTTTTTTTATTTTTCTTTTTATTTTAAGCCTCTTAGAGATCATCATAGACGGTTATTTTTGATATTACGTCTTTAAGCCAAAAATTATTATCGGTTCCGGTGAGTCTACTCATGATAAAACGCGTATCATTGAATGTTATCGAAAAATCATATCTGTAACTAAAACTGTCCTTACAAGTAATATTAACTTTTTTTTAATTTTTTGTAAATAGTTCTTTGTCATTTATATGGTATATTTTAAGTAAGTTATATATTTCGGACTTAATTCAAATTTATTATAGTCACATATATAGACAAATTAAAGATAACTCCAACCAAGATAGTTTATCACGAGCTCAGCCATTGCATAAACCTAGCAAAGGTACAACTGTTTGTGGCAGCCCATAAAAATAGTCGACAAGTTGCCTTGAGTTCCTGCTCCTCGTGAGTCTTTCTTGGTTTACATGAATTTCTTGCTGTGCTGTCGCGCTGTTCCTGGTATCAACTGCAACAAAATATTATGTCTGTGATGTCTGCAATGTTTTCCTTGCTGCTTGTTGTTTCTACATATTTCTTTCTTTTTCGCCTTGCTGCTTGCTTTGATACTTCCGTTTCCGCCGTGTCGGTTAACAACAGACATGGCGACTTTTCGTCTGTTTTAGTTGCTATTGTTTCTGAAGTTGGTTTTCTTTCCATGTCTAGCCAATAAGCTGGCTAACTTTAATTTCGATCAATAGCTATTACGTTTACTTTTGCCAAGAAAATGCACTGTACTAACTGACTTATGGACAATTGCAATAACATAACCTCAAAGTTTGCCATTTCAAATAAACTTTACAAATATTAACTAAAGAAAAGTCACTGCCAGTTACATAAATTACTTGCAGTGGCTGACTACAGCGCTGCACTTGAACAGATTGGCTCAAAAGTTGTTGCCAAACTTGTTTAGAACTCCACTCATTAACAGCTGTTGTTCTTGGATTCGCTTTTCTCCGGCTTGTCTGCCATTTACTTTTAGAAAGTTAATTATTTTTGAAGATGAGTTGAATTTTACACTTGCTTTTGCCAAATGTTTCTTGTACTCGTACTTTTCGCTGTTTCTCTCTTTCTTTTACGCTTTAACTTTGTCCTTTGGCATTGCCAATGAAGCAATATGAGTGCACGCACTTGGCTTGGAATATTTGGCTTATTATGCACTATAACCAAAGGGTTGAGACCATTGTAAATTTTTGCGATTTGTGGAATTGACGGAAGAAGGCGTGCCATGGCATAAGTTTCTTTGCAAATGCTAAGGAGCTCCGCCGCTGCTCGTTGTGCAATCCAACCAACTACCGACAGGGAGACCACACAGCAACTTTTTACGCACTTACGCTTATTTTTTGAGTACCCTATGCTCCAGTGGGAGATTCAGGAAATGGTGATGATGATGACACGCATTTTTATATCACAATCCAATACTAGCAATGCCCAATTTTACCAAAAGAAATACATAATGCAAAAGAAACAGTCGATAATGTCTATATTTTGGACACCTTCATTTATAATTTTCACTTATAATATGGTTCAGGCTAGAGCCAACAAACGTGGTCAGAAGCCCCTTGGAAGCCTTATAAACAAAAATTGTTGACTTTTTTCATTTTTGTACTCCCTCAAATAAGTGATACAAAACTTAGTTCAGATTAGAAAATTTTTTTTTTCGGAAAATGCATGCAAGGCGTATCATTGACGTATACTTAATTTTTTTTTTTTATATATTTGGTTTAGTTAACTTTACTAGTTTTACTTTGTCAAATATGTAGTGCAATTATTATTTTAGCATTCAAAAATGAGCTGCCATTATATTTTTGCCTAGGTCAAAGTTGCAAATTTATAGAGTCTTCCCAGAAAGCGCGATTTCTGAAGCACCTAAGCACAGACACTCAAAGTTACTTTAAATAAGTTGCAGGCGATTTCGACTTTTTGTTTTGGCCACTTTTTGGCATTTTCTTGGCAGCACATTTTGCCAATTAGAAATAAATTTGCATATTACGTATACGCACAGTTGCAGCATTTTTTCACTGAAATCCTGCTAGAGTTGCCATTGTTTGCAGCAAGTCCTTAGCAAAAATGAAATTGTTAATTAACAAAGCAAGCAAAGCTCAATGGCCGTCGACAGCAGCTGAGCAAAGAATTCGATTAGTTCCAAGAAGTAACTAAATGGAAGCAAAAGTTGCTCAAGCATTTTGCAGCATTTGTTGATTTTGTGCAGTTTATATATAAAATACTCAGAAGTATATTGGAAAAATTAGTTGCAATTAAAGTAATTGGGCAATAGTGGTGTACTGGAAAACTTTGCGGACAAACTGCTTTAATGCAGTGCAACAAGCAGTTGACAATGGCTTTATTTTGATATTAGCTATAAAATTATACAACAATACTCATTTGTCTGTAGCTCGAAATTTTTGTTTTAAGAATTTTTGGTCAATCACAATTAAATTAAAAATGCCTAAGTTGTTATTTTTATTATTATGTTTTTTCAATTCAATTTTTTATTTTTTTATTTACAAAATCTTAGACATTACGAATACATGTGGAAATTAATTTTCTTAAAATACAGAGTTCAGGCTAAATTAAAAAAATTACCTATTCATTCTACTGTGTTTTTAAATTATAATGAAAATATATATAAATGCATAAGAGTCATAAGAGGCGGGGAAAAATTTACAAAAAACCAATGAATATAAGAAACTTATATCTAGGACTTATTCTATGAGTAAACTAGGTATTTAATAATAAATTATTACTATACGTAAACTCGGAATATGTACATCTATCCTTAAAATTGTTGTGGAGACGGTTGACCCTCTCTGAAACAAATTCATTTTTTGCCCTGGTACCAAGGAAGGTTTTAAAATCATTCTAAACAGTTTGTTTTGTGTAACTTGAGTTCTATTAGCATGACATTTAGCTATATCAGCTCAGATAGGGGCTCCATAAAACAACACTGCTTGAAAAATTTATCTGTATAGATACATTTTGTTGTCTTAATTGAGACGAGAATTTCTATGGGTACAATAAGCTAATTAATATGTTGATTTTCTAGATACTAAAGTCTAGTTAGTAACAATATTCAATTTTACAATTATCGTAGTTTATACAATTCAAAACAATATCTTTTTTATCTAGTTATTTTAACTAGAATTCAAATTTTAAAGCAATATTTTATAAATTGGTTGCTTAAGGCGCCAACAAGCTCCAAGAGGACCATTCCAGTAGGGGATATAGTGTGCTATGACCTCGTCGAAAGCTGAACTGCTGCGGCAGTAGGACATTTTTTTCAACAATGAAATTGACAAGCCTTCTTTTAATTACCCTTTCAAGAAACTTGCTTACAGCTGACAGTAAACTTATGGGCCGATAGAAAGCGGAGAGTTCGGTTGGCTTATTGGCTTTCTTTATGGAGATGACTTAAGATTTTTTCCATGACTTGGGAAAGTAACAATGTCAATGGCATTCATTGATAATCTGGCTTAAGTGTTTCACTCCATTTCGTGGAAGTGCTTTAAGACAAATATTTTCAATGCTGTCCAATCCTGGAGATTTTTCAGCCTTGAGATCTTTGATAATTGCTTTTATCTTAGAGCTGTTGGCATAGTAAAGCTGTGGAGGAGAATTTTTTTTTTAGTTTTAAAAAAAATACTTTTATTTTCATTATATGCAGTTTTCCTAATCGAGATCGCCAAACACTAAAAAAAGTTATTTTATATTTTATAAATAAGTAAATTTAAATTCATATTGACGTAATATTGGGATTAGGTGTCAAAAAATAAATAAATTGGTGACTTTTTGAAAAGCTAAATAAGTATGTACGTCGCCAAAGAATTAAAAAAAAAAAACATAGCATACCTTTTAGCGCTGACTTTTAAATGCTTGGGCAGCCTGAAGGCCTACGTTGCTCTGGATACAAACCGTTCATAATTTGGAAATAACTTCTTGTTTAAAATAATATTAATAGAATAAATAAATAAAATACTTACGAATGTGTATAAAAATAAGGAAGTTCTGAGTCCCTATTCAGCAAAAAAATTGTGTATTATGTATGTCTGAGTCATTATTGCATAACAAATTCCTAGTCTACAACGCCCTGCTCCGCTTTTTATAAATGTGACCCAAATCTATAACCCCATTGACCTTGCTGAATATAAAAACCCATTTCACACAAATTCATTAAAAACTGCCATAACATTAAGCCGAATGAAATGAATTATTCATGTTAAATATTAATTAATTTTTATTTTGTTTTTTTATTGCATTAATGTTGCGCTTAATTTGCTGATTTCTGTTTGTCCCACATGCCTCGGGCCTTTTGTAAAATATTTTTGGGGTTAATCTGCTTTTTTTTTATATAAACATTTAATACAAAGTCAAATAGCAAAAAAAAAAAAAAAGATTAATTTAATCAATGCCAATGCAGCGCCTTGCGCTACAATGAATTTTTCTTTTTAAGAATTAAAATGTTGGTTTTATTGTTTAATAAATATCATTAATAATATTGCCAAGCTATATATGTTAATCATGTTTGCTGGGGGGCAATTTTTTAACAAAACGAACTGCGCCATTTTAATTAGTATCTTTTTTTAACTCCAGGCGTTAAATTAGTTTTTGGCATTTTTGATTTAAAAAAATTATTTGTGAGAGTTATATTTATTAAAAATCAAAAATAAAACGAGTGAATATGACATAAGCTCAAGTTTTTTTAACGATGTTGGCCAACAGAGATGTTTCATGAAATGGGTGTTTAGTAGTGCTGGAGAAACATCTCATTGATATATAGATATTTTAAACTTCGAAACATCGATGAATCGATAAAACATCGATGTTTTCTCCAGCGCTAGTATGCCTGTATGCTCTCAGTTTGTCAAAGATCCGCCTCTTGGTGTTGACACAATAAAACACTGTCATTAAAAATGTCTATTTGTTTTAGACTTAATATTATTGATTATACTGCACTTTTATTTAATTGTATTTAAACTCGGCACAACACGCTTTATGACTATGTTTTCACATTTTCTTTCTATCTCACTTTTTAATGCACTTATTATGCTTCGGGTTTTATTGTATCTATAAAGGACATCCATTCTCAGGTCATATTGCTCTAAAGGTGTGTACATTTAAACTGAATAAATGGCAAACAGCATATGCTTCTTTCTCATTCTACAAATGCAAATAAACAGAAAAGTACAAATGCATACATAAATACACATACAAAAGCAAATAAAAATACGTATACTTATGCACCTTTATATTACGTATACGTAACGTAATTCAGTCCATATGCAAGAGCCTCTGTGACGTGTCGTGTTTTGTTTGCTCTGCTATAAGCCAGCTGAGCGATAGTTTCTTTTTCCCTTCACTGCTCTCTATTCTCTCTTTGCTTGCTGTTTTTCTTCTCGGCTTATTTTTTGTGCGCTTTTCTTTACAACATATTATTTTGTTACATTTCTTGAACAAGCAAATGTCTGAGAGCATGAATGAAAGGATGAATCCAACTTGCATTTCTTACAAGCTTCTTTCTGTATATAAGACTACAGTGAATATCATTGCACATAGCACTCGTAGTAAACAACTTGGCGTATTGTTCTTTTGCTCGGGATCCCGAATATTTAAAAAATATTTTAGCTCTGCTCAAGCTTCAAAAAATAACAATCGTAGGTAATTTATAAAAAATTCAGATTCGAAGATTAATTAAATGCATCTTCAAAAATTTGTTTTTGCACGAGATTGTGAGTATTAATGTCTTCTCTTGTATAGGTGGTCCAAAAATTGCTTTTATAAAACAATAGGAAACTAAATTTTGTTTTGTGCGATGTCCTGATACTACTAACTAAAAACTTTTAAAAAATAATACATATTTTTAAAACAGTTTCTTTATTTAATAAGTTGCAAGATGAAAGAAACTCAAAAGAAAATTCCGTACATGATCGGTACGAATGGTACTGGATCGAATTCCCTTCCCGATCGTAGCTCTGGTTCTCTTTTAAGGTGCCTCCACTGTAGGTGCAATAGACATAGAAAAGCTTTGGTTGCTTAATAAACAAGCGGGCAAACGAGAGAGGGTATGACTGTGAGTACGAGAGAGTGTTTGTGTATGTGAGTATTGGCAAGTGTTCGAGAGGAAGAGAGAAATACTCATTCAAGTGGCATTATAATAAACTAAGTTAAGGCGACAATTTCAACGTACCTTATTGCTTGTTTGTTTGCATTTGTATTTGTGTGCAAGTGTATCTGTGTGTGCAACAGTCTAAGAGTATTAGTGAGTGTGCATATCGAAGGTAACACACCTGTGCTGTAAATGTAACTCGGCTCAAATTGAGTGCTGCTGTGCCTCAGTTGCCACTCTCTCTGCAGCTGAGCAAACAAATGTCATTGTAATGCTGCTATATGCATTTCAATGTGTAGGTGTATCTGTGTATGTGTGTGTGTTTGTGACGCACGGTAATTTTTTTGTATGCAACTTGCAATTGTTTGTTTTTTCTTGCTAGTACACCCATTTACAATCGACTACTGGTCTGCTGCCTGTGCAACATTAAGTTGCATGTCAATCCGGGTCACTTTGTTTTTAATTGCTGTGTTTATGCCTTAATCAAAAGGTGAGAGCACAACTTGTCTTGTCAAATAGCCCATAAACAGAGAAACTTAAGAATTTTAATAGGCAGGCAGCCATTGCATGCTACATTGCGTATACGCAGTGTGCTGCAAGGCTTTAGCCTGAGAAAGTAATCAAGCGCTGCTTGGGCTTTTCTTTATCGAAGAACGCTTTGACAACTTTTTAATACCCACAAAGTGCTTTGCAGCAACAAAGCGAACAACAGCAACTAAACAAAAGTGCAACTAAAGGCACTTAAAAAATAATTAGTAAAAGTATTAAACAAAAGCAAGAGAAAAATGCAATAAGCAGCGTCAACTTTTTAAGAGCTATTTATAAAAAAAATGTAAGCTGTAGAGATGGTGTTTATTATCAAAGGGAAAAATATTTAACAATATATATTTTTAAAGCACTGCAATTAAGCAACAACAAAATATAGTTTAAAGCCTAGATGGAAGCGAACAAGAGTTAACAAATTGTGTGCCTATATGAAATGGAAAAAAAAAATTCGAAATATGCTGTTTCTCAAAAACCAAAAGAGTTGGGAGCTGCGTTAAATGGGCATGGTTAGCATTTTTTTTGGTCTTGTACGCTCTTTTATAGAATTCGGGCATCTCTTCAATTGTTCAAGCTAAAATATTTAAAATAGATATGAATAATTTGGACCTCCCTACATGTATATATGCATGTTCGTCTGTTCCCTCATAGCTTCTTAGCCACTTTTCATAATTTGACAAGTATGCTATCACTACAAACATTCTGATGGGCCGCTGGTTGAAGGCCATGTTATAGGGAATGTTTTTCAACATTTTTTCTTAGTACAGTAAAAATAGACAAAAAAAGGGGTTGACCAGGAAAATATTGATTGCTGGAATTTCTCTTCCTTATTGTATTAAGGACCATGCAAAAAGTCTAAAACCAAAAAGGTGACCTCCCGCCGTAGGGTTTACCATTATTTTGACATATGTTTGAGTCGTTTACAAAAACTTTAAAGGCAAAAAGTTCAAAATTTAATTTAAAATTTTATTTGTACTGGAAGGGATATATTGATATGTTCATATTTTAGGAAGTTGAGCGCGCCAAAGTTACTACAACGCATTTTGTATTTTTAGCCACCTCCTGGCCCTTTTTTGTTTTTTGGTGTGTATCGAAAAATTTAAGATCTCAAAAAAGTACACAAGACTGGTTTTTGTAACATGTATCATGTACGTATCTCTAGTACCTTGAAAAACAAGCAATCTTCTAGTCCCTGCTGTGCTATCAAATATAGGTACTCCTAGATACTCCAACATTCAATTAATGTTAATAAAAGTAAATAAAGTTGCTGTGTTTATTTGGAGTCTTTTGATGCAACGAGTGTCTAGAAAATGAATAATCGCCAAGTTTGTTATGGTCTTCTGTACCTTTTCTTACCCTAGAAAGACAACATTGGCCTGCGAGACGCAGACGTTTTTCTTTTCTTACTTTTGCACTGTCACGAACGAACTTTTTCTCTTAGTTTACTCAGTGAATGCTCCGAGCAACGACTTGAGAAGCGAGACTAGGAAGAAGAGAAACAGACGTTTTTCTTTTCCCTTAGCTTTATGCAGACGCTGGAAGAGTCACGAACGAAAGCTAGGTTCCATCTGTCCGAGAAGGATTGAACTCAGTAACAGGTCCTTATAAGAACATTCACCTGAGAAATGCATCAATGGAGTACGAATCAGAAAGACGTATCGTTATCTTATGGGACGTCAGAAAGACGTATCGTTATCTTTTGTGTGATTTTTCAAAATTTTTGTATGATTTCAAGGTAAATTACAAATTTTTAGTTAAAAATAAGGGCGAAAAAGACGAGCTAGGGCAATGAGAAGATTGGTGGTATACTAGAAGCGATTATATTATACGATTCGAAAAGCTAACACTAGAAATGATTGTGAACTTGTGATTTTGATTTTTGATTGAGATGAAGACATACCTTCGGCACAAAAGGAACAATAAGTAAGCCAAATGTGCTGCTGGTCGTCATGCTACCAAAACAACAAGATAGGCCCATAGCTAAATATTATGGTATACGCCATTATAAGTTCCTAAGCCATTTACGTTTATCTCGCAGAGATTAAATGAATTTTAGCGTCTTTATGAACTCTGAAGATAAAAAACGATGCAAGGACGTAAAAAACAACGTTCGTCGTTCAAACGTATGTTTAGATTTTCGCGACAAAAAAAAACTTGGCAGGGTTTCGTATACAATCAATTTTAACTACTTTTTAGAAAAGATTTAAAAGAAAATGAATCATCAGCGTTATTGAAACTTTTATTATTTGCTTGATTTCTAAATAAATTTCTGTTTTAGCCCAGAAAGTGTTGAAAAACACTTTTGAGTCATCAGAAACAGACTAGGTTTTGAGTTCAAAGCAAATACAGTTTCAGAAATCTGTTTAATCATATTTTACAAGGTCTGCATTTATAATTAATCAAAGAATTAATATACTTACGTATATTCAAAGTTTACCAAGAACATTAACATTGAGACGCTTGTCCAAGCTAACATCAGTTCATTGTCCAAAGGATACAGAAGTAGGTGAGTGTTTGTATTTGTGTGAAATAGATGTCACTTTATCAACAGCTGTTATAGTTTCAAGATATGCATTCATTCATCTTGCCCAAATCGCTTTTACGTTTATCATTGAGTACAGCCCCACCTTAAGCCAATTGCCTATCCAGCAAGGACTACAACAATATACAGAAATAATTGACAGCGATGTGCTGTTGAAATGGAAACATAAAGACAGATAGATGTAGACAGTACTGATAGATAGATCGATGGAAAGATGGTCATAAGCTGACAGGCAGCAACTTGTTTGAACCAGGATACAGTTGACAGTTTAAAATGTATGTAGGATAGAGGCTAAGTATCAAGTTTAAAGACAAAATTTCCATTGACTGTTATTGATTTTGGTATTTTTTTTTTGTGGAAGATTTTGATGTTCTGTTGTTCTCTTGTTCAGAACATTGGCATTTAATCCTTGAAGGCATAAAATGTGTGAAATATGCCAAAGTCATGCTGCTTAATAGCTTTGCTCTCTGGCTGTCCGACTAAAAGCTCAGGGCAAAAAGCAAAGGTCAATGAAAGTCAAACAGAGTTGTGTATTTGTGGACTGAGAAAGGGGTCAGACTAAAAGAGTCAACAGTCTAGACTGCCCAAATGCTGGAAGTCTTCATTGATTGTAACCAAAAATGACTCACTAAATTGAAATGCATAAGAGTCAGGTTAACTAAGATAAATATATTGCTAAACAGGGTCTTTCTGTAGTTTTTTCAAATATTGGCGGCTGATAGGTCTGATTAATGTTGAACTTAATTAAATGGAGCCTTTGTAAATGAACTTAAATTTTGTTTAAATAATCATCCTCAGTATTACCTTTGAACAATTGTGGATATTCAGTCAAAGTAACATAAATATGTCATGTGGAACTGGATCACTCGGATCATATCCTGCCAGCTAAGCAAAGCAGCCCATCTTAAGGAATTTATTTGAAAGAAATAGTTCCAAATAAAGCTACATTAATCCCTAAACAATAATAGCACATGCTTATATTTCAAAACATCCTTTGAAAAGCCAAATATGGGATCAAAAACGTTTTCTTAAGAAAAGATTTTAAAATATTGTGGAAAATCGATTTTTTGATTAAGAAATCCCTATCGCCAAGTTCTTCACTACATCCTTAATATTTTATTCGACCTCTAGCTATTTTATTTGATTACGACAGATCAAAACGGAGGGCCATGTGTTTGCCCTCTATGAATATATGTTCGGATGTTCATCTGTTCCCTCATAACTTCTAAACCACTTCTCATAATTTGGCAAATGAGACATCATTGGAAGCGTCTTGAGCGTCCACTAGCTAAAGGCTATGTGACGTCACACATAAACAGAGAATAGGGCGCCTTCAAGAAACTATAAAATTGGGAATGCAAAAAAATAAATAAATTAATAAAGTTGCAGTATTGCGTATTAAATGAAACGGCGTGATAAATACAATCTATTTTTTATCAAATTGTTGGCGTCTCCTAAGCTCACTCACAACGTGTCTTAGTACAATTTTGAGTTTGGACTCGCTTAATGGAACACCCTTTATATATATGGCAAATATATAGCCCGAAACTCAATAAGCAGTTTAACAAATCAAAGCAAAAGTAATTATATTTGCTGAGTAGAAATTTCCACTACACGGTAATAAATTCATATTGCATTTAAAGCTGATATCTTGCCCATTTCAACGTTGCACACAATTGTGGCATGCTACTAGAGAGAGAGCTGGAGAGAGGAATGGGGTCAGTTCAGATGACTGCAAACCAAATATTAGCACTAGCCGCTTTCAGTTTTCAATTAATTTCGTCGAACGCTTCTTCAATCGTGCAGTTAAATGAAAATTTAATCACGGCAAGGACAAGCAGAACTCTGAGAATCACGTTGGCGTCGACGTTGTCACGAAAAAAGAGAAAGAAAACATACAAAAATTAATGACCAACCTTGCTTGACCCATGTACAATTTAAATACACATATATATAGTTATAAATATATATAGCATACACATGCATACATACACATATTGCTTAATGCATGCATATATGTACTTACTTATACATGTGTATAATTAAATTTCTGCTTTTTTTATCAGCAATGGCGTAGTATTGTATCATCACCCACCCAAGAACTTGAGCATATCTGGGCACTATTATACCCAGTAACATTTTATACTCTTACTTTTGATGAACTCGCAGTATTGTCTGTTTGCTCGGGAAGTTTGTGAGATATATTTGGGAGATATTTGAGATTGTGATAGATTGGGAAATTTGTGAAAATTTATGATATAGAACTTAAAATTAGCTGCATTGGTACGCCAGCAATAATTTGCAACCCAATTGTAGTCCAGTAGCAATTCGTCCTTGGAAGTCTATTTTTAAAGCTCACTTAGTATTCTTTAGGACATCTTTTTTAATTGCTACATATTTTGACAGATGAAAGCTATTGCAATTGCTATTATAACTATCAGCATATGTAAAAAAAGTTTACGGGACAGGACTTCAATTTTATGATGACGTCATAGACGGAATTGCGACTCATTTGTAAATAAATCAAACTGCTTTTGTGGATTGATAAGAATCAGCAAACCATTCAAGAACAACCGATGAAACCTTAAAAATATTTCTGATTTGTTGTGTTTAATGGTTTTGGGGCATCGTCCGTCGGAACGAACGTTGATAAATGACTGTATAGGACCACACCAAACTACTCGTAATCATTGGATTTATTAAGCGAAGAAGAAACCCTTGCTTGAGGAGGACTCAGAGCCCTTTTTATACGGAAAATTCAATACATAACATATTTCAAACAACGAAATGTCATAAATTTTTGAATAAAAAAAGTGTACGAAATTTTTATGAATTTAAATTGTAATATTTTTTAGAGCAAATATTTCCTATTTGAAATCAATGTTCGGTATTAAGCTATAACAATAAGTAGACTAAGTTATAATAATAATGACAATCATGGCAGCCCCCGTCGAATCCTCCGGTGGCAACAATGGTTCACGGATGGGAGCAAAACTGAGCAGGGTGTTGGTGTTGGAGTCGTTGGAGCCAACACCAGAATCTCTACTGCAATGGGTATCTGGCCCAGCATCTTTCTAGCAGAGATTCATGCCATAGAGATCTGCTCCCACAGTATCCTTGACAAGGGAACTACGGAAGCAAACATCTGTATTTATTCAGACAGCCAAGCTGCTATTAGGGCATTATCATAATGGAGCGTTTCCTCCAGAATGGTAAAAGAATGCCATAATTACCGCCAACTCCTGTCCTCCCGGAACAGAGTCGTGCTATGTTGGGTACCTGGACACTCAGGAGTGGATGGTAACACGATCGCTGACGATCTATTACGACAGGATGCCTCCACCCTGACTACATCCCCTGCGCCTTTCCGTGGTATTGGTGGGTCCACATTTAAGACCATGGTCAGCAAATGGGCTACAGCAGAACATAGGAGATATTGGTTCTCCTTACCGGGGCTGCGTCAAGAAAAAGCGCTTGTCAAACCTCTGGATATGATCAAGACAAAAGGTCTTGGCAGATCGGACTTAAAACTCCTGGTAGCATATCTATCTGGCGACCACACTTTTAGATACCATCTATCTCTGTCTCGAAGACGATGAAACCACCAGACTGCCCAGCGATGGTGTGGGACCAGAGCCTGTGACATGGGAAAGGAACGGATCAGTCCTTTCCATCTTAGGTCAATACTTACAAGAGATCTACTGCTGTCCATGCGGAAAGCGGAAAGATTTTTCCATTAATTTATGACACGGCGCTAAAGATCTGCATTTATTTGTAATAGTAAGGTAACTATAATACAGTTTCGCAATTTCAGGCTTGTAATCGAAAAATTTGTATACGGAATATTAAAAATTGTCTTTGTGTGCAGTAGTCAGAATGATTTTTTATTAAAAACAACAACCAAACTTGTAAATACATCGACTAGTGAACTGATCATAGCTGGTTAGCAGCAATAAGAGATCTTATAAGAAAGAGTATTTCCATTTCGTACTCCCCTAGTCGCTATCTTTCATTATTATAAAATGCATGCCTTCAAGTGTTGGATATATATTTGTTTATCGCTCATACGCTCTGTTGTACGTTGCCCTGCTGCACTGTGTTTGAAATGGTTTTGTGGCAAGGCTTTAACCGCACCCACACACACATAAACACACACACACAAGCACACATATATGAGATACGCCATTCCGATAGAATGCAATTTCGTAGCTCATGTGTCTTTGTATGAGCGAGCAGTGAAAATGAATGAAGAATTCACTTACGCCAACTGACGTAACAGCAGCTGCCAAGAGCGAAAGAGAGAGAGAGAGAGATAGACAAACAGTGGCAGAGTGAGAGAGAGAGAAAGCGGCAGTGAAAGTGCAGATAAAAGAAGTGAGTAGCGAGACGCATTGTTGCTGCTTCTTATCTCGCCACGTTCTGCATTTATTTAAATGTATTTAAACGACCGACAATTTGAGAGCATCGTCGCTCATCCACAGCCTCATCCTCAGTCTCTATGCTGTCTACTCTTTGTACATATCGTCAGTGACCGCATCCTCATACTCATTGTCGACATTGTCGCTGCCGTTGTCAGTGCCCGGCATGCACATTTATTGTCTCGCCAAGCAGCTCAGTCTCTCACGCTTACCCCTTTACTCGTTCCCTCTCTGTCTCTCTCTTCCTCTCTCTATCAACAGCTCGCTCGCCAACTCTGCGTCACCTCATTGCTCTGCTACCCCAACGACCATTTTGTTTGTGCGTGCTTGGCTTTGGCTGCTTGCGTTGAGATAAAAGTAAATATGTGGCATCGGTTAAAGCTGGCGGTTACATTTCTTCCTCTTCCGCACTTCCGCCTTCTCTCTCTTGTTGCTGCTCCTTGGCTTGCTCTTTTTTGGCTACTCTTTGTTGGTACACTGATTCGTTGTGGAAATGGTTAAGTCTCTCTCTCTCTCTCGCTTTCTGCCTGTCTGTTGTTGGCCAACAAACGCATTCGCATTCTTGCATAATTTTTAATTTATTTTCGTTGGCTTTGCTGTTTTATTGAATTTATGGTACACATGGCAGAGCGGTTGCTCTTAATTCTCAATGCTCCGCACCACTCTGCTCTACTCTGCACCACCCTGCACTACTCTGCAGCGCCCTGGCGTTAAATTTGATTATTATGCTGCTTGTTAGTCAGTTATAAAGCGTTTTTGAGCGCAGTTGCAAATTGGCATTACGCCTCGCTTGGCTGCTTACTTAGTTGGCAGGTTAGTTGTTCTTGTTGTTTGTTACGATATATTCCAGTAATGACAACAACTCATCAGGACTTAACTTGGCATGTCAACATTTTTGGTTTTTTTTTTTTTTCTTCTTTTTTCAACTTTCAGCAGCTGTATCCAGCAGCCTAGCAGCTAACTACAAGCCAAGTGCTCTCGCTCTCTCTGCCTACTTAATATTTACTTAACATTTCAAACTTTAATGCCATTGCCAAAGCAAACTTTTTCCTTTTCTTGAACGTCCTCGGCAAAACAATGAAACACTGGTCCGGCGAGGAACCCTACAGGGTGGTAAAAACTTTTAAAGCTTTGCAAAGCATACAAATAAAAAATGTATATATATAGCAAAAAAATCTAAAAAAAAAACAAAAAACAACAAAAAAGTTTCACACCGCGGGTGGTGACATTCCAACTTTGAAAACTTGAATGGAATATTGTTGTGCCTGACCAAATGTCTCTGGCAAAGGTTTTTCGGTTAATAATCATAATGGCCGGGCATTATAATGGACAGTCGTGCCAAACTTCCGACAGTAAGTTTTGAAATAATAAGGCGCTTGATTTTCTAACACAATGCTCCATAACTTTGCCATACTCTTTATACTTTGAACCAGAGTTAACCAAAAAGAGCGTCATAAAAAAGCAATTGGTTTGGTTTTCCAAGAAACTGAACTACAATAAACTTTATGTTTACAATCAGCAAAACGCTTAAGTTTCTGCATTATTTGGTATTCTAAAAGCAGCTATCCGAAGGATTTCCTTTTCACCTGTAAGTTTTCTGCAATGCTTTTGCTTTGAAAACTATTAGAGTTGATAACAAGTTTCGTATAAGCTGTACTTACATAACAAACAGTCGAAAAAAGAGTTGCTATGATCAGACAGTGGTGGTTCAGTGTTTTGAGGGTTCCTTTATCAGAATTCGAGATTCGTTTAAGCACATCAGATAAGGACTTTAAGATGGTTTTAAAATTATTCACATTGGCTGTCTTTTTTAGGTAGCCCTTGAAGGTATGCTATGGTTTTTGCGCAATATCTGTAGTATTACATTTCTTTGAAGATCCTCAAAAGCACACCATTTTAGGCCTTATTAAAATAAACAATGGAATATGTGGACCAAATTATTTTTTCATTTATGTATTGTTATAGCTTAGCCTGAAAACTAAAGATAAAAAAAAAATTATTTTTTTTTTTCAAGTTTTGAGGTCTGCGGATCTGATTTCAGCAAAAGATATTAAATATACATGGTTTGGTTAGAGAAAGATTTTTTTAAATTATTTCACCTTAATTATTTTTTTATTTTTACTATATTCATTATTTTTTTTATTATTTTTGTTACTTTTATTATTTTTGTTATTTTTATTATTAATATTATTTTTACATATTTTTAAAATTTTATGATTTTTATGATTATTAGGATTTTTATGATATTTATGATTTTATTTATTTTTCATATTTTTTTATTTTTACTATATTCATAATTTTTTTTTATTTTATTGTTTTTATTATTTTTTTTGTTTTTACAACTTTTATTAATTTTTTAAACTTAAATTGTTTTTTTTTTTCATTATATTAAATTTTTATATTATTTTTATTTGTCATTTTATAAGTTCAAATTATTCCATTTTTATATTCTTTTTTTATTAGTCAACAAAATACCTCTTTGTTTAGAAGCTTAAGAAAAAAATTCAGATGATTGTTCAAGTGTCACTAAAGGCAATTCCAAACAAATTGTTTGTTACGTGGCCATGTAAATAATTTTTATTTTTTTTTCTTCGATTTTATTTACAATCTGTTCGAAAACAATCAGTAAATTATATAAAATTATTTAAACGGTGACAGGAGCAGCTAGTCTCCATTGAGACTAGGTGCTATATGCGAACTATCGGTTATATAAGTTTATATAACAAAAAAAAAAAGAAGAAAATTCTGAATTAAAATCTACTTGAGAGATCAAGGACTTGAAATCTTTTAAGTCTTCTATAGGTTTGACTGTTATCTGTTAAATTAAGGGCTAGATTATTGCTATGTTCCAATAATCTTTCCACGTATCTATTGCTAAATTTGCTGACTTCTTCTTTAACATAGCAAATGTTTAGGTCCTTGTAAATTTCGGCATTTGAGACATACCATGGAGCGTTAACAATGTTTCTCAAAGTTTTTGATTGGAAGCGCTGTAGCACTTCAAGATTAGACACACTCGCCGTGCCCCATAACTAAACGCCATATGTCCATATAGGTTTATGTAAATAAGAAATATATTAATTTTATTTATGCAACAGAAAGTAACAAATACATTTTGCTTTCAATTGCAAAGTGGCGCACAATCTTATTTACCTGAAAAAACTTGGGTGTCCAATGTATCGGGCATACGTGAGCAATGATAACAACGATGCAGAAATGCCAGACTTACAACGAGAGCTGTTTACAAAGATCAAAAATAGTATTAGGCAAAAGTGCCCAACTTTTCGTATTCGGGCATAATTGCAGAATTTTTAGATGACAGTTTGTGTTGTACATACTACATACCATTTCTGCTCGGCAGAGCAAATCTTTTAGAGTTTGCTGTTTTATTCAAATTTTTTAATTTGTACCTACAATTTTTTTTTGTATAACTATTATTTTTTACTTTAAAACCATTTTATAAAAATTGAAACAAACAATTGATCCACTTTGGGCATGCAAATAAGCACAAAATTTTTAATATTTATTTATTCTTTCATTAATCAAATTAATTTAAGCAATATTTTTTAACATTTGAGCTTCCGAACGTACCCTCTGTGAAATCTTTTTTTAGTAAATATTTGAGAAAATTTGTATTTTTCTTATAAATAGGGTTTCTGAAAGCTTGAAATAACAGAAATGCTTGTCCTGTCGAGATACAGGGAATTACTGTAAATAGACTTTCTCAAAAAAAGTCAAAAGCTGTATCTTTTTTAGTATCGATATGTTACAGGGCATTCTTGGGTTGGTTTGAGGTTAACACTTTATTGTAAATAAGGCTCAAATGAATCAAATATAAATAAATAAATTATAATTTTGTAATTTTTTTGTTTCGCAATGAGCGGAATCAAACAAGCTTTAAAGTTGCATTAGGAAACCAAGGTAGACAGATTAACAGTATAAGACACCCAAGTGAGCTCAAATTTCCTAGCACACATTACACCGAGAACATACATACATAATATGAAATGACCCCCCAAGTCGTCACAGTGTTATCCAAGGGGTGGCTACAAATATTTGATATTTAAAATTAGAACATTTCCCATCAATTCAATCGTCAATTGGCATAGAAACGCTAACGAAATGGTCATCAAATTTATTTTGCCTCTAAAATGCGAAGTATTTGTGAAAATAGTGCATTAAATCAACAAATTTCGATTTCGGTTTATATATAAAACAAATCCTTGTATATGGTCATATACAAACTAACACACAAATGCTCAGCTACAATATTCATATACTAGTTTCATATTTGTATTTATTTTGGGTATGCGATTTTTATTGATTTTCTGTTCGTTTTTTGTTTTGGACTTGACAAATTGCAGTCAACGCGCAAAATGCGCAATTCGCGTTTGAAATTCGTTGTGAAATATTTGCACAAGAATGGTAAATATCTTTGCCGACAAGGATTTGACAGGGTTAAATTATGTCAAATATATTGCATGCTGCATAAATCAAGAAAGATTTTGTTGAAATGCAGTTTTACCTTTTTGAAATTGGACAGTGGTTCGTGAGCTCGTTTGAAAAGAGTTGAACTTGTTGTTCATGAGTCGGTTTCCACAGCTGCACTACTATGCAACAGTGATTCGTTCGATCCTTTGTACAAATCAAAATTACAGTTTTTCTGTTCCATATAGTACCAGATGAACATTCGCAGAATGGTTGTGCAGCCTTGTGGGCGGATTTCCCTATAACGAATTGCCTTATAACAAATTTTTTTAATATCACAAATTTCATGAAATCCCCTCACAAACAAAAAAAAAATCGTCTTTCGGACTTAGAGATCAGAGATCTCTATTTTCCTCATGATTGGCGGTCGCTGAACCCGATTCCGTGTTCGAAAAACGGGCATTCTACAGCGTTGTGAGATAACCTCAATAAACCCAAAAAGCAAGCTACTTATCTCGGAACCATAATGTGCTAGGGCTTTTGGGACTTCGAGCTCCAATTCAGCGACCTCCAAAATCGCATAAAAAATATCGTCAAACATTCAGAGTGGAAAAAATTTTTTATGGGGTGTTTTGAGATAATGTTATAGCACATTAAAATAAAGAATTAATTTTAGGTTCACAGGTTAGACCATGTCTACTATACGTTTGTGAGGTCACTGAATCCATATCCAAGGTTACGATTCCGACATAACCTAGAAAACCTAATAGCATGAGGTATTTTGGAGGTTATCCCAGAAACGCATTGTTCTGGTGTTTTTTGACTTTAAATACGGATTCGGCGACCCCCGGGCAACCTGTCTCACAAAAAAAAACCTATTAAAAGGTTTTTTTGAGTTCATGGTGTTAGCTGATGATGTTTTCTTCGCTTTTTTTCTGTACCAGAATTGAATTGAATTGTTGAATTTTAAGAAGTTTATCGGAAAGAAGCATTACCTAGTATCAACATCAACTTGATGATTCCGCTGAAATTATTTAGAGTTCGTGGAATCCTGCGCAATACTAAATTCTTAATTAAGGGACATTTACTCGTTATATACAATTGCTCAAGAAAATGACTTAGAGTTATAAAAAAGGTGATTACAAGAGTTCTTCAATCAGAATATAACCGACTTGGGAAGATGGCCAGCTGTTTGTAACCCTTAGTATGCGTTTTTCGCCAACAATATTGAATTGATTCTGAAGTAATTTCTTTCCCTAATGTAACCGCATCCAATTACCCTTACATCGATAGCCCATCACTCAGCGTTAAGGGTAAAGTGGACTAGGCTTTTTTCCAGAAAAAATGTTTACTCATATGAGGTTAACCCATTTCTTCTGACGGCACTAACGGAAACCGCTTCGACTGTATCAAATTTTTTTAATTATTGACAGTGGTCAAGCATGGTCAAATGTCGTCAAAGTGGGAAGGTTAAACTATTCCTTTCGAAATATTCGTTGTCGCGTGTTGATTAAAAAAAATTCTCCAAATATAGAATAAGAATGTTTGGGCCGGAAAATGTTTAACTTTTCGAGGAAAGTGACATATCAGTCCCTGGTGATGGCTGCATATAGAAAGGCAATCCTCGCGAATAATAGTAAAAAAAAATAATACATGTACCTGCTTCAGTTTAACGCTGTAACGATTTTTATAAACACTCAATTAATTTAAAAAAGTGTGACCAAAGCACATAAACATTATATGCTTGCCAGTGTGTATGCGGGTGAGTGAGAGTTTGTGTGTGTGTGTACAAGTGCCTGGAGCAGTTGACCCCATTTCGTTGGCCAAGAGACGGTTCTGCTGTTGCTGCAGTTGGTCTCTGCCTTTGCGCTGCTGCTCTTTGTCTTTGCTTTATGCCTTTTCCTTTGCCTTTATGCTTTATGCATTTTTATTTCCCACATTTATATTGTTTACATTTGCGTTGACACTCACTTCATTTAGCGAGGCAGGCAACCCCCTCCGCCCCTTCTTGCAATTTATGTCTGTGTGCAGGTCTCCATATGTGAGTGAGTGCTGAAAAGAGTCTCTTTTGTGTGTATGTATGTTCGTGTGCTTTTGAGTGCGTGCAGTCGGCTGCCGTGGGCTGCAGGTTAAGGACCTTTCTTTTGAGTTTTCAAATGTTTGCTTTTGGTCATGTTTTTATACCCTGACTTAAAGCGTTAAAGAGTACATGAAGTTAGTGCAAAACCTCAGCAAACGAAACATCCTATACACTATAAAGATTCGTCTGTTTGAAGCGACTCTCTTAGCGAGAAAGGTTATCTAAGTAAAATATATCAACTAAGGTATGTTTTAAGGGATAAAGTAAACATAAAAAAATAGGATGGATAGGTTAATTTATTATTGCAAACTCTAAAAAACCACTGAATACCAAATCTTGGGACGATAACTATCGTTTTTTTTCGTGGTGCTACTGCTATGGGAGGTATAAAATATAACCCAGATATAATATAAAAGAAACTTGTTTCCCATGACCTAATAAGCCATCTTTGAGGCCCTATGCTCCTCAAGGAGATAAAGGAACTCACAACAATAAGCCATCTAAACCGAATATTGTTAAGCCCTTACCATTTGTGAAGTCTAGGCGTTCATTCAGAGAGACAGACACAGTTGCACCTTAAAATATGGCATCAAAAACCTTAAACCATAGTAAAATAGTCGCAGAAGTCGGGAGTTGTTCAAATTTAGAGTCCTATGGCCAAATTTAAATTAAATTTAACCTGTAACTAGAGAGTAAAGTGAGTTGACAGTGAAATCTCTAAAGTCTAGAAAAACCGTAGGAGACACATACTATCTAATCTATTGGATTAATCGATGGAAGGAATCAACAAAAAAAAGCTGAAATTTTCTAGAGACAGGCCGAGTCTGAGGTCTTAAAAACCACAACAGCCTAGGATTCTGAAATAACCTCCAAAAGCCACAAGCTATTTTCATTCGGTTTTCTACGATGTTTTTGGGGTACTTAATAGGATTTCGAGGACCAAAGCCCCCTAGCCCGTCAGGGTTCTGAGGTAACGTCAAAAGTACAAAGTTTAAAGTGGATTTTTGAGGTTATGTACCACGGGAACTCTATATTTGTACCTTGAATTCGATTCAGCGACACCAAGAACATAAAGTAAGCATGGTTTGACCTGCGGCCCCCAAAATCGAGTTTTAAAAATAAAAATCATAAATTCAAATTTTGTATATATTGAATTATACGAAGAGGGCTTGTTCCTCGAATTCCTATTTAGTACCCCAAAAACTTTTTAGAGACACCTTGTCGCCCCTTTCGAATCGAAGTCAAATAAGCCTTATCACGGTTTCTGAGATAATTTCCAAAATACCTCGTCTTATATGTATTTCGAGGTTATCTCGACTAAAATAGCTAGAGATTTTGAAAACATCTTAAAGAAATTGAAATTCGGACGAAAATCAAACGACACAGATATCCATGTCACTGCTGATATAGTGGAGCGTATAGGGTGTGCAATAGTCGTCATATCCCAACTGTAAGCGCTACACTTGTTCTGTTTGTATTTCTTGCCTGTCCCGTCGTTCTTGCTCTATCAATTCCCCCCCATATTTTTTTGTATATTTATTTATGTGTTTGCTTTTGCGGTTTCTGTACCACACACACACATCCACACACACCCACACATATACACACACTCACTCACACACACACACATACAATAGTACACACTTTTCTACGGTAGACTGTGAATGCCTTTAATCTTAAGCGCATTTCATTTAGCATTATTGCCATTAAAAATGTTCTGGCCAGGTGTGGGCCAAGCTGAGCGACAGGTGTCCTGTGCTCCAATGTCCTTCAGCAACAACATCTTAAGTGCGGCTTACGAGCTTCCAAACCAATTAAAATGGTCACTGGCAGACAACAAATGTAATTTAAAACTGTAAGACATTGGCTCTAAGCTAATATCCTTAATATCCTTCAAAGTAAATTGCTGCATTTTTGCTTTATTTAACGAAATAGTGTAATATATAACATGGTTTAAAAAAAAAATAAAAACTTTTGGTGTTTACTTGGCAGCAGCATTGCCAGCTCCATTATTATCTTTAACCACATTTGACTTCATCTGCTCAGCTTCCTTAACTACATCATTACCATGCCCCTCGTTTGAGGGCGCTTCCAGACCAGCATTAGACTTCTTTTTCTTCGAGCCTCCATCCAGACGCCTGCGACGAAAACTTTCAATCGAGTGATCACGCTTGAGGTTACTAAAGCTCTCCGACCTAGGCTCCTCTTCATCATCATTCTCATGTGTCAAATCTTCCATGGATAAGTTTAGCTGATCTTGAAATTTTGATTTTTGTACAGTTTCCACTTCGACTGACACAATCGACTCAGCGGCTGGCTCAGTTTCCAAAATTTCAACGTTTCCGTCACTAAAGCGCACCTGACGTTCACGTTGGGTTTCCTTTACATCGCCGTCTTTATTCAGCTGCGAATCTTGAGTGCCAGCAACATCATTGGCAATCTCCACAACTGCATTTTCATTGGCCGACTGCGCCTGCTCGGGCTGTGCACCGTTGTTGTTCCTTTGCAATGCATTACTCTCAGGCACTGCATCCTCTGTATCAGAAAAACGCAGCATTGGATAATCATAAGGATCTGCTTCTTCGGCATCAAGTAGTTGAAACCGTGCGTCTGCAAGCTCCATACGCAGGCCGAATCCCTCAAATAACTCTTTTTCATAATTTATTAAATTATACATGACCATGTAGAGTACTAGTGCAAGGACAACCCATAGAAATATGATATGTACTACATTATCCGTGAAAGCTTCGGGTGCCGAAAAAAATGTGAAATTTTTCATTTTGAACTGAAAATAAATTAACTTATTATTTAACTTTAAAAGCAAAAAATTAATAAGCCAGATAAATTTTTCTTTTCACTTTGAAGTACTGTGAACTATTCAAAAAAAGACAGCTAGAGCAAAGCCTATCTCAATCAGTGTTGTACAATATTTTTTTATCAAGTATTTAGTACAGTATTGCCAATGTTATTTTTATTTACATATGAGTGAATTTTGATGGAGCCGAAAAAGTCGATTCGCGGCGCCCCCTGGGAGTGTTCTACGGACAATTCTAAGCAAATTTGCCTAATAAACCATAGGTCTATTTTGAATTTCGAGCCTGCGGATTTTTAAAAATAGGTTTTTTCCCTATGTAACATTTTAGTTCAACATTTGGATTTTTAAACCAAAATTTGTCATCTTTTTATGTGTATATGGGGGTTTTGGGGGTCAAGGAATTAATTTTTGATGTTTATTTTTACATATGAGTGTCAAATTTTTACAGTAAATAGCTTTTAAAAATTTTGAATAAAACGCAATATTGTTGTTTTCATAAAAATAGGAAATCTTTTATATTGTTTACTATGGTCAATAATTACACAGGCCTGCAAATACTGGGGTCATGTCAGTTGTTGGAAAGCGAAGGGTCATTTCCGAAGTAATTTGATGCGTAGAATCCGAATCCGGGGCCAGAATTGGCCTATCACGTCACGATTTTGAGATATTTGAGGTTATGCACCCGAAAAACGGCGTTTCTTCAAATATCTCAAAATCCAAGGCCAATTCTGACCCCGGATTCGGATTCTACGCAGCAAATTACTTCGGAAATGACCCTTAGCTTCCCAACAACTAAACCAGTTGGCCTGTGTTATTGTTTCAAAGGTTTAATGCAAATGCTAATGACGTCGAGGAATATACTTCGTAACTTTGAATATTCATAGCTTTGCGAAAAAAAATCATCGCTTGAGCTTTCAAATTAAATTACTAAATGATTTAACTAGAGTGACAGACCACAAAAATTATTTGCACCCTGCACATAACCTCAAAAGTAGGAAAAAAACACCGTTTTCGGGGTAAATAACCTGAAATATCTCAAAATCCTGACGTGATAGGCCAATTCTGGCCTCGGATTCGGATTCAACGCAGCAAATTACTTCGAAAATGACCTATAGCTTTCCAACAACTAAACCATGTTGGTCTGTGTTATGGGACAAATCAATATAACCATTTTGATGTACTACATAGCACAAAAACAGTGGGACCACCTGAGTATAATTTACACTATTCAATTCCTGATCCAATGATATGCAAAATCATTGATAAAGTATTAGCTCTGAAAAAAAAATAGGAAGCTGAGCAAAGAATACATTTGGCGGTGTACAGATATTCAAGCAGTAAAAAAAGTTACCATATCTTGTTTATTGAGCTCACATTAGTCTATAACCTAAACTCTAAAATATTTACACGATTTTTTGTACATAAAGCTCGGTTTTCTTTGATGAGCAACTTATAAGAAACTTATACATATTTTTTAATCCTAGCACAACTACGCATGCCATCGAAACGTAGACATTTCAATTTTTTTATTATCTCTTCACAATGGCCACTGTAAGAACTTCTCTCTTCATTTAGCTAAGAATACTTAGAATAGTCGAATAGACGTATCGTTAACTTTTGTGTGATTTTTTTTTTAAGTTTAAAATAATCGCGTAAAGGATATATAAAATTTTTTGTCACGAGTGCTCGACTATAGACTGTGATTAGTTTTTTTTATGTTATACCAATACATTTGTTTATTTATGTATCTACCAACTCGATTGTTAAAAATAAAGACAAAAAAAAAACAAAAAAAAAAAACGGGCGGAGATCTTAGCATGAAAAAAAAAACAAAATAAAAGTTTAAAGATTTTAAAAATTTGCAGATGTTACTGGGCCCATGTTATTAATTCAAATAATTGAGTAAACGTTAAATTCAAATGAATAATCAGAAAAAATATATCCTAATTCAATTTTGAATTATTCAAAATAAGTTTGTTTCACTTTCGAAATATGCGAGTTTTTTGTTTTCTGTTTTCCTTAAATTTAAAATAAAATACTCTTTAATCTTAGCATTTAGACTATTCGCTCTAACAATGAGTTCGAAATGCTCTTTCAAGATACAATTCTAAAATTCAGCACTTTTTTCTTAAAAGCTATCTAAGCGCAATTGTTCTTAAATGGATGCTAAACTTTTACAAATTAAAAGTTGCTGTCTATAATAAAACGCTTTATAATTAAGAGATTTGCTCTCAAAGCAAAATCTTTCTCAGCACTTTTTTATCACTTTTTTTTTGGTCAAAACACTCGCTTTTTTTGTAGGCAAATTCGGTTTTTTTTTTTTTTATTATACTACTCCAATCCTACTACTGTGACCAAAAAATAAGGTGACATTGCATCTATTCTAAAAAATCTTTATTTATTCTTCCAAATCAATTTAATCGCCTTCAATGTAATCCTTCCCCTGACACAATGCACTAATGCCAACGGATTTTGCAATCTTCGAAACAGTTGTTTAAATCGATATCCGGGATGGCCTTCAGCTCTCTCTTGAACGCGGCTTGAATATCTTCTATCGTCTCAAAACTGTGTTCCCGGAGCGGTCTTTTGAGTTTGATGAATAGCCAGAAGTCGCACGTTGTCATATCAGGTGAATACGGTGGTTGTGGCACGATGGGTTGAGTTTCTGGTGAAACGATCACGAAGAATCAATGCAGTGTGAGGCGTTGCATGGTCATGGTGTAAAAACCATGAGTTGTCACGCCAGAATTCCGGCCTCCTTTGGCGAATATATTCGCGCAAATAACGCATAAAGACAACTTGTTGACTGTTTGACCCGGCGGAAGGAACTCCTAATGCATAACACCACGATAATCGAATAAAACAGTCAACATGACCTTGATTTTTGAGCGACTTGGGAGCGGTTTTTTTGGTCTTGCCTCACCTTTGGCACGACAGTCGCTGTATTGATGGGTTATTTCGGCGTCGTTAGCATAGATCCAAGTCTCATCTCCAGCTATTATGCATTTCGTCTTGTCAATGTAGTCAGAAAGCATTGTTTCACACACTTCAACGTGACGCCTTTTTTTCCAAAAAAATTCAATGTTTTTGGTGTGAAAATCGACAAATGCACAGTAATGAATATTTTGACGTGTAACTTGGCATGGATGACAAAGACAGTCTCCAAGTCCAATTTTGGCGCGCGCAGTTTAAATTCAAATGTCACCTTACTTTTTGGACACAGTAGTAGATCTACATCTCGGCATAAGCTATAAGTTCCAATATATATTTAAGTGAAAAAATAATGCCATTTTAATCATATAAAATTGTTTGTGTATTTTGTTTTAAAAGATTTTAACAGAAGTCTTTAAGGAAATTTTAGCCTAATTTAAAGAGCGACAAGTTATAAACAAACAAAGATGAACAGCCATGCAGGGACATATACTATAGCTATATCTCTTAATTCAAGTCATTTGTGTACATATACAGTATGATCTGATCTGCATATCATCTTTGCTTGTTTTTTTTTTTTTTTACATACATTTTATGACATACTTGTAGTAGCAAGCACTATGTAAAGAATCTAAATATACTGCATCATAAGACTCTAACTAGGTTCAGCTAAGTCCTTTTGAGTATGAGTTACAAAACTTGACAACTTTATATGCTACGACAAAAAAAAAAAACATGCATATACTAGCAACAAAATGGCAAATCTCAATGTGCAACAATGCACACGCTTCTGCCGATACACACACGCACATAAATGCATATATACACATGTACTGTATATATGTAGACAGTGAGCAAGGCGTCGAGAACTGACAAACACTTGAGAGTTCAACCGAGTTCTTAACCCGCAGCTTGCGGCTTTGTTGCCATGGCTTGGTCTGTGGCTAAATTTGTCAAGAAGAAAAAGCTACAATGAAAGGAAAATAAATATAAAAAGTGCCATGAAAATAAATTAAAAATGTGTGAGTGCGCAACACACACACACACACAGAGAGCGAGCAAAAACAACAAATAAAAAATCACACACCAACACACTTATACGGCAGCTTAGAGACATATTAAGAAACGTGACTCTGTCGCCTGTTTTGTCTTTGAGTGTGTGTGTGGGTATAAGCGCCTGTAGATGCGAGTGCGAGAGACAGAGAGCGTAGATGAGTAGGCATGTGTGTGTGTGTGCATCTATATTTAGCATGGTATGAAAAATGCTTGCTGCATAAGCACAGGCGCGTGTACGTTGTTCTCTCTAGCGAAAAAGAAGACAGCAGCCGCTTTTTTGCTCCTTCAACCCAATGCTACTCTCTCGCGCTCGCTCTCCCGCTCTCTCTGGCATTATCCCATTCACGTTCGCTTCTAATGACAAAAGTTATGACGACAAATGACTCTGTTGACTTTTACTATGAAATCAGAGGCGTCAAGTTCGCCGCCCTCTCCGCTTGGCTCGGGTGTTGCAAATTGTGGAACTGCTTTTTTTCGTCTGAAAACTGAAATCTGAAATCATGAATCATTTTCGTTGACTTGTTTTCCATTTCACTTTTCACTTTGTAATTTGCACTTTTCACTTTTAGCCTTTTCTAGTTTTGTGTGAACAACATTTAACCATTTGGACTCCAGCTGCCTCCAGCGCCTGCCCCATGCAGCATGTTGATTACCATGCACTTATTTATAATTATGCAAATTGTTAATGAAAATTAATAAATGAAAAATATGTGCCTTTGTAGTCATAGGTAAAATCATTATGTAATTACATATGCAAGTTGACCAATTGCATTGGGCTGGCCGCAACTGCTCTTACATACAAATTGAATTTGTTAATCAACTGTATTTTAGAGTTAATTGAAAATAATAAAAAAAAATGTTCAAATTAAAAGCGTTATTTAAAATGTTATTTAATAAGAAATTATTTATACACTAATAAATTACTACTAAATAAAGAATTTGGGTTGGCCAAGAGCCATTTTTCTATTGAGGCTAAAATTTTTATTTGGAGACTTAATACTAGGATAGAAACTCCTATGATTCAAATTATTTAAAAAACAAAGGCGCACCCAAAGAGCATTTCTTATCCATCGTAAGATTGTTTAGTCTTAATGCTGAGATTTACTTAGTTCTTTTTTAATGAAACAAGAGAACCAAATTTAATTCGAATTTTAATTATTGACGACGCTTTTTTCATACCACAGCGTATTTTTTTAAGAGATTCATTCAGTTGGCAACACTGCTTTATCTGATAAGCCATTTAACAGCTGATAGTTACTTTTTGTTGAGTTTGGTTTGGCATTTCATTATGGATAGACTTACATTATTTTTTATCAAAATAATGGTTCCGATCGTTAACTTCCTGCGTCGAATCCAATGAGTTACTATTTTTATTAAGTATGAAGAGAAAGATGAATATCTGCTCCCGCTATCTTAGATATTTGGTAGCTCAGGCAAAGAAATGGCCTCCTCAATGAATAAAATATCGATAACGATATTATTTTTGTGACTTGATATTTTTGCGGAATTTTCGGTACTAGGGGTCGTTTTGACCATTAATATCCAATTAAAATTGTATTTATCTGCTTGGACAGATAGCTTGAAAACAAGGAATGAATGAAAATAAAATTTTAATTAGCAAAACGCTTCGCCTCTTCATTCTATAGGGTGGACCATCTGTTGGTTTGGTTGTTTAATACTCATAATTCGGAGCATTCCCGTCTAAAGTGGATGCTCTTCTTCATATGCCAAGTTAAAAACTACTCAATGATCTATTGATTTAATAACCAAACAACGCGTAAAAGTGGTTCAGACGTACTTAGAAAATGGTTTCTCTGTGAAAAAACATTTTGTATATTACGCACAGTTTTAGGCCAATTTAATCGGCCTTCCGAGCCCAGAATCAATAAAATTATTGACCGGTTCGAATCTACTGGTTAAGTGGCCGGCACTTCACTATATTTGCATGCTCGTATGGTTCGTATACGCAATAATATTGCTGCAGTTGAGGCCAGTGTCGACGAGTTGCCGGGAAAATCGACGTTTGTCGAATTTTGCATGCGCATTTGTGTTTCCACGTTTAGAAGCTTCAAATGACGTAATTAAAGCCCACGGACCATTATTAGCGTCGCTTATCCGTTCAATGGATGGAAAAACAGACACAGGTTTTCGTCAAAAAAATTTCATTAAAAATTACTATGTTCGCATATGGCCCTGTAGAGCCTTTCGCCCCGGCCAGTTGGGCGATACTATTTTTCAAGTTTGAAACTTGCATTTGGTATATGTATACATTTGCCCAATTTTGTTGAAAAATATACGAATTAAATGCAATTTGCAAAGAAACCAACAGCTGGCCCACCCTATACAAGTCAAGTATCGAAATTATTATTGTTTCCTATAACTCATAATTCAGATATTGAATCTCAAAGTCACTAAAATCAGATTTCTTGCAAATTTTTTTTTTCACTTGCTCGAATACTAGCATAATGGTAGTTAGTTAAAAAAAAATTGCATAAGACTTCCTCAATAAAAGAATATTTATCTAGAATTTTGTTGTCAAACTCGCTTATTTTCAACATAGAAATAGCAATTCACAAGGAAACTGTTGGAAACACTTTGCACGCTTACAAGGACATCCCAGCAACTAACCAAATCTATTATAGTAGAAAAAATGCCAGTTTCACAGATTTAAAATAGACCGCTTGAGTGCCAAAATACAGTTCTTTTTTCTTTTATGTATAACATTTAATCACTCACCCTCTATTGTCCAAATTTAAGAATTCGTAGTATCTCAGCAACTTCACTTATTAACTAGCAAAAAGGTCGTTCACGCTGCAGTCAGTTGAGTTTCTGCGCAAGCTCAAATAAATAAATATATTGGTTAAATAGAAAATATTTCTGTAACTGCAGTTCTATGATGGACTGACACTGCAAGCAAATTTGCTGGACTGACACTGCAAGCAAATTTGCTGGAGTCAAGAGGCTTATAACAATAAGAATGCAAAACTTACCTGGTATTGCAACAAAAACACTAATGCACAGGCTTATTATTATTTACGAAACGAGAGACAATAAAAAATACTAAAAATCACAAAACTCGTATTTTTCGAATGAGCAACTTCGACATGAAAAAATATGATTGCTGTGCAGTTTGACAGTATAATGACAGATTTTACAAAGCATTTTTTATATATAAATATTATTATAGTATTAAAAATGCAAACCATGAACTGACTTACTTTGGTTCAGTTCGGTTCAGGGCTGCAACAGATATGAAATTCAGTGCTGAGTTTTTAGTACCAGAAATTAAGCTGAAAGACTTTCTTTCAGTGCGGTTCATGCCTCAGGCTGTTTAGTTTTCTATCACACCACAAGCACTAAATAATACCGAAAAATATTATAGGTATCAAAAAATTTGTACACACTGGCAGATATTGTAGCTATTAACACAGTTGTGCGTACAATTGCCCTACATTTGATTAACTAGGCTTTGGTTGGGCACAAATACAGAATTTTTTCAAGTCTAAGTAGTGTTGGATACTTCAACATTTCTGCTTTAAAGTGTCAGAGTGAGGCAACAAATCAGCCATTTTTTAAGTTCAATTGTTGTAAGACACATCTGCATTTATGCCAATCTGCATTTTTGCACAACAAAGTGAACATACCAAACATAAAATAATACTAATTACCAAAACCAACTTTTCTTTACGAAATTTATCGAAATGCGCTATTTGATATACTCTCAGAGAGAGGTATTAAAAAAAAAACCCCAACCAAGTGCAAACCGCGCAATTTCTATCAATTTTAATGAAATTAAATAAATTTTATGCTACATGCAAATTTTGTTGCTCATCTAGGGACTGATCATAATCACTTGCACTATATGCTTGTTTGTTAGTATTGTTGTTGTTCTTGTTGTATGGAAATGTTTTTATAATGAAGTATGTGACAAAAAATTTACAATTGCCACTAATTGGCCCTGACATGATGCACATGATTGTAAATTTAGTAAAATTACATTGGAAAACTTGTAAAAAAAACTCTAATTAAATTTGCATATACATTCAGTAGAACAAGTGGTAATCATGATAATAAGTATACGTCATACAAACAAGTAGCTGATAAAACAAACTCTACGGAATGTTTGCGCTTTTCAAACTGTTCAAGTTGGCATGCAAATCAAATTAACTTGAAATGTAGTTAGTATTTTGAGCAAGTAGTGCAACTTATGTATAAAGACAGGTCAATAATAAATTGGCCTTTAACTTGAATATTTAACCAAGTATATGAGGCAGATATAATTATAACAAAAGTATATCAACAGACAACTTGACAGCACTGCCAAGGGCCAGTTACGAGTTACGAAAGTGAGAGAGTTGGGGTAAAATTTATGATTTCATTTATAGTCAATAAACGCACATAACCACACATACCAACACACACTCATATACATACATTATATGTGTACTGAAACTTGAACATTGCTTATTTAATATGTGTGTTTTGCTTGAGGCGTAAAATATGCCACAAAATGAACATTTTGGCCTAGCGTTAATTCAATTTTAGTACGTATACGCAGTGTGCTACAAACTACATGCATTAAGTAATGCTTGAGTGTGTTTTAGCATAGCCTTGAGTGCAATAAGTATGGCTGTATGCGGTGTTTGGTTATTTTTGAGTGTGTGTGTGTGTGAGTGTCCTTGGTGGCACGTTCTATGCCTCTACTCAAAAAAAAAAACATTATCACCTTTCTGCAGCAATTAATTTATGTAGTTTAAGCTTCATTGTTTGCTTTAAGAGGATAAATTCTATCGAAGCATTTTTCTATGCCATTTTCTGACTTTCAAGGCTTTGTTTGAAGTAAAAATATATTTATTTTCTTGTGCATTTTTCAATAGGCTTAGAAAATTTCAATAAAAGCAAATCGATATTTTTTTTTTTGTCTACCTATGTGTATAAAAATATACAAGTGCTTTATACTTGATTGGTGCAAAATAAAAGCCTAATCTTTTCTAAAAAAAATTAAAAAAAAAAAACAGTGCCTTAAAAAAATGTATATTTTGAAGACTTTATAGAATTACTATGGGGCTCTGCCCCCTGCGTGCTTTACACATAAACCACCCGGTCTTCTTTATTTAATTTAGATCATGCATACTATTGCTATTCCCTCTTTCATGATACATTTTAATGTTACGTATGAGTTTGTACCTGCATGATTTCAACATATTGAGGTAAAACTTACATTATGCACACCGTATGAAGCGTGGCTCTCACATAGTGTAAGTCTCAGCTCGATACGTTCACGCATAAGAACACAATCGGTACCACAGTAATTTTTTTCTTACTAAAATCGCGATTAAAAAATTTTGGATGGGGATAGGAGAGTGAAAAATACTTTACAACCTATTCTCATACCTACCAAATATTTAAAAAAAAAGTTTCATACAAATCGGTCGAGCCGTTTCGGAGAAGCGCGACCACAAACACCGTGACACCAGAATTTTATATATTAGATGTAGCACAGTGGCATCATTTATGCACACCGTATGAGGCGTGGCTATCACATAGTGTAAGTCTCAGCTCGATACGTTCACGCATTGGAACACAATCGGTACCACACTAATTTTTTTCTTACTAAAATCGCGATTTAAAAATTTTGGATGATGATAGGAGGGTAAAAAATACTTTACAACCTATTCTCATACCTACCAAATATTAAAAAAAAAAGTTTCATAAAAATCGGTCGAGCCGTTTCGGAGAAGTGCGACCACAAACACCGTGACACGAGAATTTTATATATTAGATGTAGCATAGTAGCATCTCTCACGAAAAAATAAAAGCTTGTACCTAATTGTAAATATGAAATTCTTTCAACCCCATAAACTTTAACAATCTGCCGTGCTCTGGAAAACGAATAATCCAAACCGAAAACTTTTATTCGGATTCCATTATGGGTGCTCCGGAAAACCAATTTTTTTTGTCGATAATTTTCCTCATTCTTTCCGATAAATTCTCATGTTGCGTTGGCGCGGAATTATTTATGTGTGATACAAAACAGCTGACATGGTTGCCGCAGCAACCTCTTTTTTTTACTACATGTTGTTTAAATTTCATTTTCATTAAAATATTGCTTGCTCTTTATTATTCTTTATACTAAATAAAATTACACAAAAACATAACCTTTGCAACGATATTTATTGAAATTAAACACGACTTAGCTATTTTTTTTACAAGGGAAATATTCTTTGCGCAACGCGGCAACCCTGCCGCACATATCGTCATGTGTTCGTTTCGGCAGTGCATGCTATTTTTTGGGTTGAGTCAGAAAAAAAATAATTAAAAATAATGATCAATAAATATATAACTTGAAGTTGGCATAAATATAATCTAAAAATATCAAAGAATATCTAAAAAATAATTTCAGTATAAAATTGTTGCGTTTTTAAACCTATTTTACCGATTCGATGTAATTCCTCTTGCAACAAAACATTCGATTTCAAAGCACATAAAAAAAATTCGTTTTGGTGGAATTGGTAGCACCAAACATTCGGTTTCAAAAAGAATCCGCATGAAATGTTCAGCAATCGGCCTTTCCATTCCATACACCCACAATCCGCCAAACATCAATGCATTACTTGTGGCAAATAATTACTTTTCTTTTTTTTTGGGAAATATGCTTGTAGGATAACCCAGTCTGGGCGCTGTTCCAACTGTTTCGCAATTTTTTTATGCCTTTTATAACACCGTGTAGTTAAATATTTTTATTCAGGAAGCTGCTTTTGTTTCATACAGTCCACACTTTTTAAATAAATGTATGTCGTGCATACAACATCTGACCTTATTCCTCCTCTGGTTCTTGCTTCAAATGGTTGTTGCTGGCTTTTTAGCTGCACCTACGTTAAGTTCCCGAATCTCGCATTCTGCATCCTGTATCCTGCATCCCTTTACTGATTTTACGCTGCATATTTTAATTTTTTAGCAGGAGCAATATAGGCGCTGCCACTTTTACTTTGTGCAATTGCTTTTGCCGGATATTATTGTTAGTTTTCGTTTTCGGCCTTTTTTTTTCATACGTTTTTGGTGCAGTGTGTGTGGAGCGGGGGAGGGGGCGCGTTGGAGGCTTTTGTTTTAAACCGCATTGATGTGGCTGTTGTTGGTGTTGTTGCTATTGTTTGTTGCCGTGTCCTATTTGTATCCTGGCGGCTGCAATGGCGTTCTCTTACACATTTATGTCTATTGGCGCGCGTCCATTTCCATTTCATTTCCGTTATTGCAAAACTTTTCGTATTAAATATATTTTTCTCTCTTCGCTGCTTGCCTTTTTCTCTTTTTGGAGAGCTACGTTTGTTTCATTTTGTTGTTGTTATTTGCACTTTGGCAAAGTTGTGTGTTGTTTGTTTGTTGGTTGTTTGTTGTAACTATTGTTATTGCTATTATTCCTGGTGCTTTATGCGCTTTGGCCATTATTGCAGTTGTGTATGTGTGTGTGTGTGTGAAATGATTTTCCTTGGCACATTTGCATCTACACTGTGCGAACAAAAATTTGTTTGAGACAGACCTGAACACAGAAAAACAATTTCGGTATAGGCAACAAAATGTTATACCCAAAGTGATTTCTGATTCAGAAATCTGGGGTATGACGAAGCAACTCCTGACTTAAGTCAAATTATACGTAGAATTGTAAAGAAAAACAGTATTCACTTTTTCATTATCCTTGTTACGATGTACTTTATGTGTAAATGATGCTGGAAAGAATGGGATTTTGAAAATCCAAAGCCGGTTTATTAAATATTTCATAATCGGCCAAGCTACGAAAAACGAATCCGAACATTTTATTCGGATTTGTTTTGAAGCCGAATGTTCGGTGCTCCCAATTTCACCAAAACGAATTTTTAATTCGGCTTAAAGCCGAATTTTTTATTGTAAGAGAAATTAAAACGTATCGGTAAAATAGGTTTAAAAAAGGACGAATTTAATACTGAAATAATTTTCAAAATTATTTTAAATATTTTTGTATAATTCTATTCGAAAGACAAAGTACTAGCAATATTTTAATAAAATTAAAATACAAGCAACATATAGTAATAGAAAGATACAAGGCTGCTGCAACCATGTCAGCTGTTTTTTTTCAACAAGAATAATTTCGCGCCAACACAACATGAGAATTTACCGGAAAAATAAAAGAATTACACGAATATGTATGTATATCAAAAATAAAAAAAGAAATATCGACAAAAAATGAGTTTTCTGGAACACGCAAAAACGAATCCGAATAAAATTGTTCGAATTGGTTTAATCCGTTTTGCGGAGCACGGCTAAATAATACCAAATAGGTTGTTTTTTTTTTATGCATTCTACAGAAGGTAATGAGGGTTGAAAAATCTATCATTCTTGTACTGAAATCTTAATTGTAGTTTGATTTTGGTTGAGTCAAAGAATATAGAGATGCATATATAAACCTAAAGGTAGAATTAAAAATTTTAAAAAACATTTATGCTCGAACTGAGTATAACGATGTGCTCAATTTTTTTCGCTCAGTGTAGTTTATGTGTATTTATGTTTATAGTTGTTATAGTTTGTCCATTTATATTATGTGGCCTACTTCTAGGCGCTGCGGCTTTACAAATTGACATGTAATTAAATGTACGCATAGCGCAATTTGTTACCAAGTAATTGTTATTCTACTAACAATAATTGTAATGGCCACAAAATCAGCCTCAAAGAGAGAGAGAGAGCGACAAAGAGTGAGCGTGCTACAGTGAGGACTCAGTCAACTTGTTTCTGATTAGTACAACAATGTTGGTGGTTGTTGTTGTTATTGTTGTAGATGTTGCAATTAGCATTGTACTGCGTAATAAATAAAATTAACCACAATTCGCCAAACAACATGGTCAACAATGCGCGCTCCTTCGCTCACGCTTCGCTTTTGTCTCTCCTTTAGTAAAGTTATGGTTACAGAACAGTGACGTAGATAGGGCTCACTTTAGGCAGCAGAGCTAGGGTAAAATAATTATTTTTTATATATTTTTATTTGCAATCAAATAATTTTATATTTTTTCTTGCTTTTTACAGCTTTTCAATCGTTGTGGTAAGTACAACATATCTTTTATGTTTATTCTATAGCCTATGTCTAACTGAAGTTCGACCTTTTGTAGTCAAAATATGATTTTTATTTTAAAAAGCAATATCAGGCCTAACATTTGCTGAACATAAACAAAATTATTACGAAAAATTTGTAACTCCAAAAACACGCAACTTAATATATTTTGCTCACATTGCTCCCTGCCTCATGTAAAAATGGCTATCTACGTCACTGGTACAATTAAACAAATGTTTTTGCATATTTTATGTGCAAAACTCACCCGCATTCGTTTGCATTCAGCCAGCCACAAATTTTTTAGCGCATTTGAATTAATGACACAAAATGTCAGCAAAATGTTTGACCACAAATCATGTTGCAAAAGTTTTTGCCGCAGGATATTAAAGGATGCCCCCCAGAAGGCTGCCCAAAAACATGCTGACCAACTTTAGCCCCAAATTAGCATGAAAATAAATATAGTTGCAGTGTGTGTGGCTCAAAAATTTTTTAAATTTATTAAAATTCTGACTATGATAACTAGGGTGGTCCGCTGCAGGTTTAGTAATATAAAATTAAGAGAGCACATCATCCTTGAACATCTCCGAAATGCGATTACCGAAATTCTTTTGCAGCGGCATCTGGCCATTGTAGCAATAATTCTGCGTCAATGCACTAAAGCGTCTATAATTATCTGCACCAGCTCTGAGACGCGAGTCTAGATCCTGAGCTTCTTGCGTGACTGCATTGAGTGTGACATAGGGGCCACTCAAATTTGCACCAACTATTTGTATTCGTTTAACAGCTGGTTCTTTAATAGCTGTCAAGGAACCTGTATTACTGTGCACGGACTTGATGGTGGTATTGGATATGGTAGGTCTACTACGATGCTCACTAATTTTGGTCAAGAGATTTATGCTGGAGCTGCTCTTAAGCGTTGTATTGGAGTCTGTGTTTTTGGCTGCGAGTTTATCTGATTCGGCTTTGGAGTCCTTTGGAACCAATGTGTTAGCAGAAGCACCGCTTTTAAGTCTGCTTGTTTTGCTGACACTGCTTGCCAGTGGGCCTACGCTCACGCAATCAAGCATTTTGTTAGATTCAGTCTTTTTCGTTGCGAGTTTTTCTTCGTGCTGCATCGTTTTTTCCAAGGACTTGGCTTTGGTTTGCTTGGATATCGATTCGGCTTTGGAGTCCTTTGGAACCAATGTGTTAGCAGATGCACCACTTTTAAGTCTGTTTGTTTTGCTGACACTGCTTGTCTGCGAGCCTACGCTCAAGCAATCAAGCATTTTGTTGGATTCAGTCTTTTTGGTTGCGAGTTTTTCTTCGTGCTGCAGCGTTTTTTCCAAGGACTCGGCTGTGATTAGCTTGGATATCGATTCGGCTTTAGAGTCCTTGGAAATAATTGTATTTGCAGATGCACCGCTTTTTAGTCTGCTTGTTTTGCTAACACTGCTTGCTCGCGATCCTAGGCTTAAGCAATCAAGCGTTTTGTGGGAGCCGTTCTCTGTAGATTTAAGTGTTTCTTTGTGTTCAGCTGTGGAGTGCTTTGGAACTAAGTGTGTTAGCAGATGCACCGCTTTTAAGACTCTTTGTTTTGCTGACGCTGCTTGTTTTGCTAACTCTGCTTGTTTTGCTGACACTGCTTGCTCGAGAGCCTAAGCTTATATTTGAGCTTACCGAATTCCGTGTGGAGTTTGATTTGACAGCCAACAAGGTTTTCAGTGACGCTTCTGAGGGCTTAGGCTCAACTACGTTAGCTTGTGACTGCTGATGTTCCACAACGGCTGACAATTGCAGCTGCGAGGCGCCTCCTGCATGCATGCGACTTGCCCCCTTGGAGGCGGCCATCTCTTCGTTGATAGCCTTCGACAGATGCACTTCACCAAGTCTCGATTTAGCCGATTTGAGTGAGTGGCCACTGCAAGTGTCTGCGGCTGGCAAGGAGCTTTTAGACACCGATGTGTTGGTGTGCACTTTGGATGCTGGCCAGGTGGCAAAGACAGGCGGTGGATAGGTCGTATAGGTGGGTAACTGAAATTCTGTGCGTGCACCATGATTGGCAGGGCCCACCATAAAGGGATTGAAGGGTTCGCCGCTGTTGTCGTCAAACATGCCGATTGCGTTAGTTAGCTGTGTGCATATAGGTGCCATGATGACGTCACAAGGCATACAATTTAAGGTAAAAGTTTTAAATACTTACATGAGTGCTACCGAAAATAATTTTGTTTAGCTTTAATTTCAATGTTTTAATGAATCTGCCAGCAAGCCGGTCTAATAATAGGCTTAGAAATATGAAGCAAAAGTTTAAGCCTGCTTTGTCTGCCAGAACATTGTCTGGTGCTGGCTGATATTTTGCATTACTTTAATTAAAATTTTGTCTCAACAGCGTCAAGTTCTTGGCTATAAATGTATTGCCATCAATCTTGTACAGTCTTCTAGCTGCTGCACGTGCTGATAAGGCAGTTTCCTTTATGACTCCAGCACCAGACAAAAGGCCAAAGCTCCCGACAATATGGCTGACAGTGTTAATAAGTAATGTTTGTTTGTGTGTGTGTGTGTGTGTGTGTGTCAGTGTTGTAAAGTGACTGTTTATTGTTGTAGCTTGTCTTTTGTTTAGTGCACGTTTTAGCAGGCACTGCAATTAAACTCAAAATGTAATTTATTTTTATCAAAAATATTTATCAATTTTTTTTTAACCTCTAGGCGGAAAAGATTTGCGAAATAAAAATTAGTCAAAATCTTTACGAATTTAGCAAAATCCAAAGTACCACTGGCCATTATGTTGCCCTGCTATAGCATGTCCTGGAACACGCCCATAACATTTGAAAGTGAGCCACTACAAGCGTTGTCGGAACCACAACAGCAGCCACATAAAAATCTACTAAATTTTCAAGAAATCAAGCCTGCTGTTGCTCCCAATGTGTTGCCCTGCTTTGGTAGTGACCCCTGGAATACTCCTATGTTATTTACCAGCGAGCCTTTACCAATGCCGCAAACTTTGGCCAATCCACAACCGAAACAGCAAAAGAATTTATCGGGCTTCAAAGTAAATCCCGCTGAAACTTCCAATATGTTGCCCTGCTGCGGAGTTACCCCTTTGAGTTCGCCCATGATATTGGCAGCTGAGCCACAAGCCTTGGCCAAGCAACAAACGAAACAACAAAAGAGTTTCCATAAAACCAAAGCTAAGCCCGCTGCTACTGCTGAAACTTCTCACACAATGCCCTCTTTCATCAGTAGCCCCTGGCAACCTCCTATGATATTTGCAAGTGAGCCATTAACAACACCTCAAATGGCTCCACAAGCCGTGGGCAAACTACAACCAAAACAGCAAAAGAGTTTTCCAAAGTCCAATTTAAAACGCGCTGAACCAACTGCAATGCCCAGCATGTTACCCTGCTTTGGCGCTCCATTCGATCCACCAATGATTTTTGCAAGTGAGCCTCTACCCATGCCTCCACCCATGCCTCTACCCATGCCTCTAACCGCTCCAAAAGAAGCGCAGCAAAAGAAAACCACTACGAGGACAGTAACAAACCAGCTTAAAAGTAAATATGCTCAGAAATCCCAAGCTAAGAAAAAGACGCCTGAAGAACAAACATCGCTATCCACCTATAACAATTTTCATGAGTCCATATGTCCCTATGCGCCTAACGCTATGAATTTGCCGTGCATGAATATGCCCCTGGTCCCGCCAATGCCGGGACCTAGTGACATATTGATGCCCCCACAGCCCGCAATTTCCGCACAATGCTTTAATTATGGTTTTGTGCCGCAAAGTAATGACGCAGGTGCCTGGAATGGATATGCCATGTTCGCTGATGTTACGGATAAGCCGTTTGGATTCGGAATGAATCCCACTGACTAGAGGATGGCAGAGGAGCAGAATATAAGAACTCTTGGATAAATGTAAAATGTTAAATATTTCTGAAATACATAAATTAATTAATATATTTTTATGGATTTTATATTTAATTGACGTTGAATAATTTGAAGCCCTTATTTTAAAATTTTGGAGCTAAAGAGCGAGAAGATATACATATGAAAAAGCTAAGCCTCTTGACATATATATATGACATTACATTGTTAATAAGTGTTGTTAAGTAGCAGCTGTAAAATGTGATGTGTAAAGTTTGGCAATGACTAGTACAATAACGATAAGAGATGAATTTTAGACAAAAAGAAGGAAAGAATAAAACAATTGTCTCTGATATTTGTTTATTTAAAGTCCGCAACGTACAAATTCCCCAAGAATCAGAATTCGGAACGAAAAACTTAAGTTATTGCTTTAAAAAATTTTCAAAGGTATTATGCGCAATGGCTGTCGTTTTCTGGGGTAATTTTTCGTTTTGTTTTTTTCTTCCTTTGGTAAAAAGGGATATTGTGTTTATATTAAAGTCGAAAATGTAGTGACGTTATGTCGGAATACCTTAAGTTACCTAAAGAATGATCATTGTGACTCGAGAAGTCGATATACCCATGTCCGTCTGTCCGTCTGTCGTCTGTCCGTCTGTCCGTCTGTCCGTCTGTCCGTAGAACGCCTAGATCTCAGAGATGGTAAGAGCTAGAGCAACCAAACTTTCAGATAAGATCCCTTGTTAATCCATAGGAGACAAGTTTATTTTATTTTTTTGATATCGGGATTACATAGTATAGCTCCCATAGGGGTGTTTCAGAGGACCTCGAAAAAAGCAAAAGTTTTAGATGGATAATTCGTTTGTTTATGAAGATATCATAACCAAATCTGGCAGTCGGAAGTTTTTAGAGATCCCCAGCACTGTACCAAATTTTATTTTTAAATCGGTTGACTATATCATATAGCTCCCATAAGATCGATCGGTCGAAAAAATGTTTTTGTACAAAATTCGTTGTTTTCGTTTGGTTTTGAAGATATCGGAACCAAATTCGGCAATAGGAAGTTTTTAGACTACCCAAGCACTGTTCCAAATTTGATCAAAATCGGTTGACTATATCATATAGCTCCCATAGGACCAATCGGTCAAAAAAACGTGTTTTGTGCGAAATTCGTTGTGATTTGTTTATTTGTGAAGATACCGTAACCAAATTTGGCATTAAGAAGTTTTTAAAGTTGCCAAGCACTGTTCCAAATTTGATCAAAATCGGTCGACTATATCATATAGCTCCCATAGGACCAATCGGTCAAAAAATCGTTTTTCTACAAAATTCGTTGCGTTTCGTTTGTTTGTAAAGATATTGTTAACAAATTTGGCATTAAGAATCTTTTAAAGTACCCAAGCACTGCACCAAGTTTGATCAAAATCGGTTGGCTATATCATATAGCCCCATAGGAACAATTGGTCAAAAAAACGCTTTTTTACAAAATTCGTTGTGTTTCGTTTGGTTTTGAAGATATCGGAACCAAATTTGGCTGTCGGGAGTTTTTTATAGTTCCCAATCAGTGTACTAAATTTGATCAAAATCGGTTGACTATATCATATAGTCCCCATAGGACCGATCGGTCAAAAAAATTGTTTGGTGCAAAATTCGACTGATTTCTTTTTTTTTATGAAAATATCGTAACCAAATTTGCCGAATAAAATATCTTTTGAAGGTTTTAAGCAATGTGTCGGACTTAATTGCAATGTGGTGGTACAGGGTATCCCAAAGTCGTCTGCGCCCGACTTTAACGTACGCCATCTTTTTTTATACTTTTTCGCGAATTATTTTTTAAGGTAATTTTTTGATATTTTTCAAAGAAACATTATTTTATATTCAAAATCCAAAAGGTGACGATATTCTGCATATTTTAAGTTACAAAGATAAACTTTTCAAATGAGGAGCAACAGGACATAAGAAACAGAAGAATAACAAACAAAATGGCGTCTGTAGAGAGCGAGTATATGAGTAATTTTCGGAGAGGCCTCCACGGCTGTAGCTTTTTGACGTCTTCATTGATCTGAAACATAAAGAAAAAAAAGCAAGTGAACCACGTAGGGGTTTTTCAAAAATATAAACTAAAAAAAAAAAACCATAAGTTGAACAAAAAACATTTTTTTCGTCAAAAGAAATCTTGAAAAATGAATTGTAATGGATAATGGAGTAATGGATTGTGTCGAAATTTCAAATTGATCGAAAAATAAAAATTGACTGAGTTATTCGTGAAGCCATTCGAAAAAAGTGCTTTCGAGAAAAACGCGTTTGAGGTTTTAAAACTGGCCCGACCGCATGCGCCCGACGCTTATAAGTGGGGAAAATTTTGTTAATCACTTCTGGACATAATTTCTTACATAATAGTCGAATCTATTTAGATAAAAAAAATTGATTTTTAAAGATTTTACAACATCAGCCCTTAATATAACTTATATCCAAAAATTTTTTTACTATAATGATTAATTACGCAGCTAAGGGGTTCTGATCTGTAGACAAAAAACATATTTTTTTTTTTGTGTTTCGCTACGCAGAACAGCTTTAGGTTGTATCCTAACCTCAAAAAACCCCACAACTTTTTTTTGAGACAGGTTCCCTGATGATTTTTGTAGACATTGCATTCCAAATCCAAGATTTACAAAAAACATAACACGTTGGGTTTCTTCTTTCTCTCCCCTAAAATAAACGGTTTTATTGGGCTTATTGAGGTTATATCGGTTTTGGATGCCACGACCTCAAATACCTGACCCCTGGATTTGAAAGTCGGTTTGTTTTTTATGTGGCTGTGTTATTTGACATTGTTACTACGTACTATGGTGCTCTAGCTGAGCAATGCTTGAAAATATTCAAAACTTTGAGAATTTAATAATGGTAACATACATTTGCAAAAAGTTTTTAGCCGATCTTGCAGCGCCTAACTTTAACGTCAATATGCGGTTAAATTGCGTATACGTAATTTTATTTAGAATTCTTATAAATTTTTATTATACATATACAATTTTGAAAACAAATCGATCTCTTCGATTTTGATCATGTCTTTCTATGAGATAGAGGTACTTAATCAAATTAAATTAAATTAAACTTGTAAATTAGTTTTTATTGCAAAATTTGTATAATTTGCCTTATTATCAATGACTTTTTCTTATATAGAAATATCTTTGTTCGTTAAGGAAATATGTCTTGTCATTACCCTGCAAAATATCCAATTAACCAATGCTCGATAAATAATTGCAGCTTTGGAAAAAAAAAAACAATTGACAGTTTAATGTTGGCAAATTTTAATTTAATAGCAAAAAAAAAAAAGGAAAAAAACATTGTGGTTCCTTCCCCCTACCAATCAAATTCAGACGGCTATAAGACCATACTTTTGTTCATTTTTTCTTTCAGAGTAATATAGAACAGCTTTTATTTTCCTTTAGTCAATAAAGTGTCCAAAACAGCTCTTTTCAGTATATCATTTTATAGAACTTACATATTATACATATAGATGCTATAAAGTAGAAGTAAGAAGACAAGCTACACATACACATTTAATATTATGTAATTTTTTGAAGAATTTCTACTTCAAAAATACTCATCTCACTTACAGCTCCCCCCTGCTTTGCCTGACTTTATGTCATTCGCACTTGTGCAAGCAAAAATATTAAAATTAAAGACGAACCATTAAGAATTCATAATGCGTAAAAAGTACTTTAAGTGACACACATGAAGGGCAATATGACTTGGAAGTCCTTTAGAGAGATGCCTTTTTGGTTTGCGTTTTGCATTTTAGATGCACTTCATTTGCAGTTAAGATTTTTGCATATTTCATTTTCAATGAAACTTTCTTTGACTTTGCCGGAAAAAGTTTTTCATAATTTGCTGTAACTTGTCTGCTTGTCTGGCAGGATCTAATGTTGCATCCTCAATCCCACCCACTGTCATTTTTGCACCTCATTGAGCAGGACTCGGCTGGTTAGGCAACTTTCACCTTGCGGCACGTTACCACGACTGTGTCTGCAACCTGCAACATTTAGTGGTAAGTTTGCGTCTAAGTTGCAGCTCAGCTCCACGTCAACGTTATACGTGACATTTTGCGAATTCCGCTTTCCTTATAAGAGTGCAAGAACGTGTGTGTGGGAGTGTGTGTAGCAATGTGTGTGGGTGTGAGTGGAAGTGTGTGTGTTTCCGTTTTTGTAGTGGTTTTCGATTTTTCCACAGCATCTCTGCGGTTTTCCACGCTGTGTAGATTTTTCTAATTATGTCCTGTGACAAAGAGTATTGTATGTAAAGAGCAAAGCGGGAAGGCATTTTGACAAGATTATTTTATACATGTTTTTTTTATGATGTGGCTGGTATGCGAGTGCACAGAGCGGCATATAAGCCTTGACGTTGTCATAAGAAACTGTAGCCACAGACTGCAATGAAGGCGAGAGAGCGATAAAGGAGATGATTGAGGAGTGAGCAGCAGCAGAGGGACAACGGAAGCGCTATAAGCAGCTAAGGGAAAGACAGCAACGATAGAGACAATCGCTGCGCTGCACAGTGGGAGAAATCAAGAATTTGGTGAAATAAAATTTTTGTAACTAAAAACATTAAAAGAGCAAACTTTATAGTGCAATTTTTTTGTAGATATCATCGAAATATACAAAAAAAAAATATAGTTAATTAAAAAAATTGTTTTTTATTTTAATTAGTTGAGCTTTTTTAGGATTAAAAAAAATACATAAAAAAAAATTACGAAAACTTAAATAAATATCTTCAAATTTTATATTAAAAAATTAAAAAATAATGTTTAATGGAAAACACATAAAACATACGCAAAATTATTAATTTAAATAAAATCGAACTAAAAATCAGGCAGGAATATGTTTCTCAACTTACACAATGGATTGAAAAATAATAATTTATAGATTCATTTCATTTTTTTAATTGCTGAAATATTTTTTTTACATGCTAATTTTTTTAAAATTGAATTCTATAAAAAAATAGTTGTAATAAACAAGATTAAACAACAAATTATAAAGAATCTGGCATTTCATTAAATAAGACAAACAAACATTCTGTTTTGATTGTAAAATTCGATTTTTTAGTGTACAATATGTAATTGGAAATTTTTTTCTTGACGAAATTCAAAATGGTGGCTCTTGTCTGCCTCTGCCCGCAGAATATCGTCCCCGCACTTCAGCTCTCCAGCCTCTTGAAGTGAACCGAAATTAAAAATGTTTTTTGTTTATTGAAGTTAATGAAATTCTCTATGTCTTATACTAAATCAGAACGAGTTTTGACGAAAAATTATTTGAAATGTGGACGTTTTTTTCACTTTAATTGTGATTTGACCTTGCTTAAAAATAACAATTTAACACTTTTTCATTTAAATTGTTAATAAAGGCATACAAAAAATTATATCCTTTCAAATATGGTTTAAATGAAGGAAATCGGAACAATAGATCAGTAGCTATGCTTGAAATGCGGATGAAAAACATGGTTCCGAGAAAAACGCGTCTAAAGTTTTTAGAACGTCCCTCAGCGCGTGAGACTTAGGTGCGTTCAAGACGCCCTATTTTTATAAATATCGATCGCATCGCAAAATCCTTTCATACACATATTCTACGAATATGTAGCTTTCATTTTTTGTAAAAAAAAAAAAAGTTGATTTTCTCGACCAAATTTGAAAGAACCTCCTGGGGAATCCGTCATGCTTTCTCCAAAGGTATATTCTTTTATCAACCAAGTTTTTTTTACCCGTAATTTTTTTTTTTTTTAATCACGAAATAACTCTTAATTCTTAAACGCACAAAATTCCATATTGATTGTCGCCACTCATTTGCCGGACTGTGCTATCGATGAATTAAAATTAAAAAAAAGCGCAGATTTTGAAAAAATAAAAATTAAAATTTTTCAACGCCAGTTGGGCCGTTTCCTCCCACTGTGCAACGCTTTGCTAGCAAACAGAAGCAGAGTGCAGAGTATTACAGATGCAGACATATACATATAAGTATAGAGTTTTCTCTAATGATGATCCCAAAAGTCAACTTGCTAAAGTAACATGTACACTTGTCTTTGAGTATGTGTTGGCAAATGTGTGTGCGTGTGTGTGTGGTGTTCTCATAAGCACACAGTGGTATTAACGCCATAATTCTGAAGTTACAACACACCACAAAAGGATTAAGTTATATTAAAGTTGTGCTATGAGTGTGTGTGTGGTGGTCGCTAAAGAAGTGCAAAAGTATGAATGTGTGATCTATGCCTGTATTTAAAGTTTTAAGAGTGCCTGCTGCTGCCTCCCGACACTTGGCTTAAACTATACCACTTCACACACACAGCACTCTCAGCCCTTCCCTCACTCCTACTCACACTCTCTTAACTCTATGCCGACTCTGTGCCGAATGACAAATAAAGATTTCAGCCCAGTGTGAAGAAGCAGCAACAGCAGCAGATAGCGCGTCAGTAGCAGCGGCAGCCATTTTCTTAAGCCCGCCCAAAAGTATGCAATGGCAAATGCAAAACTTTTCTGTCTCAGAGCTCAACTTGCGCTGACCCAAATTGAAATGTGTAATAATTTTTCGCGTATTTGTTAAGCATTCGTGTGCTTGCGTTTTAATGAAATACTACCGGTCGTATACTTCATATATATAAATATACATGAACTCTATAAAAAGATGCACATACACTACAAATACAAAAGCACAATTCCCCTGAAGAGACGCAGACACGGCATGAAAAAAATACAAAAAAAGAAATTAAGACTCTGAAACGGACACGAGCACGACTGAGTTTTCATTTCATTCGCACGCAGTTTTACTTTTATGTGTATAAATTTGCAATATTTTTTGTAAAAGTTTCCGGGCACTTTGTGTGCATTTTGCCGCAAGTTGCAGGTCAAGTGTTAATATTTATATATATTTCTATTTGTACAGTTTACCTTGCCTGCGACAGTTACATGACAGAGGTGAAGGATTTTGTAAACGTAAAAAGTAAGCCTGGGAGTTAGGAGTCTTTTAGGATATTTAGTTTACCTTTAGAATACAAAATGTATCCAGGATTTAAGTCAGTAAACAGAATGATATGAAAAATGGCAAATAAGTCGTGGTAGGTGAGAATGTGATTTTCCACCGAGAACTGGGTTTGAAATAGATATCTAAATGTTTTATGATAATGTTATAGATATTGCTCTGATTTGTTGCTCATGCCTTTAGAAAAAGTCTAAATCGAAAGAATTCCGCAGCATTTGATTAATCAAAGATCTTAATCTTTATTAGATCGATATACTACTACCTCCAAGTTTAGTGATCCTGGGGAAAGGTTAATGTGAAATACCCAGTTGGTACTTTCCTACGGGATAATCAACAATACTATGACCATATACGGGTACAAATGTATTTTCGCGATATTTCGAGACGATGATCAGCTACGATTTCAGTTCTTTGAATTTTTTTGACCTTAAAACAAGTACAAATCAAACCCCGAAAGGCGATTTTTAGCTACATTTTCATCAAACCTATTGACTCACCAAGCCAAGTGTGGATTATTTATTATTCTATAATAATTCTTCATTTATAAAAATTTTCCTACTTAGTTGCAAGACAGTTTTCTCACTCAATTTAGCTAAATTTGAAAAATTTTATAAAAATTATGAAAACTTATATTTCATAAATTTTTTTGAATTCAAATCATTTATTTTTATTTTTGATTTGAAAAATAATATTTAAGAATTGTTTGGTTTTTTTAAGGTCCATTTTTAAGAATTTTCTTATTTAGTCTCAGAACTGTTGTGTTAACCAAACAATCAAAATCTGTAGATGTTTTTATTTTTTAAATATTAAAAAATAATTTTTTTTAAATTTAATTTTAAAAATTGTTTGATTTTTTTTAATAGTAAATTTAAAGGAATTTTCTCATTAAGTTCTAAGACAGTTTTTATAATATTAATCTATTTTTTTTTAACACTAGAAGATTTTACATAATGAACTAATAAAGATATTACAGATCAAAAACTGTTGTTTTTATTTGAATCTCAATTTTTTGATAGAACCTAAAACGAAAAAGGGCAAATGTATAAAACTGCGTTGAAGTAACTTTGGCGCCCACTTTTTCCAGGTCAAAACCTATTTTTACTGTACTATATTCTAAATTTTTGCTTTGTTCCATTTTTAAGAATTTTCCTTTTAAGTTTGAAGACAGTTTTCTCACTTAAATTATTTACATCTGAATTTTTTTATACTATAAATTATTTTTTTCTTTACAATTAATTTTAGTGTTTTTTTTTTTTTCAGATTATTTCTTTTAAAATTGCCTATACCTTTTTTGCCTTTGTATTAGGCAGTTTTCTCGCTGACTTTATCATATATCAAATATGTTTACTTTTAATTTTTTGAGATTTTTTTTTAATTAAAAAATAAAAAAAAACAAAATTTGTAACAATAATCCTAGTTAGTTCGAAGCAGTTCTCAAATTATCAAAAACCTTTTAACTTATTTTTGTAAATTTATACTCAATAATTCAAATTTTTTTTTTTAATTTTTATTATTCATAATAATTTTTTAATTTTAAGTATAATTTTATTTCGTTACATTTTTAACAATTTTCTCATTAAGTTTGAAGACAGTTTTCTCACTTAAATTAATGTTTCATCTTAACTTTTTTATAATATTCAATCATTTTTTTTAATGATTTTTAATTAAAAAAATATTATATAATTTTTTGATCCGTATTTCAAAAAGTCAAAATCTTTTTCAAAAATAAAGTTTTTAAATTATTTCTTTAATATTAAGATTTCTGTATAAAATAAAGGCATTAAGACTTTCAAAGCAATTTCATCATATATCCAATTATGTTGAGATTTTTTTTTTATTAATATTTTAAAGGGTTTTATTTTGCAGCCATATTGTATAGTATTTTTTTTTTTTTGGGTGGTTTTTAGATTTGTGCAATGTATGTAACGAAGAATTTTGGCAGACCCCAAGTTAAAAGCTTAGCTAACCTCGAAGCCAGTTTCCGTCTGTCAAATTATCAGAATCTAAGCTGTCTTTAAACACTTTTAATTTCAGACTATAAGAGCTAGATATACAAATTTCCAGCTGTGCTATTTAAAGTTTGTTTAATTTATTCAATAACTTAAAATTTTTGTTTTTAGCTGAATTTAATATTTTAATTTTTATGTTTCGTTCATTTTTTCAAAATTTTTAAAATCACAATTAAAAAAAGTTTGATTAAGCTAGAATACTGAAATTCAGCCTATAAATGCTCAATATTTGATTTTACGTAATAATTTTAGAACCACAAATTTTAATTTCCATCTAATTTTTTTTAATGATTTTTAAATAAAAAAATATTATATAATTTTTTGATCCGTACTTCGGCAATTCAAAATCTTTTTCAAAAATAAAGTTTTTAATTATAATTTAATATTAAGATTTTCTAATGTATAGTTAAGACTTTCAAAGCAACTCGAGCTACCTACATCTGATTTGAGATTAACATTTAATTAATTTTAATAAATGTATCACAAGTTCGTTGCAGCCATTATGTCCTTGCATTTTTTAATTTGTCTTTTGCCGCTTTTTCTTTATTTTTACATGCAGCTTTTCTTCTTCTTTTTTTGGGTACGTGTGCGCATATTTATGTGTAAACTTTGCTCAAAAAGTTTAATTTTAAAAATGCATTTTACGCTGACTTTGACCAGATACACCCACCATCACACACTGCACTCCTTCACAGATACACACTTATATACATAAATTAAATTAAATAAATTGACTTTCTTTGCAGTTAGCTTTTTGTGCATTCAATTCAATTTATATGCACTTGAAGCCCTCCACTGGAATCCTGCCGAGTCTGTGTATAATTTAATTGCATGCTGAGTTTTTAAACAGGATTTGATTGCTTTGTTTTTGTTTTGGTATTTAGCTCTCATTCTTATTACTTTATGATTGCTACCTCTTACTGAAGTTGGCTTTCTCACTTTTTTTTTTTTTCTCTTTGCATTCCAGCCAACAACTTCAATCTCAAGTGCATTTGCATCACCTGGAGCTGATGCTGGCTTTATTTTTAGTCCGTGCACTGTAAAAAAAAATTGGCGTAACAATTTTAGTTTTAGTTAGATTTAAGCTAGAGAGTCCACAATTGTGTTTTACTTTGTTTATGATGCCTTCAACGGATATTCTTACTTCCAGAATATAAAACCCAAAAGAAAAAAGTAAGGGAGGTCTTAACACATCCATTTGCGAAAAAAAATAACTATGCCAAATTTTCCACCATTTGATATGGGTTATGAAGGCCATGAAATTGTGGGGCGTATGGATTTATTTCGTGCTTCAAGAAGTGACTTAACTGATGAAATTCATAGTGTAAATATATAGAGTATTATTTTACGATTAATCGGTTGAATCAATGTTAGCAAAAGAAATTATTTTTTCTGAGTTATAAATGCTGATACAGTAGATTTTTAAGATTTAGAAGTTTTTTAAGACAAATGGGCAGAAATAGTAAATGTAACATCTAAAAGTTTTGTTTTGTTTTTATTTACAATCTATCAATAAAGCAATTTTTCAACTAAACACACCACATTTACATTGTTCGACATTAAACCAACAACACGCATACGTAGAGTGCGGACAGAGGAAAATATCGCAGCTGTATACGCCAGTGTTGTTGATGAACGTGAATTATCGATTCGGCGTCTTTTGCAGCAATTGGGCCTCTGTTCTCCACTGCGTGGAAAATTTTGCGAAAGTATTTGGTTGGAAAAGGTTGTACCTTTTAAAATACAGCTGGTGCAAGAATTGAAGCAACACGACCTATCAAAACGGCTTACTTTTGGTGAATAGGCGCTGGCAAAGTTGGATGAAGATCCACTTTTTTATCGGAAAATTGTGTTCAGCGAAGAAGCTCATTTCTGGTTGAATGGATACGTGAACAAGCAAAATTGCCGTACTTGGTGTGAAGAGCAGCATTGCAAGAACTGCCAATGCATCCCCAAAAAGTCACTGTTTGGTGTGGATTATGGGCCGCTGGCATCATTGGACCGTACTTTTTCAAAGACGACGAAGGCAGGAACATTCCAGTGAATGGCGAGCGCTACCGTGCGATGATTACAAACTTTTTTTTGCCCAAAATGGAAGAGCTGGACTTGCCTGACATGTGGTTTCAACAAGACGGTGCCACATGCGACACAGCTCGCGAAACGATGGCCCAATGGAGAGGCTAGTTTGGTGAACACTTTATTTCACGCTTGGGGCCGGTCAATTGGCCGCCTAGATCGTGCAATTTAACGCCTTTAGACTGTTTTTTGTGGTGCTATGTTAAGGCTCATGTCTAAAGCAAAAAGCCCGCAACGGTTGAAACACTGGAAGCCAATATTAAACAATTTTTTAGAGAGATACCAGTGCATGAACCATTTGAGGCGCAGCCGCGGTCAACATTTACATGAAATCAACTTTAAACATTAAATTATTATACGATCTATAGTTCTATCGACTCAAATAAAGATTTCATAAATTTTTCTGAATTTTATGTGTGTTTTTTTTATAAATAAAATCCGAAAACTCTTAAAAAATCACCCTTTATTTGAACAAGATGAAAAATTGTAAAAAAAACGTCGAAAGTCATGATCATGTGCCAAAAACCCGATTATTGGTTTCAATAGGGCACCATAGGTGGCACCGAAGGGGGGTGTAGTCTGTGAAAAACTGTATGTCCTCACTTGCAATGCTTTAAGTGTGACGTCTGCCTTTGGGAAATTCACTCAAAAAGCTTTTTTTCGTTAAAACATAATTTTTAATTAAATGATGTGGAAAATATATAAAAAAAGCATCGAAATATCTAAATAAACATATACAAGCAATAATAATAAACATATTCAGAAATTGCGTATACGTACAGTATAAAAGTGTAACATTCAGGCCTTTGGGCTGCAATTGTTCTTGAGTTCCGTGATCAATACTAAAACCAATAGCTGCAAACTACTAAACATTTTGTTACTTTTATACCACTCTTTGTTTTGATAAAGTATATTTGCATTTCTCTATGCAAGCTGTTTTAAATATTTGGTGGCTCTCCAAAGTTTCGTGTTAATTGGCAATATGTTCCAATGCAATATATTCTTTTAATTCAATTTCTGTAATTTCTAGACTCTTTAAGAACTAGGAATAAAGTAGTCCGCACAAATCCCACAATCTTTAACGACGATTGGCGTGATTAAGAATATGCCTTGCTTTATATTTAAGTGTAGTTTGCATTTCCATTATCACGTTGCACTGCAAATTAGCCGCAGCATCTTTTATTTTTTATTTTTTTTCTTTGTTATAATTAAATTTACTTAAGCTGTCAGAAACGTTGCCTAGCAACTTGGCTAAGACTTCGCTAGACTAGACCAAGAGCAACAACAAAGACAACAACAACAACAGCTAGCTATGGACAGCTCAATGAGTTTGCTAAAAGTTTAAGATGCATCCCAAGTACAACGAAAGCTGTGAATTATATTTTATGACCCAAGTGTGTCTAATAAAAAGCTACGCAAAAGCATTCATTGCATTTAACATAAAAAATATAGCTACCAAGAAAATACAAAGACGAAAGAAACGAGGCTCCAAATCAAACAGGACATAAACCACAACGCGTTTAAAAACGCTTACAAAACGCGCGCCTGAAAACTGCTTAACGAATTTTTCAACTTGTTGAAGTGTTTATTGTTTATGGCTCTAGGTTTTTTTTTTTTGCTTTTATTTTTTTATTATTATTTTGTTGCTTTTGTTTTTAGCGCCTGCTGTGCAGCCGTAAGCAAACATAAAACCTTTTCTAAACAAGCAGCGCAATATAAACACACACACAGAGATACTTAAAGCAACACAGATACTCACAAACACACACAGAACACACAGAAAAGTAATGAAAATGTGACACATGTTTTTGGTATGGTTTACTGTTTAACAGGTAAAAGAGCGCGCGAGAGCGCACGGCAGCGAGACAGGCATTTTGTAGGCTTTTTTTTGTGCCTGTGTGTTAATGACACTTGTACGCACGCACACACACATACGCATAGACGAGATAGTAAGAGCGCGCCTCACTCACACACTTGCATTTGCCTGCATTACGGTAAGTGGCTTCAATTTCACATTTTGTGTTAATGAAGATTAAATATACAAGGTTTTTAGGCGCTACAACGCGTTTTACACACACTAGCTAAGACACGCACACAAAGACATACATTTTGTATCTATGTAAAATTGCTGCAGTGCGAGGCACGCACTTGTCAAAAATGTAACCACAAAGAAGCAGCACGTCCTACAACAACTACTGCAGCAACAAGAGCATAAACAACAACTTTGGCAACACTGCAACATACCACGAACAATGTACTTTTTGTCCAAGGCCAAGCTCAAAATAGAAAGTGTTCTTAATGTGCCGAAGATTGTAATACTCTGTCTATGAGAATTTCAACTACAAAAAAAAATTATACTCTCTCGAAATTTAAAAAAGATATGTAGCGTTAATTAGACAGCACAAAAAATAATGCAAAAAATCTTTCTCGGAGTCACCGTCATTCAATATTCTTGGGGTCTTCTAAAAACATAAAAAAATAAACAACCCACGTAAAAGGCCAGTACGCAGCACCAAAACGTTGAGACAAATAAAAAAATATTTATTAATTCAATAAAAAAAAATTTCAATCTTTTTTCAAGGAGTCATATGTATATACATTTTAAGGTGCCCAAAAATAACGTGACATTGCATTTATTTTGAAAAATCTCTGCTTATACGTCCAAAACAATTTGATCGCCTTCAAAGTAAATACGAAGTTTTTGGTTTTCAATAATACCTTTAGGCTACTAGCAATCTATTAGGGCATAACAAATAATCTTAAAAAAATTGAAAAATACATTTTTGTGATTTCCACATAAAGTCTTAATACCTTTAGAAATCGCGTGTATTTTATACTGATGTCTGCTTCCTCAATCGATCATCGATTCATCAGATTAATCGCTTTGAATGTTATGAAACAAGATTTTCTATAGTATTGGACTTAACAGTCCTTTAACAATTCAAAGTCTTTGCATAGACATCAACGTATACTTTCTGCGATTAAAAGGCATTTTACTTAAAGTCAATATATTATAATATGACAATTTATGACATCAAATCTATATCGCAGAAATTCAAATTAATTTAAGCTAAAACGTATCGTTATGGAAGTATCGATTTACTTTTCAACACAACCTTTGAAATATCGTATCGTACCATATAATATTGCCTTAGTCTCACATCTGTTTTTTCTGGTGTATGGCATGAAGCAGCACATTTGGTCAATTTTGTGAACTTCATCTTTTGTCAATCATCTTAAAATATTATTTCTTCTTCTCACTTATTAATCTCCCATATCCTCTTTGGCACTAAGTCTCATTTACGTTACTTTGGCTGTGTATTCTCTCCGAATCTGAAGTAAGCCAGTGATCTTTTTATTGTCTAAGCTTGTCTTTTGCGTCAATATTTTCAACTAAAAAGTTGAACCACCAAAAACAAAAAAAAAAATCACACAAATAACAACGATTCGTCTCTGCGACGTACTCTACTTGTCGCATATCTACAGAGCCACAAACAACGATAAGCTGCTGATACTGACTAAGAAAACAGAAAGAGAAAAGAGATGGTACTCTGGCAATCATGAGATAAAGGATAAAATGTTAAATTTTTATATGGAACTTCCAAAGGTTCAACTGAAATAAATAAAATTATAAAATAACTAAAATGTTTTAATTTATCTTCAAACTTATTACACAAATGATCGCAAAAATCACACAAAAGATAACGCTACGTCATCGCGACGTACTCTGAACATATCTCAGCATTAAGGCACCTCAACGCTATAAAGCAACAGCTATCGATAAGCAGCTGATTCTCACTAAGCAACGAGAGAAAAGTCGGTATCACGACAGTCGTGTGATAAAGTTTATCTGAGCAATTTTCATCTAGAACTTCAAAAAATCTGAATGCTTCCAAAAAAATTTGTAATAACTAAAAAGTTATAATTTTCTTCATCACACAAAATATTGGAAAAAAAAGAAAACGATACGTCTCTGGAACGTACTCTAATTTAAGAAATCTCACCGCACTCCCAAGCTGCCACTAGCAGCTAAAAGAAGTTTGCACAGTGTTGGTGCCTAATATTACACACATCCAAGCATTTACAATGTAGACCCTGATAAGTATGCAATGATTTTGGCAAAAGTATGTATGACTCATTCTCTGTAAAACCAGCTACCTCCTCCTCACACTTAAATTTTAAAGATAAATCAACGTTTTTGGGCTTAAAATTTTCAACTCTCGTCTACTTTTTAAAACTATATTGCATTTTTGATATTTAAAAATGGCGAAGCTACAATGGACGCCAAAAGAAGTGACTACATAATTTTATCACTATCCTTTTCTCAGAAAAACATTATTGTATCCGCTTTTATATGCTATTCAGAAACTTTTGTAGTTATTAGTTTTTAAAAATTTCAAAATGGTGGACCAATGATGTGTTTTTCATTTTTGTGTTTAAATTTCGAGTTTGGTATGCAAATATGAGTTTTCGGGGTCGCTAATCACAAATCTAGGGTTAGATTTTCAAAATTACGAAATTGCAGACCTAAGAACGATTTTTTATGTTTCAGGTAGGTGCACATGGGGTATTTCAAAGGTTTTGGAATATTTTAGTCGCCAAAATTGACGAAAAAATTGAGAATTAAAAAAAAAAAAATACAAAAAGGTCTGTTTTAGGTTAATTTGATTAACTAGACTAACTATAGATAGAAAATATAAAGGCGAAGGCGTTTTAATTCCCTGAATACCAATGATTCCGACCGATTTGCCCTTCAATTTCAAACGCCTTCAATTCCCCGGCCATCTTCCTTTTGCAATCACAGTTAATTAGGTACATGGCCAGTCCTTGTAAGTGTGTGAAACCAATCTAGAATATCCATGCTTTTCACAAGGACAACTCTATGCTGCAAGTTCGCGATTAGGGAAACCATCGGCATTATTTATCAACACAGCTAATGGAAAAACAAAAAATTTGGTTTATCAAAAAGCCCTAGATTAAAAATGTAGTCAAACAAATTTATTTAAATGTGCGAATAAATAAATGCATTTTTTCTAATCAAAGTCCATCTCGTATTGAGTATTTGCTTAAATTTTATTTCATTTTATTATTATTGGGCGTAGCAAAGCACGTCAGATACCCGCTAGTATTATATAAATTCTGAAACTACGTCTCTACCCGTTCTAATAGCACCCTAGCAAATTGGGATTTGATTATTTTTTGACATTAAATATTATATCTTAATTAAAATAAGTAAATATACTTAGAAGAAAAATGAGAAAAACGTGTATGTACTTATCGACCCCAATAACTTTAACATAAATGCCTTTCTTAAATTTTTTCCGTGAGCAGTCTCATGATCTAGGCAGTAAGCTAAAAACTATTTTGACTCCATATCTTCTATATTATTATTTTTTATTTACAAAAATATCTATATAAAATTTGTATTACTTTTTATTTTAAGCTGCTTTTTGTGGGGTATTCATCGATTCAAAAGTTTTAAAAGTATTTTTTCCGACTTGTATATTTTATTCCTTTCAGCAACTGCATGTATGGATATTCGTAAGAGCATTGCCGGATTTGCAACAACTACAATAGCAGCTGAGACATGTACTTAAATCTTTTACCTAGCTGGCAATGACAACTACAGCGACTCACATCAGGTGTTTATAGTAGTTGTTGTTTCCTTGGTTGTTGTTGTGGCTGTTGCTGCTGTTTGTTTTTGTTTGTTAGGCAAGAAGTGCTGTAAAATCCGCTTTGACAGCTTCCCTGTCAGTTGAACTTGTCCGTCCATCAAGCCTCATTCTCTCGCTCTTAAACCAAAGTTGCACCTTCAGAATGAGTGCCTCCAAGGTAATGTTTGCTTGTCTTGTTTATTTTTTGGGCACACACAGCACTAAAAAGCAACAAAAACGACAACAACAACATAACAACAACAAGCCAGCACTAACTACATATGCTAATGACTAGAGCAGTTTAGAGCAGTGGCATCCTTAGTCCCATCATATTGTAGCTAGTATATAGTATGTAAAGAGGAGTATCTAGTATCTATATGCCCACAGGTAAAGCAAGTAGCTGGAGCTATTTGGCCTGGCCAGCCACTCAGTGCTGGCTTTGTGGTGAACTTGACGCAGCTAGTTTTAAACTATATTCCGCACACACACACATAGTCGGAAACTCCCATAGATACCATAGATACATACTCACATAGACATACGCAACTATTCCATGTGCTTATGAGCATACATTGGCTTCATCAAAATGAAATTTTGTAAGCAAACATAGGAAAAAAAAAAAAAATTTGTATATACATTGAAGGTGAAACTTTAAACGTCATATTTTGTATATGCATATTTACTAATATTTATGTTTGTCATATTTAGTTGAAGCCATATAACTTACTTTATGTATACATAACAAGGGGCTTGAAAATACTATATGGCAGCTTTATGGAAGCTGAACGGGAACGACATAAGCTCGATTTCAGTTTAAAATTATCAAAACTTGAAATCCAAATTTTAATTTAATTATTAAAAGGTAAAAGCATATAGGACTATGAGCTATGGGTTTCTAGGCACTTAATATGGTAACTATTTTTTATGTATTATATAAAAAAATAAAATTCAGCAAAATATAAAACAAAACTTTATATGGTTTACATATAAGCTGCTGAGCTCATCTAAAAATTGCACTGCTCTCTTTAGTGGTAATCGGTGTGGCCAGAGTTTCTAGTAAATGATAATAGGTATATACGAAAGCCAAATAGAAAATGGAATTAAACAAAATTTATATCAATTTAATTTAATTTAATGCTCAGTAGTAACATTAGAAATATGTTAAGTGTTAATGAAAACTTTGAAAAAAATAAAAATGTTTTATCAATAGATCTTTGAGACCCACTTTAATTAGTATGAAGGAGCTGGGATAGAAAAGTCTTAGTTAGAAACTAGAGCGAGAAAAAAAAACTCTGGATTGTTTACTGCTTGCTTTATCAAAATGCGTATACGCTATGTGTGTCCATGTGCTATGGAATTCAACGAGTCAATTAGACATTTACAGAATTGGTTTGCCACACACTCACAATGACACATACAGATGTTACAACAATTGATATTTAATGTCCTCCATGTTTGTTGCTAATGATAATACTGTTATGTTTATATGAATATTATTGTTATTGTTGTTGCAGTTGTTTATATATGTGTATAATATTATGTATGTACACATACAAATACATATCGTTATATGCCCCAAAGGCATATGGACATGTCATTAGCATTTGGAATTGAAAGCGTCTGGCATTAGTCAGACAAAGCACTTGGAATTATCTACAGCTATTATGTGTCCGCATGTTTGTGTTTGAAAATTGTTTCATGTAGAACCAAAATTAATTTACACGAAGCCATACCATCAACAGCAGGAAGGATGCAGCCATGTTGTACGACAAGCTTGATTGCATTATGTTTAGTTTTATGGTAACTCGATTCAACAAACAACAAATTTGTGGCAAACAACTTGATGCCTTCTGCCACATTTATTTATTTTTTGTTGTTGTTAAAGTGCTTTAAAGTGCGACAACAACAACAATGGGAACAACTGTCGCTACAACAAGTAAATATATCGCATTGCTCATACGCAACGTAAGCCATTAAATATGCATTTGCTGATATCACTAAAGCCGTAACGAAAACAGCTTACGCGGCTTTTGTCGATGCGTGTGTATTTGTATGAGTTGAAGTTGAAAGTGGGCGGAAAATAATAACAACAACAAATAAAAAAAAAGTGAATCAATTGTAGTGGTAGCAGACTATGGTATACACTGCATTCAGTTTTCCAAAACTATTTCATTATTTGCACAAAATTTTGCATTGAAAAAAGAGGTTTTTTTGTGAAAGAGACAACTTTTCGTTTTTATTTAGGCTCACATGGTTCATGGAAACGCTCTAAAAACAATTCCTAAACCAAAAGCATGGAATATTTTTAGGTTCAAATATCGCCATAAATCAACAAACTATGCGACAAAATTCTGTGCTTGGATAATGCAAGTCTTTTCCCAAAATTCTATGTTTGTAGCTCTCAAGACCGTCGAGTTCCAAGTATTCATACAGACGCTTGGCAGTTGGCTCCGCCACTTCTGCAGCTGCCTGTTGCAGCACAATACAACATCCCTGAACCCTTGCGTTATAGGGTATAAAAATACATGCAATTCAAATACGAAAAACCAAAAGAAAAACAATAGAATTTAAATGATTTTAATGCGCACATTGAATTTTATTAAAGCGAGTTCCCACGGCGCGAAAAACACGCTCTCTTCAATGTGATATAGGCAACTCTGGGCATAGTTGACGACGCATCATATGCATATACCGCAACCCCCAACCACAACCAGTAACTGATTCAGCAACTGAACCCAGACCAGTCAAGCCACAAAGGCGCGTATCATATGCATGAGCTTAGCATGTATATGTGTGTTAGTCTCCCTTTATATGTGTGTGTGTGCGTGTGTGATTCTCAGTGACAATAATAATAATTGTCAATTGCAGCATCTGTCGCCTGTTGTCCCTCCCTTGTCTGTTTCCGTCCTGTCGCCTGTTGTCCTGAACCAAAGCGACGCACGCGCATTTTTTCATATTCAATTTCAAATGAAATTTTCATGTTGGCAACCCTACTCCTACATTGATGGTTACCCTATATCAAGGGGGTTAGCCTAGGGGCTGGGGGCCAGGCAGTCGGTGTAAATTTCACTTTAGCTACTGCTAACTTCATTTCATTTTCGCTCATATGTGTGTGGCATGCAAATATGCTGGCAAACAAATCTCTTGCATACTTTTCAGCGCAGCGTTGCCATTGTGACGACATATTTATAAACGCACACAGATGTATGTATATACTATATCGGGTGATTTTTTAAGGGATGCTTTGTTTTGAATGACATTCGTATAGCTTTACTTTTGTTTGAGAATTCAATTATAAATAGACTATCAAACGAGAAAGGTCTTCAAGCAATTGGAACGGGAAAAAGAATCAGTGTAAACGTTTCAGACCATAGATGGATTCCGAAAAATGTTTGGTGCGGTACTTGGTCTAGCGCAATCATCGGTACGTACTTCCCTAAACATAAAGTTTGCAAAATGCTTAGTCTTAGGTAATCCGGAGAGACCTGGTGCTCCAAAATCCAATATGACCCGGAGTTTTTATTATGCCTTTTTTAGCGGGTATCTTTAATCTGCCCCGTTCTCCAGCCGGTCCAACCAGGCCTTGTTAAGGTGGCCCAACTGTTACTTGTGGTTCTCTCTCACCTGGACTACTAGGCAGAACACCTTATCTAATTGGCTCAACCTATATTCCCAGCTATCTAGTGAAACATCTCAGAGCCTTCTAGCACATCATTCCTAGTGAACCAGAATATTCTTTTTCGAAATGAAGTAAAATATTATTCACTCAAATCTCACTTTTCATTAAAAACTAAAGCCATTTACAGGCGGGATTTTCCTAATTACTATTGTCTCCTGGATTTCCCGATTGCCCAAACAGCACCCTTTAGCCTGTCACTCCCTCTGGGCTAGCTTACCCATATTTTGCAGTAGCAGCTAGGATCCAAAATGAGCTTGATCTGTTGTAAGACCAAAATTTTCATTATCACCTATGTATGCAGAAGGTCAACCCATGCCCAACTCACTATTTTTAACTTAATTGCCACCAGGAATTCGAGTAGGGCCAGATAAAACTTCGGGATCAGCTAGGTCCTGTACCCCCGTTGAGCCCCGTAAGATCATTCTTTCCACTTTCACTTTTGCGTTCAGACGGCCCAAAAGTATTTTGCATTTTCTTTATCACCAAGAGTTCTCATCAGGTGATCCCTGACAACCTTTCGAGCCTGGATCACCAGGACGTCTATCCGCACCGGAAATTCCAAGTTCAATAGTATGCTACCACTGCCTTGTGTACTGATTTTTCCGATCCAGGCCTTGAGGTGCCCTTTCCCCTATCGAGCCGACAGCCGGTTCAGATACGGCTTCGTGAAAATAATCTGCGATTCAGGTTGGGAACGCACCGTGAGTGCGCTTGCAAGTCTATTGGGACCACTTTCACCAAGTTCAAGTGTTTTCTGTTTGAAGTCTTTTCCCTATGCGGGTTAGCTAGCATCGCCAGATTTGGAACACAACGATTGAGATATACAGTCTCAAATTTGAAGAAAGTGGCCTCAAATGTGCTCTACAGAAGTGTCAGTGCCAGAAGCTACTTTTAATTACTATTAATAAACCAGTTGAAATATAATGGAAGTAATGGCTTAACAGCTCAAAGAAAAAAAAAAATTCCCAAAAAACACCCTCTATGCATATTTTATATACAAGTACATAGTTTCTTTCTTTATATTATTGTTACAACATATTTTTCTCACTCATCTCGAATATTTTTAATGCTTGGCGGTTTTCTTATATACTCGTTATTAGCCCAACATTGAGCTGGTTCCAAGTTATGTGCGGTTTCTTACATACAATGCATGTTATTGGCATAAGCCTAAGCCTTGGCAGCCTTGAACAGAATTTTGCCAAGAATTTGCATATGAAAAAATTTAATATCAGGTTATAATATACTTTAGCTTACCAAGGCCATATTTTTGCTGGCTGCATAGTTTTGTTTCGAAATTTTATGGATGCCAAGTTAGTGGCCAGGGCCAGGAACTTGGACACCTCACCATGGAATTGGGTCAGCAAAGAAATTTACATAGCTTAACAGGCAGATTATGAGCAAGTTAATATATGTATTATGTGGTTGCAGCAAGCAGATTAGCATGTAATTTAATAGACCAGCTTAAACCATATTAATTGCTGGTAGTTAAGATGACTTGAAGCTGAGTAGTAGTTAGTCTTTAATTCGCTTGATTACAAAATTGAAACAATGTTGAAACAAATTTTTCGAAATTTTATATTTATTATATATTAAAATAATTGTTATAAATTTTTTTTTTTCAAAATTTGAATCAATTTATGTTTTTTTGTAAGTTCGAATTATTCCAAGAATTATAATATAAAAAAAAAAAAATATTCCATAAACAATTTTAATCAACGAATATCATATTAAATACATCTAGAAATTCAAGAATTTTTTTCGGTTGAAAATTAAACAAGGACAAATTTTATTAAAAGATCTATTAATGTTTTTTTTTCAAAATTTTTTGAGTGCAAATGGTCCAAGAACTTTTATTATATTTTTTATTACCTTTTAAATAATTGTTTGATAAAAAAATTTTTTTAAAAAAAAAAAAAAAAAAAAAATTAATTTAAATAAAAAAAAAAAAAAAAAAAATTTTTTTTTAAATTATTAAAAAAATTTTAAACCCCCCCCAAAAAAAATCAATTAAAACAAAGTTTTTTGAAAATAGAACTCAACGTATGTTTTACAATATTTTTTGTTTCATCTAAACCGTGATACTAAAATAAATATAAATCTAAAAAAAAAAATTTAACATAAAATAAAAATACTAAAATTAAAAACATTAAGCTTAAATTTAAATTATTAATAAGCTCAACTTTTTAAAAACGGTCAATATAAAAAAATGTAAGCAATATTCAAAATTTGTTCGAAATAATAAATTAAAACTTATTAATCAAAATTAAAAATTCATTTATTAAAATAATAAAAACTATAATAGTATATACAAATATATTTATCCTAATCTACAAGTCCAACATAAGTACAAATGATCCAGGATTTTCAAATATAAATTTAAGAAAAATTTGAAATTTTTTAAGAAATTCATTAAAAATTTATAGTTTACAAATGAGGTAAGTTCAAATTTTTTTTAACTTTTTTGAAAATTTTTTAAATATTTTTATTATTTCGTTCTATTTTTTTATTCACTGACACTGTAAGTGCTAAGCAAAATTGGTCACAAGGATTTTCGAAATGTTATTTTTAGTTAAGGTCCTACATACAAATTATTTATGCATTTTGAAGAAAAATTAATCTAAACTAACAAAAATATTTTTTTATATTAAATTTAAATTAAAAATAAAACAAATAAGTTAAGGTCCTACATAAAAATTATTCATGCATTTTGAAAAAAAATGTATTAAAATTAGCTATAATATTTTATTTTTATATTAAATTTAAATTGAAAATAAAAAAAAAAATTATTTTAGATCCTACGTAAAAATTATTCATGCATTAAAGAAAAATTATTCAAAATTAGCTATAATATTTTTTTGTAATACTTAGTTTAAATTGAAAATAAAAAAATAAAAAAAAAAAAAAAAAAAAAACCAAAATTGGATACTTTACACGGAATTAAACCTTCCCATGTTCAATTTCTAAAAAACCGAAAGGTAACAAATTTTTTTTATTCGGTTATTAAAATATGTATATAAATTAAAATTCAAATGACGTATGCTATATAAGTTTTTAGAAGTCAGAAAAAACAATAAGTTTAAAATACTAAAGAAACCCATACCAAAGAGGGTTAAAAAGTGTTAATTTTAAATTAAATTTTATTTTTAAATTTATTCTTCAGTACTAACAATTTAACTTAAAAAAAAAGTAATAACAATAAAAACTAAAAAATAAAAAAAAATTGATAATAGCAAAAAATTCAAACATATTTTTTTTTTGATGTACGTAAAACCAGTCCCACCCAGTATTTTGAAGCAAGAAAATTATTATTACTTCTAAGTGAAAAAGATGCAGTTGCTGGTTTAAGTTATTTATTTCCTCTTTAAGGATTATTATTATTTAACATATAGATAAAAATTAAACAAATATAAGAGAATACACGTGAAATTAAAAAAAAAAAGCTTTGCCTAAGAACGCAAACGCACTTTACTCAGTGAGCCCTATCGCCCAGAATGGGAATGATACGTCACCCAAATTTGTAGATCCAGACTTGGAAACAACTTATGGAACTTTTCAAACTTTAACTCATTTTAAGCCACCCCACTCGTAAAGTGAATGCTATTAAAATCTAAGTTTTGTACACTTGGAAATTATCAATTAGTGTTTTTGACAAAAAAAAAAAATATTCAATAAAATAAATTTCCAACTATTTGCGGATAAAATTCAATTCCCAAATTGATTAAGAAACAAATTTAATTTTCAAATTGCAAAAGCAAAAGAAAAACCATGCTGACACTTGTGGCTACAAATTTTTGCTGCCACACTCACTCACCAACATACGAACACATGCAGAGCAGCATGTATATATGTATAACCTATATATATATAAAAGGCACATCCGGTAAAAAGCTTTCAAACTTTTTTGACAAAGTGTTTGTTGCTTTTATTTATGAATTTCTTTTATTTTTTTCGCTAAAGGGTATGTACCCTCCTAACTGCTACTACTTCAAATGTTTCACTAAATGAATTTCGAGTCCGGAGATCAAAGACAAAGGGATATATTGCATTCATTGTAGGTGTCAACAAATTTGCTTATCTAGCTTAAAGTCATTTTATCGTCACATGTGTATATGTATTAATGTATCTGTGTGTGTGTGTGTGTGTTTGTTGGTTAGTGTAAACAAAGGTTGTAACACACGCAATTAAATATCCGGAAATCGTCTATGCCGAATCCGATTTTAATTAAAATCGTTTGTGATGTGGCATGTCAATGACAGTAGGGAGCAACAACAACAACCGGCAGTCAGTTTGTTGTATTTTTATCTATAGCAATCAGAGATACACACACAGATACACACACATATGGAAACAAACACAGCAAAGACCAGACACAAAACTTATTGAGCTTTTGTGTATTGCTTTTCATTGCCGGCCAAAACTTCAAACTGTCTATCAGTATGTTGCTCTGTCTATCTTTTTGTCTGTTTACCGGTCTGTCTGTCATGTCTCTTCTTCCGCCTGCACTCAATTGCTTTGCCAGAAGTATCGATACTTTAAAGCTAGCCATAGTTACATTTATTTCTATAGCCTCTAACAAATCTTGCGCCTCAAATGACAAACGATAAATGTTGATATATATATTCATATATGAAAATAAACATCTGGCAACGCCAAGTAAACACACACACCCGCACCTACACCTACACATACACATTCATATTCATGCTTGTGTCCATGTGCCGCTTCCTGTTCCCCATTCCCTCTGCCTGTTCTCAGCCAAGCGTTGATTGCTTGAAACCAAAATCATCCAACCGTAAGGCCAACAACTAGCAACAACCTTTGTGTGTGTGATAGTTGGAGGGGGTAGGATAGCCGCAGGGGGTCAGTAGTGGCTACATTTTGTGGCAGCGACGTATGGCCATGTCAACAAAGTAGAAACACACAAACACACATCACATTCATACAATTACATACATAAATATAAATGCATGGCTTAAATGGCATGCGGTAGCTGGGCAGCATTCTCTACAGTGGCGTTGGTTAAGGGGGACTTTTTCACACACCACCCACAAAAGTCTTGGGAAAATATGATTATAATATAGAGGCCGTTGATTACAAGTATACAAGTAGATTAGTTTATGCCATGAATAGGAGATGAACCTTCGTAAAAGAGGTGTTTTGACTAGGCCTGTTCCTTTGGGTCGCAGAATCACTTGAAAACGCTCTTAAACCTTTTTTTGTTTTTGCTTAAGCACCGTTGTTTGAGACTATAATATTTTCAGAATGATAAGCCTGCTTTTTTTGGCACTTATTTCAGTCTATTCGTCAATATCTCGTCAGAATCAAGTAAAATCTCATTATTTATGTTTTGGCAGGAATCATTTGAAAAGCATGATTAGACATAGTATCTCGAATAGGTATTGATTGTAGTTTTTTCTTAGCAGTTGATCAAATTCAATAAGAATTTGAAGATTTAAAGAAACAAATTGTCGAAAAAATTACACTTTTTCCGAACTTTGGAAATTGTCAAAATTTTTCATACTTCTATATTTTTAGCTAAAGTTTAACCGTGTGGCAAAATAAATTAAAGAATTAGTTTAGTATCACAAATTTTTAAACGATTCGCCTATTTTGGATTATGCCAAAATGTTAAATTTTAAAAATTTAAAAAAAAAAAGGTTTAAAAAATCAATGAAAAACTACTCTTTGGTAACAGCAACTCTAAAATATATATTGGACTACCACTACTATCTGCTCCTTCTCTGCCCCCTTCACAAATAACCAACTACGCCACTGCTTCTATCTCACACTCTGTCTCCCTGGGTGGACTGCTCTGTCGCTTGGCTTGTTATTTACAGCTGGTTTTGAGATCTTGTGGCATAATTTAAGCACCTTGTTTAGCCACTGTTTATGGTTTTGTCATGTCAGTGGACAACAGCAGCAGCAGAGTAGCAGCGGAGGAGCCAGCGGATCATCGCACCTCAAAAGCCCTCCGACTGTCATCTTAACTTGGCGCTGAACTCAACTGAATGCTGCGTTCAAGTGTTTTTGGGGTCATGGGGTCAATGAGGCCAGTGTCTCATCGTGTGTGCTCTCATACATCAACAAGGCCTTGGCTAACACACACACACACACACACACTGCATTGGGACAATCTGCATTGGAGCTGGAACTGGAACGTTGACACTTTTAATAATTTATAAATGCGCCAAATGAAAAACTTGGCCATAAAGTTGAGCATGCAAAGCTCCGAAAGTTTTTCTTTTTTTTTTTTCTTAGCTTTATTTTGACTGTGTTTTTTTTTTTTTTTTGTTTCTGCTGGCTTAACACTAAAGTCAACAAACAAATCAACGCCGAACAGCTCAGGAGAAAAGTCGGAATCCTTTTTACTTTGCAAAACGATTTCGTTTCGCTGTCAGCATAAAACTCTAAAGTACAATGTATGAAAATTGTAAAATATAACAACAACAATTGAATATGTGTGTGAATACCTGAGAGAGCGGGATGTGTGTGTGTGTGGGGGTGGGTGTGAGAGAGTGAGTGTTTTGGCATTATGCAAACCAGTTAGAGACATGCCAACCCTTTTTGATATGTCTGCGGGTGGTTGGCAACGCAACATAAGCGTTGCCACACCTTGCCACAGTTAAAAGTGATGAAGGTGGGCTTGGCTCGGGGCTTGGCATGTTCCGGCACACCTGCTGTGCAGGATTGGCGTTTATGATTTTCCAAATCGCATGCTCAAGAATTTGAAATTCAATTCACATTAGAATTGTTTTGAATGGCGGGGTACGCAACGACTGCGAAATGCCACTCAGACTTTAAGTGCTTGCAATTATTGCTATGGTTTGAAAATTTTCTACAGAAAGAATTGAATTACTTCAGAACTAGTTGGGCAAACACTCTATTTAAAACCATTTATAAACTTGAATTTTATAACGAAACAGCGTAGATAGAAAGGTGAAATTTAAAGTCTGGTTTTAAATGTTGCTCTAACAATGTGCAACAGGAATTGGGAAGTATTTTCAACTATAATCTTGGTCAGCAGTAAAATGTAGATAGATTTGGACCTGTTCGTCTGTTTGAGTGAAAGCTGAAGCCATACAGACGCTAAGAGATCGAAACAAAAAAATTTGGCAAAAACAAAAATATGTACTTACTTAATATTTTCGGAATTTCAATGTATTATATAATTTCTCCTCAAATTAGGGAAATATTTAATATTGCAGTTTTTAGTAAATTAAGTTCTTGATGATTTTCCAGTTTTGGGAAAAATTATTTCTAAAATGACGGCTAAGCTATGCTGATCATGTTTTTTTCCTTAGTTTGAATTGGAGTTGTCTTAAAAATTATATACAAAACATTTAGTAAAAATTGTATATTAAAAAGTAATTGATACATTAAATAAAAAAATGTATAAAAAATAAAAATAATATGATGCATAAAAGTACAAAAAATATTTGTTTATAAAAAATTATTTGCATTAAAAGTTTTACACAAAATAGCAAACAAGCTATAAATATTATGAGGGTATTGACGCTTGCTATTTAGTTGAGGTGTTGCAAAGTTGCGCAAAAACTCAGTAGGCTTAAGCTTGCATCGCTTTTAGTTATCTATGGAGTTAAGTTTTTGATTCAGCCAATTACAAGAAAGAATATTTGATTCACTTACTTTTGTACTTAAAAAATGTAATACAGTCGAGGCGGTGCCCGACAGTGTAATACCCTGTACCTTTTTTTCTCAAAAAAAGATTTATCCCATATTCTTACTAAGAATTTCCAATTGGAACATTTTTGGTGGTGCAAAACGATATTGATACCTATAAGTTCCGCAAATTTTAACCGATTTTGATGAAAATCGAAATACGTCAAAGGAGCTATTTAAAGTATAGGGGAAGTTCAAGGCGATATGTTGAAGGGTGGGGAGACAACACGGAAATCGGTTGCGGGGGTGGGGGCTGCATGATAAAATTTGATGGGATTTGTTTATTAGAGGCACATGAATCGGTTTACCAAAATTGGTGGTTCTAGGTCATTTGTTACCTTATTACGTAGAGTCAAATATTGACGCAGTTTATAGGCAAGGGAGGGAAATTTTACATTTTAGACTATAACTTTTGTTGTAATTGTCCGATTTTGTTTATTTTTGACACACAGATGCATAACACAACGCATCGCTCTGTTAAGTTTCAGATTAAAATATTAAACGGTTTAGCTAAAAACCGCGAAACCTACGGGGAACGGGAAAGATATTGACATGATTCAACAAACTTGATCTTCTGAGGAAATATGCGCATCAGCTGGTAAGTTTCGTATCTCTAGCCTAATAGTCTCCGAGATCTAGGTGTTCATACAACGCAGACGGACGGACAGACGGACATGGCTCAATCGCTACCCGAGGTTATGATAAGCATTTTGGTATAAAGGACTTGGGGTCTGCCACGCCTCCTTCTTGCCGTTACATACATTGCACAAATCTAGTATACCCTTTGTACCTATAGGTACAGGGTATAATAATACGAAACTTACTCTTTTAATTGTGTTTATTCTATTAAATTTTAAGATTCGCTTCTATTTTTATACCCTGTACCATATGGTACAAAGGGTATAAAATGAAAAAAAACTTAAAGTTATCTAAAGTATGATCAGAGTGACTAGAGAAAACGATAACCAATGTCCGTCTGTCTGTCCTTCCGTATGAACGCCTAGATCTCCGAGATGGTAAGAGCCAGAGCAACCAAACTTTCAGATTAGATCCCTTATTAATCCATAGGAGACAAGTTTATTTTATTTTTTCGATATCGGTATTACATTATATAGCTCCCATAGGGGTGTTTCAGACGACCTCAAAAAAAACCAAAAGTTTTAGATGGATAATTCGTCTGTTTATAAAGCTTTTGCTACCAAATTTGGCAGTCGGAAGTTTTTTAGAGACCCCCAGCACTGTACCAAATTTTATCAAAATCGGTTGACTATATCATATAGCTCCCATATAACTAATCGGTAGAAAAAAAGTTTTTTGTACGAAATTCGTTGTATTTTGTTGTGAAGATAGCGTACCCAAATTTGGCAATCAACTGTCTTTTTGAGTGCTTATGCAATATTTCGGACTTAATTACAATTAGTGGTACAGGGTATCCCAAAGCCGTCCGCGCCCGACTTTAACGAACGCCATCTTTTTATTTATTTTAAGGCTACACCAAAGCTCAGCTGACCTTAGATTTTTATGAATCGCAGTTTTCTAATTTTTAATAGCCCATCCAGCCTGATTAGCTGGAAATGTCATTAAAAAAAATAAAATAAAATAATAAAAAGAATTAATACAATCGCATAGAAAGCTATTTTTTGTGATTTTTAAATACAATTTTTTATTTACGTTAGTCTTTATTTTAATATCAAAAATTAAGAGAAATTCTTTTAATTTAATTTTAGGCACTAGGGTCTCCGCCACCACGCCAACGCCCGTAAGGTGTTCTATACTCATGACATCCTGAGCATAATCTGCACTTTCTCTTATTTTTAAGAAATTTAAATTATTGTATTCATGCATGCCAGAATCTTAAATACACCATACCCTGTTCTTAAAGGATTTTCTAGGCAAATTGTTGATTGGTGTCTCGCCCACGGCGCCAACACGGTCCACTTATAGCAAGCCCTGGTTCTCCCAAAAGCAAATGCTGGTATTTTAAGTTTTCAACAGTCGCACTTGGAAGGAAGTGTGGCTGAAATCTTTATTCATTCATTAATTGTCTTTTCCTAAATATTTTATAATACATTATTTTTCTACTTACATCTGTGGTTTGCCTGCTCCTCGATATGCGTTCTTGACTGCACTCAATCAAGTTCTCTCACTAACTGATTTGAGACGGTCACATGCTTCACTACTGACAGTAGCTGCTAACCATGTAGCTAGCAAAATAATTGTGGACAATGGCTCAAGCCGTACTAGGCTGCTACGTCAGATGTGCCAAAGTCACTGAAGACAAACACACAATGTATAAGATCCGTTACTGGAAGTGCTACTGACAAGCAACCCAGTAGGAATTATTGGAACAGTCGGCGTGTTGCGGAATATTGCTATTTTGCGACGCAACATAAAGTGTTTTCAATTTGGTAATTATAAGCTAGTTCCCGAAGTTCTTTTCGGATTTTAATAGCATTTGCATCGGATGGGTTTTGAAAAAAGCGATGCCCGCTTCTGTTAAAGGAAGATCAAGCAATGAGGGATCTGTGTAGCCTTAGGATCACCCCTTGGCGCCAGCAGACGCAAGACAAAAAAACTGGCGAGAGATGACCTTTGAGTTTCAAAATCTGAGTGTCAAAAGTACGGATATAATTTAAATTCTGGAACTAGGCGTGCTTAAAACAATTATTCTGGCTTGAGGCACTTTTAATTTTTGCATGTACTTTTAGTTAAAATTTTATTTACATTTTTATTAAGTAATTAAAAGCAGGGATCATAACTCTTTTAATTTGTAGATTTCAAATCATCAACCCCATAACTCTTATTTGCCATCCCTGATTAAAAGTTTCACTTGTTAAAAATCATGTATAATGTTTCCAAGAATCGTATCTTTTGATGACAGATTCATTTTAAGATTATATGCAGCACATTGATTTCTGAACTAGCCAACCCAAATGTACCAAAGTGTCTCTTCAAAATGTCTTGCTTTAAAGTACTTTCGTTTATTATATAATATTATACATTCTTTGCTAGGACGACTTTATATGACTCCAATTCTACAACGTTTCATTGTAAAATTTAAAAAGAAGTTATTATACTTTCGTCACGGATATGATATATCGCTTCAATAAATTTTATTGTGTTGCTGCTAATCGATTGAGAAGAGGATACCTATGACATTGTAGCTACGTTGGTGTGAGTTTTCCTTTGTAGTTATTTGTGTGTGTGTGTGTGTGTGTGCGGTTGTTTGCGTGGCCATTGCTTTGCTTGCCTTTTGACACATCCTTTTCCGGTTAAACACAAAATGAAGCAATAATAAACCGTTTCCGCTACTGCCATAGTATGGTACTATTACTATACACACATATTGGCTTATATATAATACATACAAATACGTTATGTATGCGTAATGATATGTTCATATGTATACTATATATGTAGAATATGAACCCTTTTTGCTGGCTCAGCGTTTTTGGTGGTACTGCTCTCTGCTTGTAGCTACTAAGTCTTTCTCTTTATTTTAGTTGACACTCTTTGGTTTCCTGTCCCTGTTTGTTTGTGTGTGCGTGTGTTTGAATTTGTATTGAACATTTGGTTGACTGGTTAAATATAAAACGTAGTTGCGGTTATTGCTTGATTAATTTCCGGTCAAATGGCCAGCGACACTAATGACTATTTAATGTTACAATTTACACTATATTGATTTGTATCTGTGTGTTTGTATCTGTGTCTGTGCTTCCTTGTTTATGTGTTAATATTTCAAAGCTGATATTCTGATATAACATGGCATAACAATTAGGCGTCTACCACTTAAAGTTGCAACAAAAATTTTCCCTTGAAAATTTATGCACTGCCAACGGGCGGAAAAAAAATAATTGCCACAATTTCACTTAAAAATTCACAACAAGCCAAAATTTATGCAGCAATTTGTTGGTCCCACGCCTTGCAACAACGACGGCAACAACAACTGCCACAAGTAGAATGTGGCAAGCGTTTTTCCTAATGCGATGTCACATGAAAATGCGAATGAAAATGAAAACAGCAACAGAAAATACCAGAGAGCATCAGAATCAGAAAAACAGCAAACCAACCAAAAACCCAAGAGTTTAGCATTTTGCATATGCAGTCGGTACGCAGCTCAATTTTCAGAGCTCTGGGGGCACCCAGGAGTAGTCCAAGCTAAACTGCTGCTGCTTGTTACAAAATTGCCATTGCTGGAGAAGCACCAGCAACAACTCAACTTTGTACTCGAGGCAGAAACAACAGCAACAACAAAATTTTCTATATGGCCGACTTTTATATGCCCCTAACACAAGGCGACTCCTAACGTGTGCTTACCCTGTAGCCAAAGCCTTAGGGGAAAAATCGTGGCGAAAATCTGAAATGTTTTATATTTTAAACGTTCCTACATTTAAGCTGGGCGACTTCTTTAGTTTTGTTATTGGAATAAACAGACTCCCCCCATTTTGGAAAGCATTATACTGTTGTCATTTTAACTAAAGAAAAATCATTTCCTGCAAATAATAAATAAAGAAATAAAGTACTTACGACTGATTTTGTACGGTCCCGATTGGAAACAATTTGGTATTAATGCAATGATGGTAATTAAGCCTTTAACAATCGAGGGCTTTTAATAATCTAAAATTTGATGCTTAGGATTTGAACAGTCATCAAAATCTCTCTATGTGAAAAATCCGATCTGGCCACGTCTATCCTTACCCAAATTACATATGCAAAGATTTTTTGATAATGTCTTCTAACTTTGATGGCAAATTGAAAAACGATGCACTTTTCTAACGTCTAAATATCAAGGACTAGGGCAACATAGCGTATGATTGTTTCACATAAGGTCCTCACATTTAATTTCACACCTACCTTTTGAAAACAAACATGTTTTTACACTCAAACATGCCTATTGTACATTTTTATTCAATTTATTTGTTCATTATAATACAGTTGGCTTAATATCATGCATTAGTTTTCAGAAAACTTTGTTCTAATTTAAAAAATATTAAGCAAAAGCCTAATACTATTTTTATAAATTTTTTTTTAATTTTTAACATGGTTTTAATATATAATACAGATAGTGTATGTGAATTGTAATATATTAAATTTAAGAGTTCATGTTGTCTTATTACTTTTTCTACTTCATTACAATGTTTTATGGGTTCTGAAAATTTACAATGATAGCATTATAATCTGAAAGATCATCTTTATTTTCCACATTTTCTTAAAATTTGTTGTCCACTTAAAGCCACCGTTCCCTATTTGAAACTTATGGCAAAGTGTGCAAACAAAAATTATGGGACATCTATACAAAAGTACGTATACGCAATGTAGAATTTTATGGTCGGTCGTATTATAATCTAAAAGAACATCTTCGTTTTTCCTGATTTCTTTAAAGTTGTTATTCACTTAAGTCCACGTTTTTGTTTGTAAAAGTTATGACAAAGTGAGCAATCAAAAACTTTAAGACATCTATATCAAATTACGTATACGCAGTGTAGCCCTATTTGGTAAAGATTGGCGTGGCTAGATAACTCAAAATGTTTTTACATATGTTATGCGTGCTATCATTGCCCACCACATTCTAGCTCTGTACAAACATTTCTAGACTTTACTTCAAAAATTTGGCAATTAGAATAAGTTATTTTTTTGACTATAGCATTATAGGTCTTGTTGGATTTTGTGCACTTAAATAATTAACATTTAATGATTAAAATAAATTCATTAGCTAATATTTTTTTCTGCTGTTACATACACTTGCAAAATATAAATATACCCTCAAACACTCGGAGCAAAGGGTAAAAAAAACTGGCATAGAGCTTGTTGTTTTGGCTTTGGCCGCATTTCTGTTTTGGGCCGACGCTCTGGCGACTGTCACTGCTGCTACGGCTGCACTGCCTCACATTCCCCCGCTCTCCAAGGGCTCACAGCTTTGGGCTCAAAAATAGTCACAGTCGTCGTAGTCGCAGTCAGGGCTATTATTTTGCAGCATTATCTCATCATATTTTGTGTGAGACTGCAATTGCTTTGAGTGTCTATATGCCTGTATATTTGTGGGTGTTTGTGTGTGTGTGTGTGTGGATGCCCCTCCAGGGATGCAAAATGTTTTGCAACAACAACATGCAAATAAATGCAAAGTTGCGTTGTGGCAGCTGCTGGTTCAGCTCTGGCTGCCTCCTGCTAATTCACAAGAAAATATCTGAAATTATGTTCTGGACACAAGTTTGAAAACCCATTGCAGGGGTATATTGGAATCATAAAAGCGTATGTAACAGGATGTAGCGTATAAAGTTTCTAGATGTTTGATGTTGACTCATGAATAAACGAATAAATACAGATATTTGCTTCTACAGGCTGAAATCTTGGAAAATATAGGATCTTTAATAACCAAAACAGGGATACAGACTGTACTAGTGGCAAATTAGATTATGTTATATGAATATATAAAGGCATTGTCTGTCGATCTATTGAACCAAATCTTTAGAAATCAGTTCAAAAACGGTTTAGTGAAATCGTGCATATGTACAATTTACATAAAAATTTAAATTTAGGAAATTTTTTTTTTTTTTTGAGACCTTCAAATGGTTTAGATAGATAACGAAAAAAAACTAATCCAAATATTTTATAAAACTTATACGTTTGAAGAACTTTCCACCCTGAAAGCCACTGTTGACTATATTCTTTAGAACTTCTCTTCTACATTCTCAAAATTATGAAAAAAATTTAAATCGTAGAAATTCACAATCAGTCTAATCTAACCTCAGAACTAATCCAACCTGACATAATAAATCTTTTTGCAAAAATGATGATCCGTTTTTTGGCACTAACTTGCATGTAAAATTGGCAGTTTCCCAATTATGCACAGTTTTCCTTATAAATTTCCAACAGTGCAACCAAAAGTCGGTGTTTACAGATTCACCTGCTTTGTTTTTTTGTTTTTATTATCTCTTAATATGCAGGCCATCCTAGGCTCAGACCCAGCTTAGGTGGCCAAGCTACCCAATCTCAATCGAATCTCAAAACATAGTAGTTGCTGCTCGGTTTATTTCATTTTCATATCACGTATTTTATTACATCGTTATTCATGATATCAGGCTAGAGCATACGAGAACTAAGTGGCCAAGTTTTCCCCTACTTATTGGTTCCATGCTGTGAGCCGCTCCTGCCTTTTGGCATATTCAAAATGCAGTTCAATAGATTTCAGTGTCATAAAATATACATCAAGTTGCTTAAGCAGCCATAACGCCAACAGTCTGGGCCAAGGGCCTAGTCAAGGACCTAGTCGATCCCTTCATCTATGCATGTATGTGGGCGCGACAAGCTCATAAAGTGTCCACGTGGGTTGCTGGGTTCCAAAGGACTGTGGGACGGACTAACTGACAGCCAGGCCAAAAAAGGTTTTTGCGGGGGCTCAGCACATAATTAAATTGATTTCCATGTTGGTCCATGCCTGAGTTTATGGATTTTGGTGAATCCCCGGCATGTGTGTATATGAACGCAGCTGCTGCTGTTAAGTTGCTTTGCAGGATTCACGATTTACGAGCCAATGAGGGGGCATAAAGTGATTTTTCGCAAATTGAAAACATCACGTAGTGGAAATTTTGAAATGTTGCCAGCACATGAGTATGTCTAGTGTACATAAATTTGCTCATTGAAGTACATAAAGTAGCACTCGGTTTGTTTATGTGAATATGTGTTCGTACGTGCTATATACATAACTTTTTTTGCCCGCTTCTTATAATATGCAATTAGTGCCAAAAATTATGAAAAATCAGGGATCATAGCTCATTTAATAACTAATATATTATATAATATAATATTTGAAATGACTTTTAGTTCAATTTATGAAATAGAAAAAATTGTACTTAGTTATATGAACCTAATAACAGGAGCATGGAGAAATGTACATTTAGAAGCCCTAACTTCTTGGAGTCAAATACATATAAAGGGTCATCAATCTTGAGGTTTTTTTTTCAAATGAAAAAAAGTACAAAAATTTCAAATGAATTGGAAAATCTTTATTATCAACAGAAACACGTGCTTGCCATTCACTTTTTAAAGATATATATATTTCCTAGAGTTCCAAGGTGGAACATAGAGCCACATTTTTTAAAGATAATCCCTTTCAAATCTTGGCCGCAACTGCGCCGTAACTCGTCCATGCAGAGGTTCCAAATTTCGATGACGCGTTCGAGCATAACCGGCGGTATCTCTATCTAATGCTTCAATCGTAGCTGGCTTATCTACAAACAATTTAGACTTCACGTAGCCCCAAAGAAAAAAGTCTAACGATGTGACATCCCACGATCTTGGTGGCCAATTCATCGGTCCGACACGTGAAATTAATTGTTCTCCGAATTGGTTCCATAAAAAGGCCTAACCGCGCGAAAAACATTCTTTACAGAACGCGAATTTTCGCAATATAATTGTACGATTTGGAAACGTTGTTCGGGTGTAAGTCTTTCCATGATAAAATGACAATGAAAACTGAATAAAAAACTAATGGTAACTTGACAGTACTCACGCGTGGTTTATCAAAAAAAAAACTATTGAAAAAAACCTCAAGATTGATGACCCTTTATTATAACCAAATGCAAGATATGAGAAACAGTGAGTATTTATATACAAAAATACATAAAATTGCACTCGGTTTTTTTATGTACAAATTTGCTACATAAATATATAAGCACTGCATTCCTAATTATTTGCTTATGGAACGAAGTATTTGCAAAAAGTTGTAGGTTTGAAAATATTTAAAAACGTAACAATTTTAGTTTTTTTGCACACTGGAAATAAAAAATACCAAAAATTTTTGGCCAACATTGTTCAACTCTAGTTTATAAAGTATGTGCTTTGTATAGCTAAGTAAGCGAGAAGGAGCAACTACAAAAAAAAGGAGATACCAGCTGACCAGGACATGCAAGCAACTTCATATCAAAATACCAAAGCAAATATTTACTAAACTATAGAGAAACTCTAGGTGTATGTGTTTAAAATTTTGGCTCAACTAAACTGATGTGAAGTAAGCATTTACCTCGGAGCGGCTAAAAAGTACACATGTAACAAAAACAAAAATAAAAACAACAACAAAAACAGTAGAAAAAACAGCTGAAAGCAAAGAAAATTCTCTAATAGAAATAATTTCTGGTATTTTAATAAACAACTACTGAAGTTAAGAGAAAGAGAGTTTGAGAATGGAAGTTTTAGTTAGATATTTAAGGCATTTCTGTGTATATTAAATAAAATAAATTAATACTTAAATGCTTAAAATATTTTTTTAAGGTTTTATTATATGCGATAAAATTTGAGACAGTGAGTGCGTGCGCTGATAAACTGACAGCATTGCGTATACATAATAAAGATATACAAGTCATACAAATGAAATAACAATAAAGTTATGCAAAAGACAATACAAAGAGAGAGAGAGAGAGAGAGAGAGAGAGAGTTAGTGAAAAGTGATAGTTAAAGAAAGAGAAGAGGAGAGAGAGAGACACAAAAGTAATTGTTATCATAATGAAATGAAATGCAAAGTGAGCACAATGAGTGCCAGGAAAGGGACAGTCAGTCATTCGTATATAGTCTTCGGGGCACAAAAGATATTATAAATATGCATACAAATATGCATTTCTTTTGCCTGTATATTGAAAAATTTCAGTTTTATGCATGACAGCTCAAGACAATTGTTGTAATTCATGCTGCAGGCTCGTCCATGTACAGTCATGCAAGCTACAAGTAATTGAATGAGTACAGTAGACACTCAACAAGTTGAAAGAGGCGCAATAAAATATTTCGAATTGAACGAATAGAATTTGTTCTTAAATTTGGTTAGTGTTTATTGAATATTCGGAAATGTTTGGAAAATTTTGGAAATTATTTTCTTAGGGGACGTTCTAACAAAGTTAAAACGCGTTTTTCTCGGAACCATGTTTTTTAGCCGCATTTCAAGCATAGCTCTTGATGTATTGTTCCGATTCCCTTTATTTAAGCCAGGTTTGAAAGGATATACTTTTGAATGCCTTATACTAACAATATACATAAAAATGTGTGAAATTGTAATTTTTAAGCAAAAAAAGTGAAAAAAAAAACACTTTTTTTTTTTCGAATGTCCACATTTCAGTTAATTTTTTGTCAAGACTCATTCTGATTTAGTATAGAGCAAGAGCCGCCATTTTTCAGCCGCCATTTTGAATTTCATCGAGAAAAAAATTACCAATTACTGTATAATGAAAATCGCGCTTAACAATCAAAACAGGAAGCTTGTATGTCTTTTCATCATGCCACAAATATTTATTTTTATTTATTTATTTAAATATAAATTATAATACAATAACAATACTTGATAACTAGCATAATTATAAAATTAGGGAATTTTATAGTAATTTTACCTTAAGACATCCAAATATTTTTTAGATTGTCTTCTTGTCTTATTTTACAGAGCTTAAGAAAATTAAATAGAGCCTCGATATTGGTTTAGTTTCAACAATTTGCAAGTACGTGAAGATGGTATTTTAAAAATAAGAGCTTGCCTTATGATTGTCAAATCTGGCAGATTTTTTCAAAAAAATTGGACTGTTGAAAAGAGTTGCCCATAAGGATGTTTTAATAAATATTGGGCGTTGAACGCCATTACGATTAGGTTAGGTGAGTTTTATGGCAGTATTACAATATGTTACCAAAAAAAAGCAATCTTTTTAACATCTTTTTTATTGGAAAAAATGTTGTTCTTATCTCTTAAAAAGTATTTTTATTAAATATAAGTACTTATAAAGTGGAACGTTAGTTCCACTGCTCCCATTTGTTGGTCCTTGCAGGTAAAGAATATGATTCGAGGAACTTTAAAAACAATTTAGGAATATAAAACAATTATTTTGCATGACCCAATGGTCATTCTCAGTCAAATCAAAGGGGCTCACTTTAGTTTTTAGTATAATTGAATTCCCATTAGCTTAAAATTTTGTCTTTTCGGCCAAATTTGAAAGAACCTCCCCTTAATTCTTAAATGTCAACTATTTTATATAATTACATTTAGAAAAAAAAAAAATATTCTTGAAATTGACAGCAGCAGTAAGTTCAAATAAGGTTAAGACGCAAAAATATGCTACGTTCGATTTTTAAAAACTAATGAGTGCCGATCTATTTAGAAACAAAAAATTTTTAAAAATAAAGCGTAGACTACCAAATATTTTTTAAAAAATTTTATTTTTGAAAAAAAAGTCAATAAGGATCTTTAAATAAATATTTTTAAGCTATTACGATTATTAAGTATTTTATTTGTTTTTAAAAACTTGTAATAGAACAATGTTACCAAAAAATTAGACATTTTTAAAATTTTTTTTGATTCGAAAAAAGTTTTGTAAACATGAAATTTTGCTTAAAAGCTTTCAAAAACTTTATTTTTAATAAATATAAGTACATATAAATTGCTTGTTATTAAATTGGGTTCCTTTTGCACCTCCTTGCATTATGAACCTACATAAATATGAATCGAGCAATTAAAAAAAAAATTACATTAGAAAATCTTTTTTTTATTTTATATTCTTAGTCAAAAGGCAGTTCAGTGGGCTGGTTAGCTTACGTTATGGGAATGACTTTTGATAACGTTCATTAAATGCGTCGAAATCATTCATTGATAATCCGGCTTTAGCACTTCACTTCCCTTGGAAAGTGTCTTAAAACAAATGCATCCATTGGATTGACCTTAAGAATCGGAAGATTAGTTTGTTTCAACTTTATGGCTTGAGCAAACTTCTAGAAAGGGGCATGTATTTATTAATAAGATAGCTTGGCCATATCTTAGAAGCAGAGCTGGAAAAACAAGGGTTTTTTTAATGCTTTTAACTTGAAAACATCGATATACCAAAGTTTATATTATGATAATATAAGGAATGAATAGTCTTTCTTGCCGTCTGACTAGCAATTTTATTTTCAAGTATTTCTCAATACCGGTTAAAAAATCTACAAAACTCTCAGACTTGTTTGATGTTACAAAGATAAATGCATAATAGTTTCTTAGTAATGCATTTCGTGGTAGGTCAGCGACAACTCCTTGAAACGCTAATATAAAATTGTAATTTCAGAGACCACTTTCAAATGATTTTAAAGCATAAAAATCTAATCAAAAAAGGCTCCAAATTAAATGTGGAAATTCTGATTATTTCTTATTTATTTTTTGACCTTTTGTTTTATTTATAAAAAATTTTTTTTGTTTTTTTAGGCTACACTAACTCTATTATAAAAATTCAAACGAAAAAATAAAATGCAAAGAATTTTCATAGTCATTTCTGGGAATTTTGAGTGCTGAGCGAGCGTCTACTGTAGCCAACGCAGTATCCTTCAAATGTCTTTGTCAATGCAGCTATAAGTGCCCCAAGTGGCTCCTTTGGTCATCCCTTTGACATAGAATATTCACAAATACTTGAAGCCCGTAGCGTATTTGATTTAAATAACTTTAATGCGAAAAAGGCTGCCAAATATTTAAACAAATTTGCAAGTCATTTAAATTGAATATTCAAATATAAAAAAAAAAAAAACACAAAGCAAGAGAGACGGCAAAAAGTGATGCGCTAAAATTAAAACAACAACAGCTAATTACAGGGCGACCTAATTTTACGCTAAAGTGCGAAAACAAAGAAAAAAATAAAAATCCCAAAAAAAAACCGAGCAAAAAAAAGGAGCAGTCAGCGACGGAATGGCCGCAGTGCCAATAAATGCCAACGAGGCCAAGCACCTTTCAAAGCAAATAAAAACACAAATAAACTCGCCCACAAAAAACAAACACAGATGCACACACAGGCAGAAACTAACACACATACACACACAGACAAACAACTCTACGCATACCACAGCTAAATGAAATACTCGCGATCTGGCAACACTCTAACTCTCTCTCTCCCACAGCTGGTTATTTTTTTTTTCCACTCCGTCTTGCTGTCCCAACAACTTCAACTGGGTGCTACATTGCTTGTTTTTTGCTAATTAGCGAATAACCGTGTTTAGATTGCAAGCACTCATGGAAATGTTGAGTATTGGGTGGAAACTGGGTGGTACTGAACAATCTACACATAGACTCTATAAAGTACTACGACAAAAACAGTGAAAAAAAAAAAAATAACTGAGGACAGCAAATTAATTGCCAAACAAGTGAGTGAGCTGAGCTACAGAGTTGCCGCGTTGCCAACTGAAAATTACCATCGCGGTTCGCATTATGTTCTCTAACCCAAACGCATACAAACGCACAAAATACACTCTCATATACAAGATTCATACAGGAGCCGGTTGCCAACTGCAGCACGCACTTCATAGTGACAGGGGAAAAAATGAAAGTCCTGCTTTTTCTGCCTATATACACTAAGAGAAAAAGTTGAGCAAAAATTAAATGTTTGCTTTATATTTGAGTAGTAAAATTACTCAACTTTGAATTGATTAATTAAGGTTCAAAATTACATTTACTTCAAAACTATCGTATTGTTCTAAGTTTAACATTTTGAGTTTTCGTATTCGGTGTTGAGGAAATTACCATCCCTTGGCAATAAGTGGATGCTGGAGCTTTTGCATTAGGTCTTTGTTGATAATGCTGTTTCAATAAATTTTGCTATCAAATATAACTTAAGTCGAGTTCAATGATCTTTTAAAGTTAAAATATATATAACTATGATTTTAGGTGTTTTTCGGAAAAACGTTAGTTTTTTCGCTTTAGATCTCGCAAATATTTTAAAGTATATTAAATTATCAACAAAGTGAATCGTGTATTATATTTCTACGACCAACAGCTTCCAAATACCAAATTCTACCATTTTCACCTCCGTCATCCTTTACTCAGGGTTGTCGCTAGATGACGCTAGCTAGTTGCCGCCGCTAGATGGCGTAAGCTAATAGTTGTATAGTTGTTTTCACAATGATTTAAATATCTTTTAAACGTAGTTTAAGTTAATATTTTATGTATGGGGACTAAAAAAAGCACCAAGTAAGCAAATGGCACCGAGACACAAGAGCTTGGTTTAAAAAAATAAGCTTACTGTCAAAGTATCTGTGTTTGGAAAAATAAAAAAAAGATCTCATGCCATTTGGTAAAATAATAAATATAAATATCAGAACCCAAAAACCTACCACATACTTTCCTTAATTTCTAAGAAGTTTGTTCGAGTTTTATTAGTATATTTAGTAGTATTTTTTAATTGAACAAAAACCTTTAAATTAGGAAAAACTATAAATTTCATTATTTTTTTAATGATATTATTAAGTCAAATAATAAGACGGCAATAAAATTTTCTCCATTAAGCAATATTGTACATGTCAAAGGTGATGCAAACTCAAAAATCAAGGTTATGTACGTTGAAACGTTGCAATTTGAATATCTTTCCCTTCTTTATCAACAAGAATTATGTACCTACTTATATGCAGATATTCGTGAAAATAGTCCGAATTTATGAAAACGCAACTCTTGATTTTTGTATCAAGATAATGGGTTAGTAATTTTTCGCCCAAAATGAAACTCATTGCGTTCCACAACAGCCTTATTCACACGATTTATCAACGTGCGATTATTTGCTCAACTCAAAAGACCACTCCGGGGACACCGACTTAAGAGAGTCAACATAAATTGGCATAAGTATAATACAATAATACAAAAAAATTTTAATCAACAAAGAGTAAGGTAAATATGAGTAGATAGCGACAGTAAAAATCAAATGGATTCGCTTTGGTTTTTCGTTTTCCGGAGCATGGCCGAATAATAACTTTCAGTTTTCATTAATATGTGAAATATCTTTACAATGCTGTTTTTCGCTCAGTGTAGGTAGCTCTAACTCTGCCTATATAATGCCGATTGTCACTGTCAGCGTTTCCAGCATGAAAACTGCGATTTCAGGCTGTGCATATGAAAGCCCAATAAGCAAAGGGAAGGAGACAGGCAGAGAGGCAAAGAGGCTGAGAGACCAAGAGACTAAGAGACTAGAAGCGCGACAGTTGCGCTTAGTTAATTAGTTTAGCAGCGCGTTAGTAGCAACAACGTATATGTATATGTGTGAGTAGAGCTACAAAAATATGTGTGTGTGTGTGTGTGTGTGACAGAGATTACGATACTGCTTGTTCAAGTGCGTATATGCGTGTGTGTGTGCGGAAGAGTATTTGTGCTCATTGGAGCATCGTTTGGCGCTTTGCGTGTGTTTGCTGTCAACGACGCCATTTTTCGGTGCCTACGATAATGAAAGGCGAGTATGACAGCAAATGCGATTGTGTGTGTGTGTGTGCTTCAATTACAGCTGGGCCGAGCAAATGTCCTGTTTGCTCTCATATGTACGCGCTGCTGATTTTGGCATTTAACTTTAAAGCCGCTTACAGCACAAAACCCACAAAGAACTTGACTCGACCTAAAACTTTTTGGGCAATACGTATAACGTTGCGTATAAGTAATTTATGCTCAACACTGAGCTAACTCGCGCTGACTGGCTGACCTGTCATGTTAACACCTTTTTAAACCATATGCAAAAAAAAAAAAAAAAACATTTTAAATTTAATTTTAAAAGCCGCAACCCAAAAGCCAACACCCCGGACACAACAAACACACACGCACACATGTACAAAAAGGTTGCCTGCTTGACCCCAAACTCGAGTAGTGTTAAAGTTTTGTGCTTTGCGTAAACATAACCCTAAGCGAGGTCCATGCTTAGTCCAATAAAAGCAAAACAAGCCAACATGCATTCCCTAGGGTCTATTTGAAGCACACCCCAAATGCCCGCCCCTTCCGGCCAACAATGACAAGCATTAAAAATTGATGAGTTCTTAATTTGTGTTGCTGCGCTGGCAAAGGCGGCTGCCATATTGAAAATAGATTAAGTTCTATTATTTGCAGTCATGATGTGGATTAGCACGGACACTCCAAAGCGTCGAGGAGTCGCAGCAGCTCGCACTCTTGAGCCAAAAGTTGCGCCATTGTTGTTGTATCCTAGCTTTGCCTTTTTAAACGTCATCATTAATCATCATGACAAGGGCTGTTTGGATTTTCATTTTGGCTGCCCGACTCTAACTCTAAACTGAAAGCTTATAAGAATTTTTGGTTTGGCTTTGCATTTGGTACGGTACGGTTCGGTTTGGTTCGGTTTGTTTGTATAATTTATGTGTCTAACTGACTCGTTGACCAGCTCCAACTCTGCTGCTTTTTTGTGGCGCTCAATTTTTAAGTTATTTATACGCAGGACTACTCTAATTGCAATTTCCTCTGCGTCGCAGTCGTAAAATGTTTCAAAATTTATAGGCATACAAACACACATACACTCGCAGATAGACAGCAACGCACAGATACACACACATACGCGTTTGACAAATTTTTACCATACCATACCATACCATATCCGGCTGGATATTGGTCTACTGGTCAAATGACCAGCTGCAGTTTGGTTAGTCTGTTACCGGTTTGAGCCAAAATTGATTTATGGTAATTTCGTCAAATCCTTTACAAAAATCCGTTGCAAAAATCATATCAACACTGTGCTGGGCTACGGTAAATTCAACTTTGTGCTTTGGTATTTTATTAAAATTTACCTGTTTTATGAACCCTGTTTGTATCTCACCTGGTTTATTTGCCCGTGTTAGCTGTGTGGATTTTTGGTATTTGTGATTTACTCGTATTTTATCTCTGTGCACAGCTTGAAGTTCATTTTTCGAAAATTTAATTAGCTCTTTTTGCCAAGCCTTGTGTTAATTATGCAACTTTATTTTCAATGGGCCACACTTTTGTTTTTATTTCATAAAATTTGTTATAATTAGCTTAGCTTGCATTTAATTTTGAAAATTTAATTAGTTCAAACAATAATGCGGTTTGTTATTGTTTTCATTGGTATTTTTTATTATAAATTCTTTTTTTTTTCGTCCTTATAGATCAAACCAAACAACTGCTAATTATCGTTAATATAAAGCACTTGTCATAATTGTCTGTGCTATGTGTCAATATATATAAGTAAAATAAAATAAATATATATATAATGATTTTATATTTATTGAAATTGTTTATATAATATTTGAGCATAATTGGCACTGCCCTATAATAATATGATACATAATTGAAAACACTTCAGCTGGTATTTTTTTTTTTTATTGCATAATAAATAATTGCATTAAAATACAGTGCTCGCAGTTGAACGTTTTTCCAGTGCATTGTCTGTACGCCTTTCAAAAAAGCGGAAAACAGCGAGTTTTGTTTGACTGCTCAGATATCAATGACATATGAGAGCTCCTTCTGCTGATCATGGATATTAAGCTCTTGTGATAGCCCATTTCGTATTGCGTCATGCTCCTTAAATAATTAAGAGAAAATAATTACGCAAAACTCCTACTTTGCCAATAGGGCAATAGATTAACTGCTTGAACTGCTTGGTGAGAGTAGCGGTGAAAGCGCGACTTCTCTCACCAACAGTTAAGGTATAGCGGCCTTTAAACTTGGTATTTAGTGTGTAAGTGAACGTATAAGTGCATATATGTGCTATATGTGCTGAGTAGGTGATAGGGATAGTGTTAGGTACAGCGGACTCTTTCTTTTCTATTAGGATAGATAGATAGGTAAGGAGAGTGCCGTGTAGGAATTGTTAGTATACGTTTAGGCGGGAGTTCCAGGATTTGGCGGCGATCGAGGCCAATATAAGGCGGATCAGCAGTCAAATCTGGACAGTCTGAGAGAGTCATAGTGAGTGAGTGCAACGTGAAAGGTGTTGAGTGAGAAAAGTTAGTGCCGCATATTTAAAGGCGTTTTGGGTAACAAAATATATTATAGAATTGTCGCAAAGGACGAGAATAAGCATATAATTAATTAGTAGCGTACCGGGTGCGACCGCGTCGAAATTGATACGTTTTCGTGAACGAGCCACGCCAAATTTTGGTACCAGGATTTAACATCTGGGTGAGCGTATCGCCGCAAAAGGGCAGTATATATATTCATTTAAATTGATTATATAAATTCATTATAATTTGTTTTTCAAAATATTGTTTGCCAAAGATATTTTTTTTTGGTGTTTTTTTTTTTTTTTTCTCTTCTTTTTTTGTTAAACAAAAAAAAAATTTTAATTTAATTTTTTTTTTTTTTTTTTTTTTATTTTTTTTAAAAAATTTTTTTAAAATTTCTAAAAATAAAAAAAAAACAAAAAAATTTAAATTTTAAAAAAAATTTTTTTTTTTTTTTTTTATTTAAAAATTAATTTTTTTTTTTTGTGTGGTTTTCCACACATATGGGATTTCTATGTGTTTTTCACTATAAACAATTTCTTTTATATGTACATGCATTTTTTTAATGTATATACAATATTTAAACATGCGCAGATTGTTTCTGTTGCAGCACAAAGAAGAAGAAAAGAGGAAAATTTTGCTTGTGAAACCATTTCATGACGTCATACTTCAGTAGTTAGACACGTTTTATAATACAAACATATATTGAATCAGCTTGAAATTAAATCATGGCTAGACCAAAATATATCACAGACGAGGAGTTAGAAGAAATTATGAATGCATCTGATGATGAGGATCCCGATGACGATGACGATGTTTCGTCGGGAGAAACAGATGAAGGAAGTGAAAGTGATTCTAGTGAACCACAAATAGCAATTGCACCAAATAACACGATCGACCCATTGTTCGTTTCAAAAGACGGTATGGTGTTGAAATCACAACCAGTGCAAGATCAAACCGGAAGATTACGGAAGAAAAATGTTATCAATTTGCATCCAGGTACAAGATATGCAAAAGCACGTGTCGATGACATCAAATGCTTTCCTCTTGTTCTTTTCACCATCATCATGAATATTATTCTGAAGTGGTCAAACGCATATGCAAATGCGAACTGTAGTGACCAATATATAGAAATTGATTCAAATTTGTTGAAAGCATATGTCGCTGTTCTCATTTTGGCGGGAGTTTACAGGTGTGTCTTTTTTTAGTTTTACGTTCATGCTAGTGTTTTCCAATCAATTTTATTTAGATCCAAAAATGAAACAATGTTGGATTTATTTGATGGTGAATATGGGCGTCCAATTTTTAGAGCGATAATGTCAAAGAAAACATTTGAATACATGAGCAAAGCCATTCGATTTGATGATGTTATGAGTCGATGTCAGCAAAGCTCTACAGACAAATTTGCTCCAATCCGTGGAATCTTTGATGAATGGTCAGATCTTTTGGCAGATTATTTCAAACCATCTGAATGCGTTGCCATTGATGAGCAACTACTTGGTTTTCGTGGTAGATGCAAGTTTCGACAATACATGCCTTCTAAGCCTGTGAGATATGGTATAAAATTTTGGCTGTTGGTTTTCAAATTGGCAACCAAACAAACGATGCGACGAGTCTTTTTGCGTGAGCTTGGATTGATTCTCGCAAAGCCATATATGGAAATGAGAAAAGGAATGCCCAGAAGTGAGCCAGCGTTAACCAAGAATCTCTGAGCAAGCCGATGAGGTGGCCCAGTACCTTGTTAGGCAACGACTCACCCTCAGCACAGAGTCGCGAATCTTCTCGAGAGAGTACACCAACAACGTCTGGCATTCCTCGAAAGAGATGTAAAAGCGTTCCGCCAAAAACAGAAGGAAGGGTACGGTGCCACATATGTTATACTGAGAAGTCTAAGTATAAGAATTATACTTATGATACTATTTGCCGTTTCTGTAAAAAAGGTGTTTGCAAGCGAACACACAAACGAAATGTTTGTGTTAAATGTATTGGGGAGAACCTAATATAACTATATAACTAATATAATATAAAAAATAAACACATAATATTATTATTAAAGAGAAATTATAATTCTTATTAAAAAAATTGTGTTTTTTACATAAAAATGCATATAAATCCCATATGTGTAGAAAACCACACATGAGGGTAAGAAACGTAAGTTTTTTTGAGGAGGAAATGAGGGTTAAGTGTATTGTGATATTAGACTGTAAAATATATTTAAAACTTAAAGCAAATTGTGTTTTGTTTAAAATATTGAAAGTCTCAGCAAATTACTAATTCGTTGTGACATTTACCCTGGGCATAGCTGAGCTATCCCAGCCGTTGTTCTGGACAAACCGGAGGTCATTACAATATTCAAACAAATTTAGCCTTAGGGATCGTCCATAAACTACGCGAAGCTGATTTTCGTCAAAGTTTTTATTAAACCAAATATGTGCCGTTTTGATTGATAACCTTTAGCCATCTGTGTAGAACTTCCGGATTTTCTCTGAGCGGCCTCCACGGAATTTAAATTTACAGCATTAAGAGAGTTCTGCAGAGATCGAAATAAATGATAATCTGAAG